>BLKM01010755.1:428377-1028377 GCA_013340265.1 Coptotermes formosanus | reverse complement strand
CCTTGGTCCACTCTTAGCCTCTCTCTCTCTCTCTCTCTCTCTCTCACACACACACACACACACACACACACACACACACACACACACAGAAGGAAAATGAATACAGCATCTATTAAAAGTATTAGAATCAAGAAAAAATTTCAGATAAAACATACGATAAAATATGTAAACCTATTTTTATATCCTACAGATAATGATCCCTATATTAGTTATACACACACTTCCTCTGACATATTGTACCAACTCAGCTGGCTATCTAGAGTGCAACTTCATTGAGTTCATAAAAACTTAGTACAAAAGGTGTCACATAATTATTCAAGTAAGGCTACCAAAGGGCAAAATTTTGTTTGGTACATATGAAGACCATAATCCAAATAAATTGAGCCACAGGTGAAGGGAGAGAAAAAATGATGAATCAATTTCTGAAAACAGTGTTACAAGCTGGCTTAAATGTGTTTCACTTGTGTTCAAATGATAGCAGCATGAATCTGAGGGTGCAGGATGCATGCAGAACTTGGCACCTCATGGCATGTGATGTTCACGTTATGCCAAGCAGCACTCAGTTAACATGACAAGAAAAAATACAACTATTTTCTCCCACAGTTATTAATCCTTAATTACTGTTTGACATTCCAGAACCTGAAAACAAGACGACATTTTGGGGGAGGGTAATTCATTTAGTGTTTTGCCTACAAAAATTAACAAGTCAAAGCCAAAGTCACATTTACTTTTATGCTGAGACTGACATTCTCATGTGGCATGGAAGGGAAGGTACACAGACTCTGAAGTCTTGAGTGAATGTTTTAGTATGAGGGATGTTCAGTAAGTACATTATACAAATTAAAGTAAAAGTCATTAGAATGTTAAATGTACCTGAGCTCATTGCTGTGTGTGTCCAATTTCATTACAGTATATATCATCCACTTGCATTCATAACTATTTCCACTTCCTCATTATTGTGGAACTGGTAACCTCTCAAGTGTCACCTCAGCAGCCCCAACAACAAGGTGAATCTTCCAGATGTTCCCAGAAAAACAACTGGAAAAACTCGTGTCCGTATGATGAGTGGGGTTGCACTGTCATGCCGAAGGATCATACCTTGCAGATCTTTTGGGGCACTGATGCAGCACTTTGGACACTGCTGGTTGCACAACAGTATGGAAGTGGAAATGGCTATTTATGAATGGTGGTGAATATAGGAGCCCAATTTCTACTGTGATAGATTTCTTAAACTCATGCCAAGAAAGGACAAATAATCAATGTGCTTAGGGACTATGCTGAGAAATAAAGATTCTTCAGCGGAATAAATCACCTACACTTTACGCTGGAATTCTCACTTAATTTTTACAACTTAAGGAAACTTACTTAATGAAATCCCTCATCTTTCTCCAAAGATGTAAAGTGACCGCTGAAACCACAAGGCCTGCTGTAGGAATAACAAAGTGATAATATTCTTCAATTTTATAGCAGATTCTTGTTATCTGAATGCTACCAGAATAAGAACTTTATAAAGCCTTCAGGGGTTAAAATGTACAAATAATATTTTATTTAAAAATGTATTTAAATTCTTCAATTACTTTACACTAACATTATTTTTCACAGTATGTACAGGCAAATTCCCAACACAGTGTAACATAAAAGACGGATAAAAAGTAACAGACATATGTACAAATACGTTAAGGAAGGGTGTGGAAAGCTATCAACAATAAATAGTGTCCATAGAAGTGGTGCACAAATCCCAGGAGCCAGGCAACTGAATTTTGTACCATGGCATCCAGTATTTATGGGTCCTTAATATGGAACTTGCTTCATGTCACCCTCCTGCAGCCTACAATTTTGAAGTGGCTCCCAGATCTGTGAAAAATTTGTGAACCCATGGTCTACAACACAGTATCAATCCACTGAAATAATAATTTGTTGCATTTAGGCTTTTAGTATTAAAGATCAACAATTATAAAATTCAGTAACACATTTCATTTTTCTTTCAAATTTCACATTTTCTTCTTCAGTTTGTAAAACATGGAATCCAAAACAAACTTCATCACTACACTGAAGTGCCTGCCTCTGACCAAAAATTCAGAGTTCAAAACTCATTAAAACCTGACAATCAAATACATAGTAACTGCATTTTACATGCAATTTAACAGCAGACATGCACAAAATTTGTCATTATTAATTAAGAAAATAATGTCAGCTGTAAAGAGTATATACATATGCACGTGTGTATGTTTTGCAGTTAAACTGTGAAATCCGTTCTTTCATGAAATATCTAGTTATTTTCTTCAACAATGAATATGGACCAATGAAGTGTGTAATGCCAGACCAAGCAACCCTTTCATTAGTCATTCCTCCAACCCCATTAAGGCACTGAATGAGGGACCACTGAACACTTTCACTAGCTATGTCACAGAATAATGATCTAGATCCCATTAAGGCTTAGAATGAGGATCCATTCTACATTTTAACTAGTCATTTCACAGAATAATAACCTGACCACAGTTAAAACACGGAGGAACCCTTCAACACTTTAACTAGGTATTTCACACAACAATGACCCAAAGCCACATTACAGCACAGAATGACAACACAGTTAATTACATCATACAACAATGACCCAACCCTATTTACAACTTAACCTTAACTAACATAACCTAAAGTATGTGTTAGGTTAGGTTAGGTGATGTTAGGTTATAAATGGCGTCCAGCTGCTACTGTATGAACTAAGTAGTTGAAATATTGAATGGTTCCTCAATGTATGCTTTAGCTTGGGTCAGGATGTTATTCTATGAAATAACTAGTTATTGCACGGCATAACTATTTAAAATGTAGAATGTTTCCTCACTGCATGCTGCATCTGTTTTTGCATCATTCTATACTTCAACTGAAATCAGAATGTTAGTCCATGAAACACCTAGATATTTTATGGAACACCTACTTAAAGCATGGAATGGTTCCTTAGTGTATGCCATATAACTGGCATTCAGCCATTCCACACTTCAACTGTGGTTGGGCCATTCTTCTATGTAATAACTAGTCATTATACAGAATAAACATTTAAAGGGTGGAATATTTCCTCATTGTATGCTGTAACTGGTATTGGGTCAATCTGTACTGAGGCTGGAACATTATTCTACGA
The DNA here is from genome assembly GCA_013340265.1 of Coptotermes formosanus. Lineage (NCBI taxonomy): Eukaryota > Metazoa > Arthropoda > Insecta > Blattodea > Rhinotermitidae > Coptotermes > Coptotermes formosanus. The sequence goes on along the minus strand of BLKM01010755.1, from coordinate 1,025,241 downwards.
AATAATGGAGTGTTGAATGGCTCCTCATTCTATGCCTTAACTGGGGTTGGGTCAGTGTTGAATGGCTCCTCATTCTATACGTTAACTGGGGTTGGGTCATTATTCTCTGAACTAACTAGTTACAGCGTTGAAAGGCCCCTCACTTGACTTAACTAAATGTGAGTCACTGCTGTATGAAATAAGTTACATGTTGAATGAATCCTCATTCTATACCCTAATGGTGGTCCCAGGTGTTGAATGATCTCTCATTCAATGATTTTTCTGGAGTTCATTTATTATGTACGGAAAAACTAGTTGTTCTGTGAGGTACCTAGTTAAAGTGTTCATTTGTCTCTTCATTTGACACTGTAACTAAACTGCCCCATTAATATATGAAATAATTAGGTATTCTATAAATCAACGGAATTATACACTTTATCAGTAACATATATAACTTTTTTTTTCTTTTTCCATACACGTAAGACAAGAAATAAAACCTCTCCTCTCTGTACTTGAGTTTCAGTAAGGAAACCATTACAGAGAGTTTGGGTTCAAAACAGACACTGTGTACATACAGTATTTACCCAACATTTATGTGTATTATTTTTTAACCTAACAATAAAATACTGAATAGCAAACACATGTTCTCATAGGTATTAATACATTTGTTTTGCATATTTCTAGAAGTATGAGAAACACTGGGTTTGTAACCTCAACTTTTTCATGAAAGCCATATTTTTTAAAAATCTGTAGAACTGATATACTAATACTGTTGCCACTTTTTAGCCTGAATGCAACACAAGGTGTTGCACCATAACAAACCAAGAAAAACAAGGCACTTGTTAGTATCTGGCTACACCGTGTACAAGTTATTGTTTCAAATATGTACATTAGTATGTATCCTGCTGCATACTGCAAATATTAGTTTCTCTGCCTTCTTGTGTTGGATGGGAAGGTAGCTAGTAGCAGATTTACCCAATGTTTCTCTGTTATTCGCTATACAATTGCAGTCAAAAACTGAACACTTGAACACTGCACTTTCATGTTATAGAGAGGTTTGTCTACTAGTGCTCTTATATAATACAGGTGCTAAGCTGCATTTCATTAGAGAGATGCAGTGGACAAAAATTAACACACATGGGAATATGGGTTTAAACTTAATGATGAAAATCAACTTGATGCCATGAGAACAAACATCAGTAGCATTTGTAGTTGATTTGATTCATAATGTTACTAAAACAACTAATCCCCATCATTTGTGACAGAATCATAAGTTTCATTGGTCATGTGCTACATTATGTGGTGACAGAGATTTCATGTTAGCCAAAGACCAAAATTTGTGTGTGTGTGTGTGTGTATAATGAAAAGGAGCTGGGGAAGAACTCTATACAGTATGTGTACATGTGTGTGTGTGTGTGTGTGTATGCATTTATGTATTCAGTATTTATTTTAATATTACTCTAAAAGGTACTGCTGGGTGAACACTGTATATACATAAACAGTGTTTCTTTTGAACCCAAACTCTTTCCAACAGTTTTCTTACCGAAACCTACGTCCAGAGAGAGATGTTTCATTTCTTGTCTTACACGTGTTAATCACTGCAATACTCCCACATTACATACCCTAAGAATTTTCATTCTACTGTCTTTTACTATGCTGACATTCCTCTCTACCTCTCAATTCTATTTAAATTACTTTACTGTATCAGTAAATAGTAGTCAGTTGGCACTATGGCTAGCAGTTTATGAGTGCTGAAGTATCTCAGTAGGCACTGTGGTGTGGGGAGTTGAACTGGACCACATTCAGTAACAACCATCCATCCAGTTTGTCTTGCCAGCTGGCTGAGATGAGTATGTTGTTGTCCTGCATATTTAACATGTGTAAACATTTAATTTGTCCACAACAGAACAACACACAGCTCCACATGGAAAACACAGGCATTAGAAATTAAACAGAATTTCAAATTAAGATCTGTCATCTGCTGGGATATTATGCAGCATAGAGTGGTAATTCTGTACCGACATTTTGGGACAACCTATCAGTCCCATTTTAAAGGTTCAAGAAGTCCAAGAAGAAAGCATGTTAATACTTGGTACATAGTTTATACAGGGAAAGGTGTGGCTGGTAACTGGTTCTCAGTAAGCGTGATGCTAGCCAATAGGGTTGATGCAGTGTGAAGGGGGATGGGGAGGAGGAAGGACAGGCATCTAGTAGCTCAGTGCTGCTCTGAGGTGAAATGGTTTGAGAAGCTGAAGCCACTATCAAGCGCAGGATGTGGAGACTAAAGGAAGAACATATATATGAAGTAAAAGGAAAAATAAGAATGAAAAAATGTAAATAAATAAAATAGGACAAACATAAAAAAGGAGGACTGAAAAGGGAAAGGAGAAGAAAAGCAGATAGAAAAAAAGGTAAGGTGGAGGACAGCTACCTGATCCCAGGGGAAGAAGCAGAGTAAGTAGAGCCAGCAAGAACTCTGAGGAAAAGTGGCAATGGGGAATGAAACTGCCATTACAGAGTGGAAAAGGAAGGAGGGTGTGGTCCTGAAAAGGACTGTGGGATAGACACCACTACTGGGGGGGGGGGGGGGGGTCCTACTTTCTCTTAGGAGGCAAATGAGAGATTTCCATGACCCACTTACAGTCAGGCCATCCTCCCTGTTGATATTAGTTGGGTGGCGCTCTACAACTCAATCACCTCCCTGATAAGTTGGTCCATGTAGCCAGATTTGGTAAAGCGGGTTTGGGTTTCTTGGAATTTTATAACATGATCACGGTTGAACCTATGTTCCACCATCGCCAATTTGTCTGGATGTCTGAGCCATTTGTGCTGTTGATGCTCCTTTATTCTGCCTCAATGGATCAACCAGTCTGTCTGACGCACCCCTGGCCACACTCACAAGGGATGCTGTACACCCCCGGAGTCCACAGCCCCAGGTTGTCCTTCACAGGATGGAAGAAGCTGGAGATCTTCCTCCGCGGCAAGCCAGCACCCTTGATGTTGTGTTTGACCAACATTCTGCTGAGGCTGCCATTTGTTGTCTGGACACATGGCAGGAGAGCAAATGAGGTGGGCTTATCTTTGGGCTTGGATGTTCTTGCCATCAGGTTGAGAGCACACTGTACCTCCTTAAGACTGCACCTGTTTTCCCTGAAAGTGGTTGTAAGGAAATCCAATTCATCATGGAGGCTTTCCTTGTCACACAGACCCTTGGCCCTGTGCACCAAAGTTGCAAGAACCTATTTGTTGGAAGGATGGTGATGTGAACCAGGGTTTGGGTAGAGGTTTGCATGGGTAGCTTTTGGTAGACCTTATGGCCCAGGTAGCTATCCAGCTGCCTACAGATATCAACATCAAGATAAGGAAGGTGGCCATCCTCCATCTCCATGGTGAACTGGATATTCCTGTGAAGGCCAATCAGATGGTCAAGAAACCTCTCCAACTTCTCTGGTCCATGTGGTCAGATGACAAAAGTGTCATCCTTATAATAGAACCAGCATGGTGGTTTGTGGGTTGCTTGTGCTAAAGCCCTTCTGTCAAAGTCTTCCATAAAGGAGTTAGCAATCACAGAAGACAGCAGGGAACCCATAGCCACATGGTCAGTCTGCTCGTAGAACTGTCCACCAAAGGACAAGTACGTAGAAGTGAGGACATGCCTAAATAAGGCCAGGATGTCTTCACCAAAATGTTGGGTAAGGAGCTTAAGAGGCTCCACAGTATGCACTTGGGTCAACAGGGACACCACGTCAAAACTGACCATCAGGTCCTCTGGTCTGACTCGTAAAGAACCCAAAGTATGAACAAACTCCATGGAGTTTTTCACATGAGGCACAGAGTGCCCCACAAGTGGGCTGAGTAGGCTTGCCAGGTCTAAGTACCAGGCAGACAGGCAGGGTGGCAACTGAGGTGGAGCTCCACCCAAACAATACGAACATGCAGGATGGCCTGACTCAAAAGCAGGTCATGGAAGCCCTCATTCGCCTCCTAAGAGAAAGTACACAGTCCCCCCACTAATGATGACTAGCCCCCAGTCCTTTTCAGGATCACACTCTCCTTCCTCTTCTTCCAGTCTGTAATGGCAGTTCCATTCCCCAGTGCAGCTTCTCCTCAGAGCTATTGCTGGCTCTACTTACTCTCCTCCTCCCCCTGGGATCAGGTAGTTCTCCTCCCTCCTTACCTTTTCCTCCAGCTGCTTTTCTTCTCCTTTCCCTTTTCATTCCTGCTTTTTTTATGTTTGTCCTATTTTATTCATTTATATTTTTTCATTCTTATTTTTCCTTTTACTTCACATATATGTTTTTCCTTTAGTCTCCCCTTCCTGCACTTGGTAGTGGCTTCACCTTCCCAGGCCATTTCACCTCACAGCAGCACTGAGCTACTAGACTTCTCTCCTCTTTTCCTCCACCCTACTGGCTAGCATCACGCTTACCTAGAACCAGTCACTGCCTGCACCTTTCCCTTTAACAAATGCACACCAAACATTAACCGGCTTTCTTCTTGGACTCCTTGACCCTTAAGGATGGGACTGATAGGTTGTCCCGAAACATCAGTGCAGAATAAACACTCTACCCTGTGTAATATCCAGAAGAGTGCAGATCTCATCTACATCATGGTGGAGGCCTGAAATCATGCAAAATTTCAAATTATCTGATCTGAGGTTCTCAACAGTGGTGAGTAAAAAGATTACAGTCTTCTGAGATGTGAGGCCATGAATGCATAGTCTCATAGATAAAACTTCTGACTGTGATGTCTTCTGAACTACATAGCACCACATCCCAGGAGCCCATAATGTATAAACTTTCAACTTCACTACATACTTGAAGGTTCCTGCCTCTCAAACCTGATGCCACGTTACAGACTGATCCTTCTGCCACAAGATGGAGGCACACTCCTCCAATACATTTGGTACGTATCTACTTAATTACAAGTTTTCACATGTCAGTGGACAGTAATCTCCATAGTTACTACTGTGAGAACCTCACATCCCCCATTGCATATTTTATACATAACATAAAATGCTGCACCACAGTATGAGTACGTGAATGACATGTAACACTTTCTACCTTATCCTAGGTGGAGGAATTCGAGATGCTGGCCGAGGAATGTTACTGCCTCTTCCCTGTGATGACATCCTGATGGTCCCTGCAATGCCGCCTCGTAATCTCATGGCTGGTGGCCTCAGTCCTGATGTGCCTTGACTGTGGCCTCCCTGTACTGGCTCCACAGGCTTCACTGCCATCTGGACACCACACCATGACAGAAAGTGTAAAATATGTGTTGGAGGAAGGGGAGCAACACATAAAATCGTATGATGTTAAGTTTATATTCAGTAAAGGTACTTTTATGAGCACTTTGGTTAAGTGCTTCATGTCCTGTCCTCCTCTGAATCTACATATAAACTGCCAGACAGCTACACTTGGTGAAAACCAAACACACCACTGCTATGATAAACAGAAAGAAATGACAATATGACAAATAAATAAAAGGATGTGAAAGGAACATGTTAGAAAGGAGGGAAGGAGATAAAGATACAGAAAGGATAAAGAAAATGAAGAAATTGGTCTTGGACTGCTTGATCTTGAAGACAAACGCACTATAGTCCTTTGAAACATAGGAACTACAAACCCAATGACACAGCATTACATCCCAGAAAACTTGAATCTTCAGTGACGGAAGTATTCAGATCCTTGAAGTGCACATATTATTGTTGTTGCCGCCGCCGCCGCCACCGCCGCCGCCACCACCACCACCACCACCTCTGTTTCTATCGCACCCAATGACAGTTCATTTTTGTTTCTGTATTTCACCTTAATTAGACCCAAATTTGAACATGCTGCAGTTGCTTTGAATTGTATTATGTCCAACAACACGAAAAAGCTTCAATTAAGATTTTGGCTATGACAATGCACTTCATACACACCAGGTCATAAGAAATAACCTTCTTGATATTTTTTAATTAATGTTTATACAGGCCAGAAAAACCGTCCATTCATTTTCAACATAAAAAGTCTCCTGAGTTCTCACTTGTAATGTCCAAGACTCCACCACATTTTCTGTCACCCCCCACTCCCCCCAAAAAAAGTCCATCAGCTAAACATGTAAAAAGGGCACACTTGGTCTGCTGGGCCATAGACATATTTAGAGAAGTCACATGCAGATTTAAAAGAGATTTAATAGTCACTGACTATACTTGGTCACAAAGTGCAAACTGTTCCTTCTTTTTGTAACATATGCAATACGATAAAACTCTCTCAGTGTCCAGTCAGTACCTAAACTGAGCTGATTTTTCCAGTTTTCCCCCTTTTTTTCTTTCAGTGCACTGTGCAATTGTTTCATATTAGTTTACTTGTTTATGCACATTGAACTGAAGTGTACCGGAACCTGACGATGTTTTGTAGTGTGTTGAGTCACCACTCACACTCACCTTGTGTCTTTGTTTGTTTGTTGGCATAACTGTGCTGTATCTGTGTATTTATGTACTCACGCCAGTTTCATAATGGTTTCATACTCAGCCCTGTGCTGTTAAGCCTGCACATTAACCCTTAGCTTCCAGAATTAAATGCTCAGTGTACTCTGCAAAAGACCCAGGATTTAAATGGCCACCCAGTACTTCATATATTCTTAATGACAATTTTAACACACTTTGGTTTTCTCAGCATCAAACTGTGCACTGAATCAAGTGGACTTTTGGTGCTGCAAGGTTAATAAACTAAACTGAAATGAATTATTATTTTATATCTACACACATACTTTGCATTTTCACCTGACTGTCCTATTCTGTACTAAAGAAAATTAATTTAAGGAGTAAAATGTAGAAACTTTATAGTTACAAGTGTTACATGAAACTTTCAAACATTCAATAGAGTAGATTCATACACCATCATGCCTTTTAATAATATGGTGCAGCCAAATGCAAATTGTGTTAATCTGATGCAGACATATTTCACACAGGCTGATTCTCTCTTTGCCACTGCTGTACAAATTAGATCTACATTTCAGTATGGGGAGATATGATTAAGTAGGAACGCTATTTGTTTATTTATTTACGTTTACTTAAAAACTGTCAATAATTCAGACCATGCAGTTCAACTGGTAGAAAAAGCAGTGAATAATGAACTGAAAAGGTTATGAAAGGAAGCGGTGTCACCTAATAAAGTACTATCCTAGCATTTGCCTGGAGGGACTGAGGAAACCAGAAAAGACTACAGCCAAGTCTCAAACTAGGCACCTACCAAATACAATTCAGAAGCATGATCATTTGACCTAACTTGTTCAATGAATCACTTGGAATAGCACAATCACTGCAGTCACTAGGCTGTGGGCCTAATGGTTCAGGTTTCAATTCCTGGCAGGGGCAAGAGATTTTTCTCTTCTCCTAAACATGCTACCAAGCTCTGGGGCTCACCCAGCCTCCTACACAATGGCTGCCAAGGGTTCTTTCTCAGGGGTAAAAGAGCCAGAGCATGAAGCTGACCACTCACCTCCATCTACTGCCAAGGTTAAGAATGACTGGAGCTGCATCTATACTCCCCTGTATACTTTCATGACATGAGCAGTGACAACCTCACTTTTTGCTCAGTAAATCACTGCAGCCCACAAGAGGCATTTTAATTGGACAGCCTTTAAAGATATTACTGTATACGACCTTTTAGTTAAATGTGACAGAAGCAAGTTTACTTTGTTATACCAGTTACGAAAAAGTTATCAATTGCCATCAACACTATTAATTTTTTATTTTACACAAATGTGCTGCTACAGGTTTCAACCACTAGATGACTCTTAAAAATGGGTATTTTTAATGGAATGGAACTCCTCTGAAATCAATTTAAGTTGAATTTTGGAGCTGTTCAAAATACAAATAACTGTATAACACTTCCACTGCATTAATGACTTAAATTTCCTCCAAAATAAGAATGCCATGTAATGACTGTAGGCTTTCATGGCGTGTCAATGACAATATTGGTCCTGTTTTGGGGTGAGAATTGAGGTTCTTATAGCAGGAATTATGGAGATTGCTGTCTTTTAGTAGCTACTTACAAACACTTCAGAACAACTTACTGCTTCTACCTTCAGGACAGAAGGACAAGTTCTTGGGAGGGGGAGAATGAAGTAAGATATATGGAAAGGGAAGAGACGAGGCAGGACTGTGAAGAAACCAACAGGAGATAGAAACCTACTTCGACATACCTCCCCACTTGTCACAATTTGGTGCTGGAAGAGCATGTATGGTACAAAGGCAGTGATGATGCCATGTGGTGAAGGACTGTGCTGCCAGTATTGGGGGAGAAAATTCTGCCTGCACCTTCAGGGATGAAGTGGTTAGTGTCAAGTAAAGTCAGGTGACATTAGTAGAGGGATAAGGTAATGGTCACTGGGTAAAATATTGACAACACTTCCAACAAGGCAATATCACCTAAAAACAGGACCATCACCAACCGCATATTAACTAAGGGGAGAAAGGATTAAGGCCTCATACCTGTGACTTAGGGACCTCCTGTGTCCCTGCAGGAATCAGTTTCAATTCTCTCCTCGGCAAACCAACTACTGCATTACAAGGAACACTTTCTGGAACTGAACAAATAACACATGCTATGATGGAAAGGGCAGATGCACTGCTACAGCTACAGCCCAGTGCAAATAACAGATCCTTACCTCTCAAATCCAATACAGGATTTATAGCACAGCCATCTTTGGAAACAGAGCAATTTGTTCATGCCACAGCTCAGTGGTTAGTGCTGGCCTCTTATCAAGAAGGCCCAGGTTTGATCCCAGGGCAGTCCATATATGATCTGTGGTGGAAAATGGGAAGTGGGACAGGTTTCTTCTCCAAGTACTTCAGTTCTCCCCTGTCAATAATCATTCCACCAATGCACCATACTCATTCATTTATCATCTGGGGGGCGAACAATGGAAGCATAAGAGGCGACAGTCTGATAAACACATACTCACGCTCTTCACATGAGAATAACATTTGTCTTTGTCCTTATAATGCACAGCTACATATGTCAGGGTTTACCCATGTTGACATCGCTCTAGCATTTTGGAACATGTACAGTACAAGTTGCAAAAACTAAACCCCACAAGCTAAAGTTATACCTTTTACTTATCATTTCAAAGTTACAGTAATTACTTGGTGCTTCAGCACAAATGGAACCTCCAGTATTTTCAAGCAAATGGTGCATTGGTGACTGACATACCTCAACATTAACCCTTTAAAGCACAGTGATAATGATACGTACCACCTGCTTTAATGTTCAAACCTCTGTATGTCATCCACAGTGTGTCTTGTGTATGATTCTCAGACTAAACAGCCTTATTTCTCTAAACAGAATTAAGTCACTTCCCTGTGCAATGGAGACACAATACTTTCTGTGAGGTAGAAATGGACTTTTTAAATAATATTTAGATTAATTTCACACTTAAAAGGGTCAAAACATAACTGTGAGCGTGCTAGCACACACCAACATACATCAGCCAAGTCAAAAACTTTAAAGAGTTGAGTTTCAAAATGATTTTTACACTCTACTTACAGTTACGGCAAACACAGAATCATACAACAAATAATTCGTGATCAATGAAAACAACATAAGGCAAATGACTGAAGTAGGGAAAACACAATCTCAAGGCACAGGAGGTGCAACAAACTCAGAACGGTCATGCGTGTCAGTCAAGAAATTCACCGTATTTTAGGGAACCTGAAGGCTTATTACAGTGACACCTCTATCTGAAGTTCCTCTATGCATAGTTTTCCTACAGGTACTGTGTATTTTTTCTGGTCCACATATATTTCCTGTATAAATAATGTTTAATTCTACAAGCTGCATCATTCTGCGAAGTGACTTTTACTGCATCAGTCATTCAGAATTCTCGGTCCTGGCCTACAATATTCCTGCAATGGCTGTTTCAGAGGAAAAAATACCTGAAGTAACATTAGGTTTTTAGAATGTACAGCACAGGTAACCTGTCTGTACTGGTCTGTACCATTACAACCATAATTACACTCATGCAGTGCCACCATGCCTTGACCAAGCAAGGAACAGAGGTGGAGTGACAGTGATTAGAGGGAGGATCAAACAGTAAGGTGGGAGACCTCAAAACTACTGTCTGCAGTGGTTAGTAGTACCATTTTGCATAATTTTTTCTAGTTGACTTCAGCAATGAACACTTGTGTGATTCAGTGTTATTAATCCTGTTTTCCTATTGTTTCTTGTACATAAGGCCTATAAATGAAGCTTGCCATGTCATATCCCACAAAGCAAATCAGGATGCATTACGAAATACTGAAGACCACTGACGAAGCGCAAAAGCATCAGTCTGAGAAACAGATCGATGCAACTGACACCTCAGATTAGCATCATTCTTGTTAAACTCCACTGCTGGGAAGAACAGGGAAATCCATGAATACACTAACAAGCATGGCAAGTCTTGCAAGGAAACAAAGACAGGAAGAGTCTTCGAGGGGAACAATCTTGAGAATGTCCTGTTAGCTAGGTCCTCGACCACATGGACACTAGATATGCCTACTGGTGGCAACATCTCATGTAAAAAGCCAAGAAGACAGCTGGGAGAATGCAGTCTGGCAATTTTTGGTTCCATAGATTCAAAGATGGTCATGGCCTAGTATACAAAAACCAGTGGGAGAAAATGCTGCTGTCAGCACTACTATGAGGCACCTATGCCTTGAGAGACTACACTTTTACTTGCAAGATATCAGCCAGAGGACATGTACAACACAGATGAGCTGGACCTTTGCTACAACTGCCTCCTGGACAGAACACTTGACAATGAAAGGCCAGTCCTGCCATGTGTGCAAAAGTGCCAAAGAGAGGATAACAGTGCTACTGTGCATGTCAACAGTCATGACAGTGAAAAACAGGCTCTGATCGTGGTTGGAAATCATTTAAACCATATTGTTTTAAAAATGTAAAGAAATTTCTGTAAAATACTATGCAAATAAGAAATCATGGTTGACCACAGTCATTTTTATAGGGCTTTTAAGAACACTGGATGACTCATGCGTGTGCAAGGTAGAAACATTTTGTTGTCTCTGGATAGTTGTGCTGCTTATCCAGAAGATACGTCACTTCTATGAAATAAACCTGAAGGACTGTACACAAAACTGCAGAAGCATGTTGCAACCTCTTGATTTGGATATCATGAAATGTTTCAATCGGCTGTACAAGAAGCACCTAGCACAAAAAACTATGTCATTGATGTAGTCGGAAAAGGACATCAATCTGAGTATCAAAGTTGTGCAAGCAATACATTTGACAGTACTGGCTTGGCAACATGTCACACAGTTGACAACTTTGAATTGTTTCATCACTGCAGCTATGCGTGTGAACTAAACACAGAACCTGATGTCGAGTACAGAACTCAGGAACATGATAATGCCTGCCACAAGGACTGGTTTGAGCTAGGCACTGAGAAGAATGTCAATGCCAGTTGTTATATACCTGTAGACAATTAGCTTGCCACATGTGGTGTTTAAAAACATTGATGTGTGATGATCATGAAGGTCCCAGAAGCAGGAAAGGAGAGGAATATGAAGACATACATCAGCCTGAACCAGCTTTGGGCTTTTTTGAGGTGCATACTGCATACAAGTGTTAAATTATTCCTTTATGTGCACAACATTGGCATGCATGATGAACAAAATATTTTTAACTTGGAACTAGTGCTCTGTCATGTGCAATGTAAGGTTTTAACTAAACAGTTGTCAATTACAGGTCTGAGGACTCTGTTTGTCTGGCATATGAGGCTGGCATCACTGGGCAATCAGTACCCAATGTTTTGAAGACACTATGCTCCTGAACTCACTACCCAGTGACACAATATCATATCCTGGAAGAACAGAGTCCTCAACCACACTGCCATAAAAAACTCAAGGCTTATATAATTGCACATTTCTTTGGAAAACAGTGACTTGTACACAGGAATTAAAATACATATTTGTATAGTATTCTTAGAAGCCTAAGCAGAATAGGTGCAGACTTCTCCTGGAATTGTACAGCACTGTACAGCACTGTACAATTCCAGGAAAGGTAGACGGTTGGTTGTTGTGTCTTATCTCGGTGACAAGTATGTCATGACTTGCTGTCACACATTGTTGCTATAAAACTACCTTGCTAATGGGAAAATATCTTTAGATTTTTATAATACAACAATCTCTGTAATTATTCATTAACATGTAATATTTACTTTTCCCTTTGTGTGCAACAAAGTGTCTAGTAAATAACATCTGAGTTTCCATGATGTTTTCAGGTTTCCACCATGTTTGTATTGTTTACAACAATCCCTCGGTTGCAAATTAAGTTATATTAATCAGTTTTTATTGTTGATTATAAAACCTTTATGTGAATAAATCATAAACAATTATTTTTTAAATTAGTACTGAACAACCAATATTTTGTATCAATACCGGTATTGAATACCAGAAAAAAATTACTGGGATCCCGGTATTTGGGATCCCTGGATCACGGTATTGTAAGCCCTAGATGGGGATGTTAGGAGTGAGTGTGAGGAAAAGCAAGACACTGACTGTCAAGAGGGAGACAGTGACACTGATTGGTAAAGGTTGGTAGCATCTGACATGCTTTGTGTATTAAGTGTATGAAATTAACAGTAAAATACTTTTTCTTAGCAGACTTTTATTTTTGGGGGTCGTCTTAGATTTGGATAAATACATTTTCCCCTAGCAGACATGTTTTATTCGGGGGGTCATCTTAGATTAGAACAGTCTTGGATTTGGGTACGTACGGTATTGTTCTGTTTTTCCACCTTCAGAAATCATGGACAAAGATTTCACTGTACTGTGTTTACAACAGCCTATCACCAGTCCCTATCCTGAGCCAGATGAATCCCATCCACACCCTCTTACTGGCAGGCTGTGTAGGCAGATTATGCTAAACCTGGATAACCTCTCAAAACAGAAAAATATTGAGATACGTAGCCAGTAAGTCAAGCTATGCAACAATGTGATTCCTGCTGGAGCCTTGTGGATAAGAATGAAGCTTAGCACATAACAGTGACTGACAGATTATCCAGTGACATAATGTGCAACAGCACCAGTGGCTGACAGATCAGCCACCCACCACTGAAACAGTTAAGAGTCTTTTAACATTATCCTCCTGCCTACACCTAGTCTTCCAAATGCTCTCTTTCTTTCAGGTTTTCCCATTGGAACACTGTGTGCATTTCTTTTCTATCCCATGCATACCAAATGCCCCATCCATCCCATCCTCCTTGATTTATCACTCTAATATTTGGTAAGGCATATAAACCATATGCTCCTCATTATGCAGTTTGCTCTAGCCTAAATGCTTTTATTTCATGCCAAACTTGCATACTTTAAGAAAACATCCTTATATAAAAGACTACCCTTTGCTATTCTGGCATTAAGTTAACAGTAAAGAACTGGTGGTGACTATGAACAGGAGCATCAAATGGTAGCAATAAACAGGCTGTAATGTGCAAGAGTGGGTTATAGTGAAACATGAAGATGTATCCAAAGGTTCCCAAACTTATTTCTAGGACTGAGAACAGCTTCCAGTCACTCGGTAGTATGCATCTTCTCAATCAGTCTAGTGAGTTTTGCAGCCATAATCGGCTACCATGCTTCTCAACAAGTGTTCACTTTTAGGTTGTTAACAGCCATCTGCAGTTTTATAATGGCTCAGTTGTAGAAACAATGCATTTGCATTAAGTTTTTCTTCAGATTTAGGAAAACTGCATCAGAAATGTGGGAAATGCTCAAGACAGTTTTCAGCGAAAATGCCATGGGGAGAACACAAACATTTCGGTGGTGTTTCACAATGCAAATGTGCGAAATTCAGTTTAAGAGGGCAAGCATTCAGACAATTCCTATGACAGTTGCACGCAAAAAAATGTGCAGGAAGTCTGCAGCGTCATCAACAAAGACTGGCAAGATACAATTTTGAAGATCATTGACAGGTTATACCTCTCATATAGAATATGCCAGTGAAGTCAAAGGCAGGACTTGAACATACAGCATTGTGAGTCTGTGTCTAGGCTGCTCTTCGAGCAGAAGAAGCAGCAAATTTGCCCACTAAAAAAATTACTGTCATCATGGTTGCCCCCCCCCCCCTTACAGGCCTAACTTGGTCCCTTATGATTTCCTATAATTTTCAAGAATGAAACTGCAGCTATCACGATGTCATTTCCAGGATGTACATAAAATTCAGGAACTGCTGACCATCCTATATGATTCAAAAAGTTGGTTCAAGTGGTGCTACCAGCAGTGGCAGGAATACCAGACCAGCTGCATAAACTCAGTAGCAGACTGCTCTGAAGGGGCCAACAGTAACTGATTTCAAACAGAAGTATACATTTCGGTATTGACTCAGCCTGGGGACTTCAGATACACTTTCATAACAGCAGCATGACCAAGTACATTGTTGATATGTATAAAAATTTCACACTAAAATTTCAAACTGATTTATGCAAACAACATGTATTTCCTCACCATTTGTTAGCATCTGTGTGGATCCAAATGGACTTCCACCAGGGCTGGACTTCAACGAGCTGAGAGAACTTCTTCCACGACCGTCAGCTGAAGATGAATGGTCTGAATGGTCTGAGTGGTAGTCCCTCATTACAGGAGAAAGCAAATCCTCTATACCAGAAACAACACCTGAAAAGATACAGATGTAATGTGTATAAAGTAAACAACACTATTTGTTACGTTTCTAGTACATGCTTGATCTAAAAATTAATCCAATGAAAGCATCATTGATGACCAACATATCAGTGCACAAAGAATATATTAGACACATCATTGTTCATGGCACAGAACAACATTTGTAAAATACAAAAAACACATGTTACATTAGAGCCTACTAACTTCAGACATCAGATTACTGTATTCAGATTGTAATGCATTTCAATATTATTTTAGAGTTAAATGATGTGGCGGTGTAAATGAATGGTGGAAACACTTTACAGGAGTATAAGTTTGTATGGCATGAAATGTTCAGACTGCAACCTATGGGTTTTGAAAATATGTAATACTGCAGAGTGACACATTTAAGAGGAACATGCGGCACTCATCTTCAGATTGGAAGGCAATGAGTCCAAAATGTTGCTCATGTAATGTGGGCAAGGATATAGTTCCATTATTAACAACTGGCCTGCACCAGAATCTGCCCCCTCTCCCCTTCCTCTGGCTCTATTTGGCCACATTCTTACAATGTGCCTACATAATAAAACCACATCCACACCCTAATCACTTCTTCACCAATGTAGATCCAATTCCTTTAACCCTGAAAATGCAAGCAGCATGTTCCTGCAAAACATCAGCGTCAACTTATAACACCTGATGGCGTAAAAACCTAAAACAACTATATTTTGAAATAGACAAAAAAAAAAATGTTTATAAATATATAATTTCATGTTATCCATGTATTATTCCTGAAATGTAATCAGAGGTTGGAATGAAAACAAAGGCCAGTAATCCACTTGGCTTCCTGCACTAAGCAATTTAAAAAAAAAAAAACTTTTTCACATTCAAAGGTTACTTACTCGCCAGCCATCAAAACTGAAAAATGACTTTGCACTTTGACTCCCCACTAGCTCCCTGCATGTCACATCATTATATGTGGCACAGTGCACCACACTGTTATTTTTAAATGGCAGCTGACTCACCTTCTTTCCTGAGACTGCATTTTGGTGTTGATGTCACCTGCTTTAAACCTGAAATAAGCAGTTTAAATATACATGAGTAATGAACTACTATTACAAAACTGCCCTAAATACCACTGCCTAAGACCTGACAATGTACACACAAACGTACGGAACACTGTGACTTTTGTTTTAAAAACTCAGTGCCTTTGGGGTGGATGGAGAAGAGGGAAGAAAAATGGAAAAGAATTTATCATCATGATATCCATTTCCCACCAATTACGCATGAAATTTTAGGTTCTCAGAGTTGTATTACAATTATGGCCTTCTGAGATTTAACACCATATAGATTGGTATACAGGTGCCAATGACTACTGCCAATTTTTTACTAACTTTTCTCAAGTGATGACAATTATATATTGTTCATTCCGTGCATGAGCGTTGTTCAATTATAACACTTTTCCAACTAATGCACCATTTTAATGTCTCTGTATTACAACTTTTACAATGTTGTTATAATTTTGCCCAACATGTTTCGATTGTTATTAGATCATCTTCAGGGGCTTACAATTTTCAAGGTTATAACTTAATGTTAAGAGCTACACACACAGCTTACTTCAGTATATATTAAAAATGATACGGGTGGATGTCGTGTGTGGATCGATCCACAAACGACATCCACCTGTATCATTAACATAAAGTATGAGATTCGAAAAGAAGGGTAACAATGAGATGAGAAGCGTACACATATAAAATAGACAGCTCGAGAAGGGCAGAGATAAAATGAGATGAGAAAACATCAAAAGAGAAGAGGGGAGATGAGATACGATGAGAAGATAGTAGAAAAGCAAAGATGAGAAAAAAGGAGGTGAGACATTAAGCACAGAGATGAAATAAGAAGTGATGTGAAAAGATGAAGCAAAAATGGACAAATGAGCTGAGAAGTGACAATATCAGATGAGAAAAACGAGCATGAAATGAGAAGGGAAAAGATAACAAGCGTGGAGATGAGATGAGTGAGATGAGATGTGAAAGGAAGAGACGGTATACAAGGTCTGTTTTTATTGGAGGACAGGAGATAACAAGAGTACAGATCACACAATATATAGAAGAGCAAAGAGAAGAAACCGAATTATGAACCTTCACTGCTGTGAAAGCTTCAATTATCACTCATACACAGATTAGTGGCTCCTAAAGCATAGAATGCAATTTCTGCTTGCATCCATATAACACCCTTGTTTTGAATTATGTCCCATACTTCCACTGAAGTGATTATGGAGGTGAAAGAATTTAACACCATTACTGATAAACGTGTTAGGACTGACAGTAACCTAACTTCCACTTACTGAATAAACAAGTACACAAACATGCCACATCCTAGTAAATCATGATCCTTACTTTCTTCTTGCAGACGCGCAATATTCTGGATATCACCAACATTCATGAGACGGTTGCTAGATGAAAAGCTGCTATCTGATGCACTGCTACACTGGTCATCATCACCCCCACTATCACAAGACACTGCATGTCCACTGCGATTACTGCCACTGCTGCTCCCATCTTGAACTGTGAATGTACAGTTCAATCCTGATGGTGTTATGCTTCTTGACCTAGGAGTCAAATGAAATGCTGCATTCATGTCAACAGACCTTCGACGATTTACTGAGCTGAGATCCGGTACCTTACAAAACGTCGCATTTAAATCAGGCTCTGGTAACTTCTGGTAAGTTGTACGCATTCCATCTGGATCAGATGCAGTCTTTTGAAATGTACTATGTCTTGGTTCAGACGACACCTGTAAAAAACAAATTATGTAAATCGATATCAGCATATCACTGTATAGCTCAAGCTACAAATACATCCTGAATCCATGGATCCAGCCATTAGTAAATGCTGATGGGGTAATATACATCAATTCTGAATTTCTTTAACATACACACTTCTCTTGGAATAGCTCAGTTGGTATATTGACTAGGTTATGGGATTGATTCACGGCACAGGCAAGAGACTGCTCCCTTCTCCAAAGCATCTGGACAGAGTCTGGGACCCTTCCAGCCTCCTATTCAGCAGGTATTAGGGATTCTATCCCCATGAGCAAAGCAGTAAGAGCACGAAACTGACCAATCACCTTCAACCAATGCCAAAGTTAAGAATGCATGCAGCTATACCTCCACCACTATTCTTGATGTCGTGGCTTATTAATCATGCCATTTACCTTCACAATTCCTGGACTACAATATTAAAAATTGTATACTTCATACAGCGGAGTCCTTATTGAGAACCCTGATAACCACTCGCCTCAGTGCAGTGTCTGTCACCTTTTCTGGTACTAGTGACCTCTTATATAGCTTGACATCCCCAAAATTATCTCAACTTATGCCTCTCATGCATAATTTATAGCAGAATTTAAAGGTGGAATATTTATGAACAGGGAACTGTAAACACCTTCATTAAGTCAACCTGAACCTTTTTACAAAAATAAAAATTTTCCTAGCAGTAAAACAATGAAACTACAGGGCGGGAAAAAACTTTATGTTCTACTGAGTAGAATCTACTCAACTGGCAGACCTACAAGGGTACATGGACCCCTGGTTGAGAGACACTGCCTTAAGGTGCAGCAACTTGCTCCACTGTGTAAGTTTAAGTTCTTGGAAAATACACCACTTTTATGAATGTGTTGATCTCTCCTATGAAGTCTTCAGGTTTTCAGGGTGGGCACTGATAAGGTGGCAGTCTTGTTATGGGTTTCAGCACTGTATGATGGATAAATGTTCTGAATTTTCAGAGGAATGTACTGCCTCCATCTTCAGGCGAATAAACAGATTACTCCACTCCAATTGGCTTGCAAAAATCCCATGCCCTCTTCCCACACTCCACAGCTGTGATGGTCAAACCACCACAAATGATCCTATATAATCAATGGAAAATTTTTCTCCTTATCACTTCAGGATCTAGCCAAACCTATTCACACATGCTCAAGATGGTGGCAGTACATTCCTCTGGAACGTTGTAACATTTAACCAATACATGGGGCAGAAACACAAAAGAAGACCACTTTTAAATTATCAGCAGGCCCACTGGCACCATCTAAGTAAAAGTCAGAAGATAACTGATGCAATATGATACAGCATAATACAATGTAGCACATTTAGCTAGATTCCTTCCTAAATGTTGAAGAAAATTTGTAACATGTGACATAGGCAGTCAAAAAGACAAAAGTTGCAGAAGACTACATCAGTCAGTTTACGGAATGAAACAGTAAAATCGTACACATCCAGGCATATGGAGGAGGGGAAATACAGCACTATTCATTCTTAACCTTAGCACTACTACAATACTGAACATATTTGTATAACACAGTAATTAACCTGTCTTTAAGAGTGTAGCCTTAATATTTGCACACAGTTCAAACTGTACATATATCCGTCAAAGAACCATGATAACTCGGCCGATATAAGGACCAGGTTACAGGCTGAATGACCAAGGAATTGTAGTTCAATTCCCAGCAGAGGCAAGAGATATTTCTCTCCTGTGAAGTGTCCAGACTGGCTCTGGAGTCCATGCAGTCCTCTGCGCAATGAGTACCAGGTGGCATCCTCCAGGGGGTAAAATGGCTGGGGTTTAAAGCTAACCACTCACCTCTATCTACTGCCATGCTTAAGAATGAGTAGCTGTGGAACTACAAGTCCACTCTCCCGTATGCCTTCATGGGATGCAAAGGGGAATGTTTACCTTTAGCATGTAATGGTCATGACAATAATCAAGTTTTGTGTCACATTTCTACAATGTATGTTATCATCAAACCAATAAATAATGGTTTATAAATATTAATGAAATATGTGTTATCATCATCCTACACAACTTGCATAAACAGAAAACAGAAAGAAACTCAAGGGCATCTAGAAACATATCTTAAATAAAAAATGTTCATATATACAAAACAGCCATAACACACTTCATAGTGTTAGCCACAAAGGGCCATCATCAGGTATCAATAATACCTGATACCTGACGATGGCCCTTTGTGGCCAAAAAATGTTGCATGTTTGAAGGTAAAAAAAAATATTAAGTGCATTGCGATTGACAGTTTATATATTACCTTGTTGACAAGTGGCACAATGGGATGACTTAAAGTTTATACTTGAAAGTGTTTCCAGAACGTAGCTTTGAATGATATATTTGCACTATGAAACATATTTTGACAACAGTATGGGACAATAAATTTATAATATAAACCCAGAAGTCTAAAAATGTGACACCCCAGCACAAAGCACAGCTCTGGAGTATAACCTTATTCTGAATGCGTAAGGCCATACCACATGAATGTAATGGGAATACAGTGTTTCCTGCATAAAAGTTTTGCAATGGACCAACAAAAATAAACTTCTTAAAAGAAAAAACTTCTTATAAGAAAAATGTAAAAATTAGGTTTATTTTTTGGATCTACTTTTGTGTCTTGATCCCATGCAATAATTTCATAATATTTCAACTATAAAAATCGCAAATGTACATTAATAGGGTGATCTGCATATACTGTGATGACAGCACATCCAGCACATCTCTTTTTTACTTTAGTGTTAAAGAAAACCTCATGAAACACAAGTCATAATGGGCCACCAGAAAAACGTTAAGTCCAAGTCGTTTGTTTTTGGCACAGATACACTTTCTTCATTTATATCACTTGTGTCATCCAACTCAGGGCTCTCAATACACAATCTTCAATGCTCACTAAGTCACAGCACATCATCTACAAAAACAAAATATTCAAAATGCCACTTGAAGGTCAAATCTTAATGCAGTTTCTCTCTGGCATGCTTCAGTTAGTAAAAAATTAAAAAGGTATAAAATGTATATATATAGTAACACTCAGGCATATTTGGATCTTAGCATCTTGGACACTCTTGAGACCATCACACCACGTAATCCACCGTGTCACACTTTTTGTTGTTGTTCACAACTGTACATAAATGTGTATCATTGAATGCTAGTAATAGTATTGGGGTGTGTTATTACATTTCTCTGAAGAAATTAATATTTACATGCATGTGTTGATTTTGTCTGTGTTACATTTATTGGTCATATATTAACCTCAAATAGTCACCCCACAGAAATATTTTGTAACTGCTAACTTATAATGTATACATAATTTGTAAATATATTCATAATCTATCTACACATGAAGTTTAATATAATATTGTTATTTCATGTTTTCATTTTCCTTAATTATGCATCATGTAAATCATGAACAAAAACCAGTTAACTGGACAGGAACGTGACATAAAAAAAAAAAGAAAAGGGCATTCAGAAATGATCTGGACATGGGCTGCTGTTTCATCGCATAAGAAGCTGTAAGATTGCGCACATTATCATCGGATAGTGTAACCTTAGTACAGCATGCCACCATCAAATGGCCCTAATCAAGCATGCATGTGAAAAACTGCTGTGTCATTACCAAGTCTAGTGGTCAAGTGCAATAACAAGAGCCACAAATTAGATGGTGACTACTATAGGCAGAGATAGACCATGTGGTTCCTCTGACAAGAAGGCATTAAAACAGATACTCATTGTCAGTTGTCTGCAATCTGTGGAAAGCACCTGCATGTAGAACTGTGTTCAAATGGGTATGTAGCTACAACAGTGGCAAGAGAACTGCACAGATGACTGCCCATGAGTGGTATCACTACATCTCTAAAGAATGGTTCTACGAAGCCGTCTGGAAACTCACAATAAGATGGCAGCAACGTATAACCAGGGAGAGGCATATACTGAGCTAGCAGTTTAGTACTGAGCCTAAAGATAACAAAATTGCTGGAAATGAGGCTTGTCCAAATTACTTCCGAATGCCCATTGTACATAATGCATCACACAACAAATCTATACCTTATATAATTATTTCTTTTGCTTCCCATTCTGTCTTAAGGCTGTCCTGTTACAAGCCAAGTAGGCACAGTGGTGCAGTAGAGCTTTACCTCTATCCATACTTGATAATGGCATGAGCAGGCAGGTGATCAGCACCATGCCCCAGCCACTTTACCTCCAAGAAAGAGACATCATACCCATTGTACAGGAGGCTGCACGGGCCTCTGGGTCAGTCTAGATGGGTCCAGAAAATCTTGACCCCACCACGGTCGTAACATTGGACCATCAAGCTTGTAGCGAGTCATTGTAACGACTACACTAACCTGGCCACCCCTGCTCTGTCTTAATACATGGGAAAACTTTGCATGTGGGAACATCTTACCCAGGAAACACTGTATATATTAAAATGTTACCACCAATGAAAGCATAAAAACCACTACTTCACATAACCTAATAATGGTATTATAAATAAATGAATACTAAAAATAATTGAGTTTCCTGAGAAACATAAATTTTAAAAATGTCAGTCTTAGAAGCAATACAGTTTTTCAGAGAATCAATACAATTGCAGAAAATGATAAAACCAAAATTACATCAGTCTGAAGCACAAATGCATAAATGCAGCTAAGTTTCATTTTGTTTCTGCTCAGGCTGGTAACAACTTTATCAAACAGAGAATGTCCCTTTTACCATTCTCCTGAGCATGGCAGCTGTCACAGTAAGTTCCAGTACACACAGGCAATCTACAAAAAAAAATTCCATGTCTAGGGGCAAAGGAGAAGGGACATCCTGTATGCTACTTAAAGTTGCACTAGGGTTAAAGAACTGTAGTTCATGATGAACACATTACACAATATAATTTCAACTGCAATGGGTTCTTAAAGGCTGGGTCACATCATGACATTTGAGTGGTGGCCATTGAATGTCATAGTGTGATTGAAGAAGTTTCCCATTAACTTCAAGTAGGCAAGTGAGCAAGCCAGGCTGTGGCAGGAAGAAACTTTATCAGCCACTTCAGGGCACGCTGGTAAGTTGAATCAACCAGCGTCCCTGTAGGACTCAGTACTTCCTCCACTTCTCAGCCAGTTGCTGTCACACAGCTTTATTTTCAGATATTACAATGTCAAAGTAAAACAGTGACAATATCAGTAAATTTCTTGACATTTACTGTGGAATACAAGGCTGAAAGACTACATGGACATAAGAAAAAGAGATTCTGCATTCCAGAAATTGGTGCCTGTGACTGCCGAACATGGACTTGGGCATTTCATATTTGACATGTTAAAGAAAAGAATAAAAGCTACAAAAACTGTGTATGGAACAGAGTTAATGAAAGTCAACGAGTCTAAGAAAAGTGAAGCATCATGTGAAGAAATTTCAAAACAAATACTGTCTTGGTTTACAACAGCTGACGCCCTGAATGACATAACTATGAGCAGAAAATCTACATGTAACTTGGTGTGTTTAAATTAAAAATACTTCACATTAAGATTTTCAGAACTGCCACCTCATCATACATGTGTGCTTGGTTGTTCACAAAAAAAAATACACTTCACAATAATTAATCTAACAATTATATATTTGATTTATTTCACATACATTTAGGTATTAATTATAATTAATAATAAGTAGTCACCAGTGTGAAATTAACTGAATGCTGTATTGCAAAATCTGGTGAAGTCACTTTTCAAAAAAGGCTTTTAAAAGAAAGTGAACTGCAACCAATCCCAGTACCTAGTCTTTCCCTCCCTTGACTTTGCTTGTGTTTAAACTCATGTCTCAGTTATTCTGCAACTATTAATTTTTGCCACCATGGCAAAGAATCCTTTTCAAAAAAATAATTGACATATTCATCTTGTAACTGTCCAGTAGCTTTAGAGTGACTATTTGATCCAAGCACAGCAATAGATGACAATCCTCTGGTTTCATTTCACCACACTCTATTAGTTACTTCACCTGTGTAATTGTTGTGCCATGTTGACAGATCCCAGTGGAAAATACACACTGCTGGATGTCTTGCAAAACCAAATGTGTATGGCACAAGCATACTGCAGTGTCAAATCCACTGTGTCTGATTTATGACCTATTGGTCTTTCAAACACTGAAAACCCTGAATCAAGAATTCCGAAAGCATTTTCAGAGAGTCGTCTTGCCCTTGACATATGGTAGTTGAAAATCCTTTTTTTTAACGGTCAAATTATTTTTACCATAAAGTTTCAATAAATATCTTCTCAAAGAAAAGCCATCATCACCTATGAAAAGACAGCCCTTTCGCAAATTCAGCTGGTTATTCTGCATTACCAAGTTAAACAATGAATTTTGGAAAACAGAGCCATCATTTGTTCTGTCACTGCACAGAACATCAGTATACTGATAACAGAAGTTACCATCTACAACTGCAAAGAGAATAATGTTGTATATTCCGTCGTAACAAACAAATTCAGAACCACTCCTAGCTGGACGCCTTATTCTCACACATTCACCATCTACAGCATAACAATAATTCAGAAAATTTTGTTGTTCTTCAAAAGATTTCTTTATATCTTTCCACTCGATCTGTTCTAGGACCCTGTAAAAAGTAGCAAACGAAAAATAATTATACTTACTTCCTACGAGTGTGAGGATATTTCCAACCATAACACAATAATGGATGAAGAAGTGACAAGAAGTGGAGGAGAAGATTCAGCTATGATGATTCCCAACACAGACATGCCAACAGATGTGATATGATGTCTAAGATAAAGTACTAATAAGGAACCCCATTCTGAATCATGTCGCTGTATCTTCAAAGGTGAATCCTCTTACTAACACAACTCTAAGAAGAGTCTAAAAGAGAAGTTGGACACTACTTTACATGCTGTAAACCATGCAATGAATAGTTTAAAAAAAGTTTCTGCAGCAAACAATGCAGCCCACAATGAATATGAATTTTCTGAATATGCAAGACATGTAGCAGCTCAACTGCAAAAATTACCACTTGTCAACATGTTGCAGTAACAGGAAAGAAACCAGAAACTGATCATCAAGGAAAAAATTTCATGTGTAACTGGAGCTGCTAATAGTAATTACTACAGAGTGATGCAAGAGGCAGTATCTCCACAAATAAGGTCTTCTCCATAGTCAGTGTCAGAGCTGCACAGTGCCTTCTGACGTTTTACATTATTTGTGCCAATCATATGGTCCTCCTAGCACACCCACTTTTGCAGAAGGTTTCCATGCCCAGAACACTGAGTATTACTACGAAGTTTAACAACATAAAATTTACATCAGACAGACATACAATGCATTATAGTTCCTTACTCAAGCATTGGGATAAACTTCTCACATGTTTTGTACAACTAAATCACTCTACTGTCTATAAAATTATATCTCTATCAGCAATTCCATTAAGATTGTAGTCTCTTAAATTATGATGCCATGTGGCATGGTAGCCAGTTTCTAACATTTATTTCTCACATTATTTTGTGTGTAATCCTGTACTAAACTAAATAGTTTCTGTGCAAAATATAGGTATGTTTTCAATGCAACACATTTGATTAAATTCACCTTACCTTCATCTACAGCTGCAGCACTTCGTAATTGAAGAAAGAACCTCTGGTAGAAAAGTGCATATTGTATGAGGGATAGAACGAACGCAATGCCTCCTATTTTTTCTCAGAAACTATAATCACAATTATAATGAAATTTACATATATCATGGGTACATGCTTTATGAAGTTAAGATTATTTTTCCACAAAGTATCCCTCATTATCAGCACACTTTTTCCAACTCTGCATGAGATGCTGTATGCTGGTCATGTAACACTGTTTGCTGAAGCATTGCAGCTCTTCTTGCATGCTGTGTTTCAGCTCGCTGTCATTGTCTGCAAAAAGTGCATCCTTTGATTGGCCAAAAAGATGGAAGTCATAGGATGCTAAACTGGGACTGCAGAGAGGGTAAGGCAAAATAGTCCACTCAACTGTTGCAATTGCATCCCTTGTGTGCAGACTGATGTGCAGGCTGGCATTGTCACGCAGGAGAAGGATTTGATCCATCTTACTGTTTAACCAAATACTTCAAATTCCTTGTCTGGACTTCTTTAATGTCTGCACATATCACTCTGAACTGAATACAGCATCTCTCTCCAAGAATTCCACTAACAGGAGTCCTTCACTGTCCCAGAATATGCCAGCCATGACTTTATCTGCAGAAGTGTGCACCTTGAATTTGGTCGTGCATGGCACCTGATGATGCCATTCCAATGGTTGTCTTTTCATCAACGGTGAACAAAGATTCCATCGCCAGTAATTAGTTTTTACACAAAGGCATCTACAACTTCCTCAATGCGCTGGAGAAGTATTGCACAGACGTCTTTTCTGGCCGTTTTGTGTTTGACAGTGAGCACTTTTGGCACCCATGTTGTGCAACCTTTTCTGTTGCCAAGTTCTCTGATGATGGCCATAAATGCCAATTTTCCAACCCCTACTGCAGTATACAGTTCACTTGTTGTAATGTGGCAGCCATCTCAAATCAGAACATCAACTTTGTCTTTGGTCTCTGCTGTCACTGCTGTGGCTCATTCTTGGTGTGGCACTTGTCACCAATGACGTCTTCACTGCTCTTAAAACGATGGACCCAACATCTAAGTGAGCTAACATCTATGGCAACCTCACCACACACACTTATCAGACATCTATGTTGATTCTCTACCAGACAGTAGCCTTCTGCAGTAAATAATTTAATCACCACTCTCTGCCAAGTATGTATGTCTACAATATTTACCATTTTGCACTGCTACTGTGTTGAACGCATACAACCGACTGGAGCACCGATGGTTCTGGTGGAGCTCAACATTGTAGCTGTTCAGTGTGTAAAACATGAAACCTATCTGGCACCACATAAAGAAAAACTGAAGGCATTACTTTCATACCGACCTTCATATTCTTAGAAATCCTGAATGCATACTGAAGCAATGTAATGCTACCGCCACTGGCTACGTATTGTAATGTCAGCTCTACTTTTGTCCTTGCCATTATCAGCGTTCCGAAGACAGTTCCACATTTTTGTACTTTGGACCCCAACATCTGCAGCAGCTCTACAAACTGCTATGGGCATCCTCACGTGATTCCTAGATGATGTCTGGTCTTCTTCAATGAGTTCTTTTACAAGAGCTGCCCAAGCCCCAAGCTCTCTTCTTCCATTTATCCACTTCCATGTCCATACAGATGACTTTTTCCAGTTATACTTTGCAAACAAGTAACTAGAAATCACACAGCTTAAAACCACAACAACGCACCACACACCAGCACAAACAGCAGCTCCTGGGGCCATTTTGATCTCAATTGTCCACTCAGACTTCATTCCTCAACTGTCCACATTGTGCTCTACAAGTTGAACACATATTCAGTGCAATCCACTAGCTGACTCCACTAAAATGTCCTAATGTGACCCACCCTTAAATCTTATTTCTGTAACTCAATCACTGGCAGTATACTAACAGCTAAAGAGCCCACTACATTATGAAGTATATTTAGGTATACATACAGGATGACCTGATTTCTGGATTTTCCCACAGTCTCCAAAAACACATTTCAGGAACAGAATTAGTTGTGTCTGACAGAAACAGCTTTTATACTGTTAGGACCAACAGAGTATGTATGGTTTGGGACTCAGTTTAGCAGCCCTACAAACTGGAAAAATAAATGGGAAACAGATCCGCAATGCTAAATCCTGAACTATACCTCGCTATTCTCTCACCTGAAGACAAAAACAGATGCAACTTCAGAAATGCTGCATTATTTTTGGAACACCATACAATGAACTCCAGAACCCAAGCAATCCTGTGTGTAACATACCACTGTAAAAACCTACAGAATTAAAGAATACTCAGTTTATGTTCATGTTTTTCTAATAAGAGGATATATTTACAGAAAGCAAGATTCATAAAACAACAAGCAGTATTTTCAGCAAATGCCCAAGGAGTACTGCTATTTGTTCACAGGACCAGATCCATATAATGCCACATCACCAGGTTTCCACTACCGATGACTTAACCATAATTACACTGTGCTACTTACTCGTATGTAACATTTTAATTACATTTTAATGTTTTACCTATAAAATTTTATTGTAAGGCTTATGATGATACAACCTACGCTACCCAACAACTGTGGAACCATGAATAAGTGGCTTGTCTTTGACAACTGGATTTTAAGTTTGGAATTATGTGCTCCCTGAGGATGACATTTTAGATGCCGCAGCATGTCAGAGTGACATAAGTAAAATATAAATGAACATCGCGCATTTAGTTTGTCAAGTAACTAGGCTATAATTCTACTCAATATCTGTTCTCATACAGCCCCAATCTATGAAGGCTAATTAAGGATGTTCGTAATCTTTTCAAGTAAAACTATAGTTTTCTGGAAACCAACACAGTGTAGTTTGGTAGACACATAAACTTGCTGTGAGATGAATAAGAGATTATGTGAGAGAAAGGGGCCAGGAACTAAAAAAGCTAGCAGCAATCATATCAAATACACTCAAAACTATAAAAACACAGCTACGATGATAATGCTTGTGAAAGAATGTAGAAGGGATCTTTGTTGGTTGCCTACAGAGAGGGCCACAGCTAAAACATAGGCAGTCTGCCTCCTGTCTCTACATAGGTATGATATGTGGAACCAACTTCTCCACGCTGGCAACGATGCACTGTGGGTGATGACTGGGAGGCCTACAGCATAGTCCTTCAAAGCAGCACTGTTGCATCAGCATGAAATATGGAGAGGGCTTGGACCACTTGGCCCTTGAAGTTGGGACTAATAGGATGTCCTGAAATGTTGGTAAATAACTACCAATTTATACTGTGTAACATCCAGAAGAGCAAAAATCTCAAACAAGAAAGGGACTCAAAAAGTATTTGCACTGCTGGGTAATATCACCAGCACCACTGCTAGAAACACAGTCTGATGACGAGAGTAGAGCAGAAGAGAAGTAACAGGGACTGCTGCTCACTTTCATGTTCCGTGACACAGCTCATTTATTTGGTTCAGATTACAGCAACATTTCAGAGTAATCTGCTGCCTCCATCTTCAGAGCACAAATGCCACTCTTTTCTTCCAAAATGGTGACATCTATGCATGAAACTACACTGTGTCACGTCCTAGAGGACTCATCAGCATGTGAACCTCCAATCTCACAATCCTTCTAGCATTATGCTACAACCTCCCAATGTCAGAACGTTTCTAAGCACTTGTAGAGCTGCTTGCTTAGAAACCTGACTTCACTTTCTTATATAAGCACTTTTATTAAACCTTCAAGCCTGTATTCAAACAGGGATAAGTCTTTTAACCTGGCAGTATTTAAATATACCCCCTGGCTGCGAAAAACGTACCATGTATGTCGAACAGCCAGGTGGGTACGCAACTTATAAACATACATGCGTATGTCAAACCAGCATGAATGGCTGAAGAACACATGCACATTAAGGACTCTTAAAATAGTAATATATATTGGCTATCATACGTTTAAATAAGACTCTGGTGCTATTTTCTGGAACGTTGCGTTGAACTCCAGTGGTTTGTCTGCATGAAAGTTGACACCACGAAGCAGTGATTCTGAAGCTAGGGACCCGAAAGTACTGTCAAATGTGAGATTGAAGTCATCACTGCCCTCTCTGCTTTGAATTTCTGCAGTCCTCCACTCTGATAATTTCCACAAGTTTTCACACACTGGTGATTCCATCATAGTTTCTAAACTGGGACGGCTCATCCGCTTTTTTGATCTTGTAAATGTTCGTGTGTCTATGCTATTTTGTCCGAGTCCTGTAAAGACAGCAACTCATTAGAATGGCATGCAACAGAGACACATTACAAAAAGACTAAAAAATTTATAAATGACTTCTACCTTGTTCTATTTCTTCTAATTCATGTACAAGCTTCCTTCTCATTAACTGGAAATCATTGTCATTATTATTATCCACATCTTGTCGCAGCCACATTTGTAAATTATTGGGAACATTGCTGGACACACTGTTCGGCAGAATGTAAAGCCTAAAACAATATGTAACACATTTAGTGAATGTAAAAGTAATGGTGGTGGTAGCAGTAACCAATCACGTTGCTGAGGACATATCATTCTCGACAAATAATTAACAACATAAGTAGTTACCAGTTTGCTATAAAGCAGTAAGTGTGTGACGCACACACACACAGTGTTCTTTTCTAGTGGTATGCTGTAACACAACAAGCACCTTCTTTCTTTAAAAAAGAAAAGTAGGCTAAAAAGGAACATAAGGCTATCCATTTTGCTTTATGAGTAACACCAGCTCTTGTTTTCCCAACAACAAAGCATACGATTTGAACAAATACCACTCACATACTTGATTATGACAAGTAGAATAGTATTGCATACTGGACGTGCCTTTCAACAAATACAGAAATTTCCAGTTGTGTGGTTACAAAACGGAAAGCCATTTTCTTCAACCAGAAGTTTTCCCTAGTTTTGTAAGCAAAAACTAAAATGATAACGGGTAATGGCACTATGGGGTTTTGACAGCTAATATGTCTCAAAGACAACATTCTGGACTTATAAAAGGAGAAGTACAAAATCGCATATGACTTCATGCTCCTTAAGTATGCTGGAAAATCATGACATATTTCATATTCCATAATGAAACACAACCACCATGAAACTTATGTTTTTCTTAGTTCATTTACACAGTTCCTTAACACTATGATCACATTTGTAAGTCATAAACATTTCCTTCAGTCCAATCCTCCGGTACAAAATAAACATTCAAAAACAGACTTTTTCATACTGGTTGGCCACAAGGTGCTCTCAGCTTCCTTGTTGCCCAAACATCTCAGCAACACATGTAATTAAAGCAAAAAAAAAAACACAAGCTATTTAAAATCCTCCTTCTTTTCCTTCAAATTTAGACAACATTGCAATACACATCAATCTTTCTTCCACCGACAAGACTGTGTCAATGTTCGTGTATGATATGGTACAGCAAAATTACAAAATACTCTGAACTTTCCATTCGTTAACCCCTACTTACCACCTTTCTTCGTCCAGAAAGTCGTCATTGTTTATGACTATTATATCATGTTCTTCCAGTGCTCGGTAATGGAGATCAGTATCCACAACAAAGTTTTCGTTAGACACACGAGAAAGTATTTTATTTCCTATCACTCCATTCCTACCGTGCTGTGATCTCAGTTGTTCATTTTGAAATTCCAGTTTTCGAACTTTATCCTGCAGCTTCCGTACTTCATCACGTGTATCTAAAACATCAGTCTTATTTTCCATTGTAAAGAATACTTAGATACTATCAGACACTATTGCACATCAGGTTTTCTAAAAATATATACACACTCATTCACACACGTCTTACTCGCCCCATTCCTCAATCACCTTGATAAGTCGGCTGTAATCCGTGTCTGTACCAATCACCACAGGGTATTTCTGTGAAAATAGCGGGAGATGGCACTATTCGTCTATATCATCTCGGATCGAGCGGTTCGTACCAAAACAAAACAACAAAATAGTCATCATATGCCTTGTGTATGAGGTGTGATCAGAACGGACGGTTTCACAGCAAAAATTTAGGCTCCCCCAAGATGTAGATTGCAGCGTAAGCTGCAACAACGTGAACTAATTTTGACACGGAAGCACAGCTGTTGTCGATAGTGTAAACCGAGTCCTTCCCCCCGCCCCCATTTATTAGCTAAGTTATTCCAGATCTTCTAACATGGATCCAGAATACTTCCGTCAGAAGAACAAAATCCAGCCCGAACAAGCGCACAACACATTTGTGTCTGCTCTACGTTTTCGGCAACCACTAGCTAACCCCCACAGGGGTCTGCGGTGGCCTCACTGATGCCACAGTTGGGTTGGCTTAGTAGTTGGCGAATTATTGTCAAATGAAATGAAGTTGTCCTCAGATATCCTTTTATGTGAGCGGTTTCAAATACTGAAAGAAGCTCCCAGCCATTGGCTTTTAAAAAATTAAAGTTTAAATTCTGAATAATTATTGCTGCAGGTGGTGGTAATAATAGTAACTTCATTCTCCGTTAATTACATGCTGACTAAAATTACACACAGCTCAGCAAAACAAACAAAATAAATACTATCATTCCCAAATCAACTAAGTGCTCCAAGATTTTTAATCAAATTCTCACATGTACTTCTTGCTTAGAACATGCATACTACATACTTTATTCATTGGAGCTTAACTAGAGCATCATGTGACTCATACCATCTGTAAATCTCTTCATCTTCTGTCGTTTAATTTCTCTTAGGTCCTCAGTGCCCTTTCAAACACATGCAAGCCACCACATTCCTCCTGTAAGGCAAAGCTTCACTAACAAAATAAAAACTTCATGGAAGAAATTTTCATCACTATATGAGGGGAAAGTGTAAACTGAAAAAAAGAAAATGTTATTATGTTATTACTAATCATAAGAACCTACGCGGTACAGCACTTGGGTAAAACACATGCACATACTGTCACGCACGACAATAGTGCAATGTGTGTTCTGGAATAGCATGGGTACAGAACATAATAGCACTGGTTTTAGACATACACACGCTACTGTGATCTCATATGCCTACTTCTTTTGTGCTCAAGCAAAAGAAGGCTAGACGTGCCTACTTTTAACATCAAGATTGGAAAATATTTTTCTAAGTAACAAACATATCTTTCTGTTTTTTCAATTTATTATAACAGCCATCAATTTCTGCACCGCTTGGTATACTGCTACAGCAGCTGATATTCAACCACCCTCATTTCCCTGGTCCTTGCATGTGAAATACTGCATACACCAAATTTATTGGGAGCATTAATTTAACATTCCACAGAAACTCCAGAACTTTTCTATTCCTGTGCAAGGAATGACATCCTCATAGTGGTGACCATGGTATTTGAAGCAGCATAGACTGGTAGAAATTTACAGACCCTCCCATTCTTAAGATGGAGGATAAATGTTCCTCCAAAACAACGGTAAATTTCTGTGAGACTACACCATGTCACATCCCAAAAGATATTAATCTTAATGTCCTAATTCTGTTCTGCCAGATGATTAAGAAAAATACTTATGGCTATCATACTTTTATTTATGAAATTCTATTAATGATCATACACAAATATTAATAATGAAGTCCACTCTAGAATAATATGATAGTTGCAGGACGGATAAATTTATCTTGCAGGACATACAGATCAAAGACCTGTCATGTGATGAAGGCAGTAAAGAAGTATAATATACCATTATGGGATGTCAACACTCAAAGAGTAACAGCAGCCTCTTCGTGTTTTACAATATTATTAGCTATATGAAATACAGATGTCCAGATTTTATTCCCAGGTTTTAGGAGACTTCAGTTTCTTAACAATTGTACACACTGAAAAAAACAGAACAAGGAAATGAGAAAAGTATCATAAATTGTTTCACATGCATGCACATGCATGTGTGGTATGACACAACTAGCCAGTAACTGATTTCAACAACCACAGTGGTCTGCAGTTTGCTTTCACCCAAGCTGCCCACCTGCACAGGACACCCAATGTGGCACTTTTGACATAACCCCGCAAGAAAATTCAAGGGGCAGTAAACTTAATTATCTGAGTTCGAAAGATTGGGCCACACAACTTGCACACAAAATCTCTCTTTGAGGTACCCACAAAGACTGCTAATGAAATGAGGCTGTGTTCCATGTTACTGAAAATTTCAATTTTGTCTTCTTCCAACCATGGAAAGATGAAAGTTCTCCAGCACTGCAAGATAAATACTGTGACCTGAGCAAAGCAAAAGGTCCTGTACATCTTTTACAAAGCATGCCAAACCACACATTAATTGTCAACACAGAACCACATTACTTTTCAACTGGCACAAACTATTTAACTTGACCTTTATTTAAGTGTCCTGTTGATATGTGTATGGTTAAGAAAACATATCTCCTAAAACCCCTGTCACTTTCTGTACACTGTTTACAAGTGCTTGTCACAAAATGGTTACTTAAAAAATTCCATAAACAGTCTTATGCAGCTTTATGGAATACAATGGCAATTCAAGAGTCTAGCTCTAGTTTTGATAATGACTGCTGGATATTCTGTGTAAGAAATCCACTCACTCCTTGATGTCATGTTCATTCCATCAGTTTGCATATCACCCTCCATTTAATATGGTTCAGTCACATGTACAAAGTGACATTAATTTTACAGTTCTGTGACAAAACATTAACACTAGATTTTAAATATCTTACTCAACTGAGACCTTAGATCATTAAAAAATTACATGAACTTTTGTTATTTACACTGAGGTTAGAAACAGATCCCACAGATGGTGACAATGACAGCACTTGAAGTTTCCCAATCTGCTTACTGTTGTATTCCCCTCCAGCCCAAAACATTTGTTCTAGGGAAAGTTATCACATGGTTACCACTAAATACATGTAAACAGAATGACTAGATGGCTGGGTGGGAATACAGGGCACACATTCCCTACACTGCAGCTGGGCATAATACACTGACTGTCTCCATGATCCTTCTGGTTCATTATGTCATACATGATGGGTGTCCACAACAACTCCTCATTCCTCCCCAGACACTTCCACTTTATGTGGGCTGTCTTAACAATCATTGCTGTCCTTCCCAGAGCTTGTCCTCCCAACTTTCTGTGTTCTTCCTTCTTTGTGTGACCTCTTCCCTAAATTGCTGTTCCCATTTTACCCTTTAGTTTCATCCTCCTTATATAAAAAAAATAGAAACTGAAATTTGGTACAGTGTGGTACTGAAAAAATATACAATTTATGAATGTCTCACTGTAACTCTGAAAGTGTAACACCATAAGCATGGACATACTCCATTCACACATACTGAGATACACTGCATTAGCGCACTTACTTTGCACATTAAAAAAGCTGTCAGTACTCTTCATTTTGTACATGAAACCCATCTGACAAGACATTCTGTGAAATTATTACTGATGCTGAAGCTAATTATGAGCAATATTAAACATGAGAAAGCAGGCAAAATGGCGCAAGTAGCAACACTTCTAACTTGTAGTTGTGAGGGGAATGGTTCAGAACTTGGCCACACCTAAGACATCATGACAGAGGATCTTCAGGGTTTTCCTCATTCATGCTACACAAATGAACGGCACTGCCTCAAAACAAGCCATGACCATGTCCTTCCACATCCTTTCCTACTCCTTATACACTGATCATCCTACCATTCAACACCATACAGTAAACGCTACTGACAGTATTGTACATACCACAAAAAGAGAGGAAAACGGTGGGGAGGTAGTTCAAAACAAGTTGTAAAGACAGACAACTATGGAGAAAACTAATCACCATAATTCATTATTGTGGCAACAAAAGCATATGAGTGTTTAAGTATACATCTCCCAGCACAATACTAATGGTACACAACATTATTCTGACCACCACTACCACCTCCTGGCTAGTTCCAGCTTCCTTTGTCCACTAATCTCTTCAGACATCTTCCATAGTTCCTTCCTATACAAAGTCTAGTATTTACTAAAAAGCAACTCTGAAAGTTTTCCTGTCAACTTAATACAGACTACCCACAGATATTATGAAATTTACTTCATACTCTTGCCAACATGTGTGGCACCTACAGGTGTACATGTGGTGTGATCAAAATAGCTTCCAGACTGACTGTAAGATGTCACTACTGCTACTACCACTAGAAGCAGATACAGTACAGCCTATTGAGCCACATGCTGCTTGGAATAAGGCTGCAGCACATATGACTGTTGAGCGGTGTCTTGTTTATTAAGGACGAGGGTGTGTTATTACATTTACAATTTTGGAATACCTAGAAAATGGAACACTTGAACGAACGTTGTGTCGGCTTCTAATCCTACTTTGTGCCTTCAATAACACTGGGGTTTAAATTCCAACTGCTGCCCAAGATGGAGATGTTTGAAATTTATACAATATAGGCTGTGAAGTTGTCCACCCTTGTAAGTTGGTCACACTTTTACAAAATCAGCAAATTCCTATGACACTATACATGGTCATTACTCCGCAACCTGGCCACCTGCGTATCTTGAATCTTGGCCAAACTTTCACATTTAGTGGTATGCTTTATTTGCAAGTTCAGCCTCCTTGTGTTGGCCTACCTAAAGATTTGTATATGTGGTTTTCGTGTCATAAAGTACATGGGCCGAATCCTCATCCATTAGCAGAACTACCTGTTGCCCACTGAACCTTCATCCTTTCTCCACAAGTATGGACAACAGATTCGCATTTCCTGGTGGAAATAACCCATAACTGCATAGCACATCACATCCCTACTCATTGACAAGGTTTACTGTACTGCACCTGCTCTCTATCTCAACTACCCGTCTCTGCACTTTGAGCTGTACATTTACACAAGAGATGGTGTAAGGCTCAACTTTTGTAGTGTTAGGTGGTTGATACTGTGTAACAATAAAAAATTTGCGAAAACATAACATGGGCCCTACGTGAAACAGGTTAAATGAGTGGAACATGCAGAAGAAACAAAGAAGTGCTAGACTTAATCGACAAAGGTGTTAGTCAATGTACAACTGCTGTGCAGCTGGTGTTGCAAAATCCACTGTTTGGAACATAAACAAAAACAAGGGCACAATTCTGAAGGCTTGGTAAGAAATACATTAACAAAAGGAAAAGAAAACTACGACGAACAGATAATGAGAATGTTAATGCTGTAACGCTTCAATTTTTTCTAAAATGTTGTGGCATGAATATCCCGGTTACTGGGCCAATGCTTCAAATGAAAGCCAGGTAAATTGCACAGAGGTGTCATGCTGAAAATATTCAGGAAAGCAACAGGTGGCTTGAAATATTCACGACACAGCACAACATTAACTTTCAATTCTTATCTGGTTAGTCAGCAGAAACAGACATAGAAGCGGTTGAAGACGGGAAAGCAAAACTGCACGAGGTAACAAACACACCATCAAATCAGTTTAATGCAGATGAGATGGGACTGTTTCATGGACAAATGCCAAGGAAAAGCTTGATTCAGAAAGGTCAAAACCATAAAGGTGGGAAACTACCCAAGGAAAGATTAAGTGTTCTTTTCTGTTGTAGTGCCAATGGTAATGCTGCACGTCCCCATGCATTCAAAGTACAATGGACAGACACCAAGCATGTTCCAGTTTACTGGCGTCCTGATAAAAGACATGGATGACTGAGAAAATTTTTGAAGAATGGCTTGAAGATCTGAAACATATGATCAAAAAATAAAATTGGACAATCTTGCCGCTTGTTGACAAGGCAACTAGTCACTCTGTGATGAAAGTGATAAGTAATGTAACAGTGAAATTTCTTCTACCAAATCTAATATCTGAAGTTCAACCTTTACACCCGGGAATCATATGGGCTGTAAAACTGTGATATCACCAGCAAATGTTATAGTATCCGTCACAATCACAGAAACTTGTAACACAAAGTCTGATTTTAACAAATCATCATCAGTGTTACATGCAATTCAATGGTTAAGTAGTGTTTGGGAACAAATTTCAAGGCAAACAATTGTGAAGTTCCTCTGATGAACAGGATTTAATAACCAGGAAAAAATTTAAAATGTGAGGAAGATATGGGGCTAAATCAAGTGACATCCTGTCTTCCATTGGATGTTCAGAATGACTTAATGTCAGTTGATTAGATTGAAAGCAAAGATACTGACTTCATTGTACATGGAAAGTGCCCTCCACCCCAGATGAATTCCTAGAAGAACTTTTCAAGGAAATGGAAGAACAGCACCAAGACTCACATGTGAAAATAGTGATAGCAATGACAACAGTGATGCAGCGAATAAAAATCACAGCAGGCCATTAGCTGTACCTGGCCAAAAGAAAGCTCTCCAGAGCGTGTCTCAATTAATTATATATTCCTCAGCCCATCAACCTGAGTTCACAGGTTATCTTTTTCAACTGTAAAACAGTACTGAGTTGCAGTGGACTGCAGCTAAAATGTTGACAAGA
Source organism: Coptotermes formosanus (assembly GCA_013340265.1). Classification (NCBI taxonomy): domain Eukaryota; kingdom Metazoa; phylum Arthropoda; class Insecta; order Blattodea; family Rhinotermitidae; genus Coptotermes; species Coptotermes formosanus. The sequence continues at coordinate 987,783 of BLKM01010755.1, read as the reverse complement.
CAGTCAGAAGCAATGAATATTTTTCACCAAACGAATGAAATTACTTTTGCTGAATTTCAAATACCCCACGAAGGTATCCCTACTTTTACACAGTGGTGGGGCTTGCATGGATAAATGATCCTGAGAGCTATGCTAGTGGTAGCATTGCTACTGGTAGGGCCTCCCATGTCAGACAGTTCGAAGGTGATGACCCACACAAAAAGGGATACCCTGGCCCTCCAGGTTGGGCGTTGGGCATGGGGCTGAAGCCTCACCCCATAAAAAATGTCTTGTTGAGAAGCTTTCAAAGTTGGAAACCGGATGGAAACAACAAAGACAACCCAGCATGAACAAGGATTTTTGAATGGGAACTTGGAACATGCTGTCTCTGTATAGAAGTGGCACACTCCGGAATCTGATCCAAGTAACATAAGACTACAAGATTGATTTGTTAGCAATCCAAGAAGTAAGGTAGTTAGGAAGAAGCAATACAGAAAAGCAGCATTGTACCATATAATACAGCTGTGATGATACGCAACACATTTTTGGAACAGGTTTTATTGTTAGTAAATGTATCAGATCAAGAGTAACTGACTTCAAGCCTGTCAATAACAGAATGTGTGTACTTAGTAATAGAGGAAAATTTAAAAACTATAGCTTCATCTGTGCCCATGCTCCAACAGAGGAAATGAGTGAACGAGAGAAGGCTCAGTTCTGTGACAGACTCGACAGGACATATAAACAGTGCCCGTCACATGATACAAAAATTATACTAGGCGATATGAATGCTAAGGTGGGGAAGGAAATTTGGATGGGAACAGCAGCTATGGTCTACATGATGAAAGTAATGAGAATGGAACACATTTCATTAATTATGCAATACATCAATGCATGGTTATAGAGGGAACATTATCCCACATAGAAACATACATAAGGGAAGATGGCATGGACCAGATAATAGAACTGTGAATCAGATAGATCATGTCCTGATTGATAAAGGACACCGTTCAAATTTACTGGATGTGAGAAGTTACAGAGGCGCTAATGCTGATTCTGATCACTATTTACTAACAGTAAAATTGAGATGTCATGTTCAAGAGATGAATGAGGATCATTTAAACTGGGCTGTATTACAGCAAATGGTCATAAATGCAGCAGATGAAGTTGTAGGTAAAGAAGAAAGAGTGGTAAGAAATGAATGGTTCGATGAAGAATGTGCTGAAGCCACCAAAAATAAAAATGAGGCTTATTTTAAAATGATACAAAAACATAGGACTAGAGGGGCAGAGAAAGGATGTAAGGAAATGAGAAGAATAGAGAAAAGGATCCAAAGAAAGATAAAGCAGCAATACTATGAAGAATAAATGAAACAAGTTGAAAAATTGCACAGACAGAAAGAGAGTAGAAGAATGTACCAATTGGTAAAACGATATTAGGAAGGAATTTAAACCATATGACTGTAGAGACAGCACTGGGATGATCCTGAGAGAACCATCTAAGATCACGGAACGATGGAGACAATATTTTCAGAACCTGTTGACAAACTCGGATACTATAAGTACAGAGATCAGTGAAGAACTAGGAGAAGGAGCAGAAAATGAGAGGGAAGAAACAGAGGAGAAACGGAATGAAAATGAAACCCCAAAGATAGATGAAGTTAAGAAAGCCATAGACAGGCTGAAAAGTAATAGCTCGCCTGGACCAGATAAGATAACAGCAGAACTACTTACAATAAAACAGGAAAAAAATAGAAGTAACACTTCAGAGTATAGTCTGTCAAATATGGAAGGAAGATATAGTCCCTGAACAGTGGGAGGATGGACTTATCTGTCCCATCAATAAAAAAGGAGATCCACTGGAACTGAACAGCTACAGGCGAATTACACTGTTGAACACAGGATATAAAATTTTTTCCAACATATTATATGAATTCTCCAACCATACATGGAAAGTATTGTTGGTAAATATCAGTGTGGATTTAGAAAGGGCATATCAACAATTGATCAAATTCAGTCTATGAGACAGATTCTGGAGAAGAGCTCGGACTATGGAATCAGCACGTTTCACTTGTTCATCGACTTCAAGGCAGCCTATGATACCATAAGAAGGGATAAACTACTCAAAGCCCTAACAGAATTTAAGATACCACCGAAATTAATAAGGCTGGTCAAATTAACTCTGAAACACATGAGATGCAGAGTTAAAATTCATAATAATTTATTGAAACAATGCGACACATCAACAGGATTAAGACAAGGGGATGCCTTGTCTTGCATACTTTTCAATTTGGCATTGGAGACGGTTATTACAGATTCAGAGATAGAAACTAAAGGAACTATATACAACAAAAGCACCCAGATACTTGCTTATGCAGATGATATAGTTGTAGTAGGGAGATCTACATATGCATTGAAGGAAACAATGAAGAAACTTATGAAAGCAGCACAGGTAATAGGGCTTACAGTCAACATGCAGAAGACAAAGTAAATGGAAGTCACAAAAAGACCAACAAATTCTAAGATGATAGTAATTGACAATCAGCAATATGAGAGGGTGAAGGAATTTAAATATTTAGGAACAACTTTAACAGAAGATAATGGCACCAGTACAGAAATTAAGCAAACAATAATCATGGCCAATAAAACTAGCTATGGGTTAAAGAAACAGCTAAATTCACCATATTTGAAACAGCAGACAAAACGTATGTCGTATAAAACTCTGATAAGACCCATATGAATGTATGGAAGTGAAAGTTGGTCCCTCCCAAAGGAAGATGAAAACCTTCTCCAAATCTTTGAAAGAAGAATTTTTAAGGCTCTATGGACCAAATAATGAGGGTGGTATCTGGAGAATAAGATATGATAATGAGCTTTCCAAGCTCTACAATGAACTGGACATAGAGTGATCAAAATAGGAAGACTGAGGTGGCTGGGACACCTCTTCAGAATGCAAGAGCTGGACCCTTGCAGAAAGTTAACATTACACAAACCAGAGGGCACTGAATGTGTCAGAAAACCCAGGGCAAGGTGGCTGGAGTCAGCTGAAACAGACCTAAAGAAGATGGTCGTAAAGAATTGAAGGCATAAGACACAGGACCCAGAGCAGTGGAGAACAATTTTGAAAAAGGCTAAGGTCCACCGACTGTAATGCCAGAAGAAGAAGATGAATTTTAAATAACATAATCTTATACAAGAATGTGCTTAACACGCAGATTAATGTTCCTCTTTCATGCAGTTAATGTATGTGTACCGTACTGACAGAGAAATACTTTGGTTCCATCAAGTTTATACAAGTTGGCCACTTGTGTATGTTGGGCGGCACTGAATGGAACAAAAGGTGTCCAACAAACAGGTTTCACTGTAGTAACCTTAAATACTTTCATGATCATACCATGCACAAATGCTGGCATTGAAGGGTTAAACTGCGAAAAAATGCTATGGAAACTTTTGAAATGTTAAAAGTAGCTTTCAGGAAGCAGACAATGGGAATAACACAAGTTTTGGAGCAGTTTTCCCAGGTCAAAAGTAGTGTGACCTCCAATGACTTGGAACATCCATCAACGAGCCAAACAGATGAAAACATGGGTTGAGTGAAGGAACTTGTCCTGAAAAGCAGAAGAATGGCTACATGTGAAGTTACTGATATGTGGGGAATTTCATTTGGGTGACTTCAGGGCATTTTGAGACACAATCTGAAAATGCGTTAAGTTACCACCAAATACATGCCACACACCTGCGCACTCTGCACATTAACTTCTGGCTAAAAATAAGATGACTGTCATTTCATACCTTCCCCACTCACCACATTTAGCACTGTGACTTCCTTCTTTTCCCAAAACTCAAGACAACATTTCAGCAGAGGAGATTTAATAATATCACCATGGACAAGCAAAATCATGGGACATGCTTGCTGAGTTTCAAACAATCCGCTTCACAAAATGCTTGAAAGGGGGATGTGATAGCTGGGCTCACTGTATGAAGGCCCAAGATGACTACTCTGAGCAGAACAACATTGATTACAAGGCAAGTGTTGTTGTTATGGAAAAATAAATTCAGAACAGAAACTGATTGCACCACATAGCAATGTAAGAGTACCGTGTTAGAGGTTTCAAATGCCATTCAAATCCTAACTCAAGATCTTTCTTCTCTTTCTGTTTAATCATATAAGGTAGTTCTTGTTTTATGCCAGGGTCATGTTCCTGAAAAATGTCACGCAAATCGAAATTGTGCAAATTGAACACACAATTCCCATTTAAAACAATGTATTCCCTGGGGGTTAGCAGACTGACCTCATCCTATACAGTGTATGACTATACCACTTGTGGACATATGGACCTGTAGAGTGTGTATGTACTATACATACAGTACATACACATTTCAATACAGTATACATATATTTCTGTATGATATATTTATTTATTTCTAATGTGACAAAAATGTAAGAAACTCACATCCTTAGTTTTCTGTATGGTTCATTCAGATGGGACTGTGGTAGTCATGCTACACAAACATTTTAGTTCCTGACTTAGCACATTCTTTAATTCTATCAGCATTATCAGGAACTGTGTGTAGGCTACTATGAGCAAGTCTAACATTGCGGCATATATCAACAATTCATTCACCCTTTTCAAGTGAGCTTAATAAGTCAAATTTCCCTTCAATACTGATCTCTTTTGCTGATTTTTCACTTGGATTTCACCAAGTGATGCACATTTACATTTCTCATTCATATTGTTCAGAAAAGCCAATGCTTTTGAACAGGAAACTAAATAAGCCACGTGATCATATCACCAACGTAATCAATCCATGCATGTGACTGATGGCGCGACAGTGATGGCACTTCCTGCTAGCCTTCTACAGAAGATAAGCATGACCCTGGATCGTCTACGCCAAACCATGTTAAAGTCAAAATTATCATGTAAATTCAACAAGCGCGACCACAGACCATCTATGCCAAATGGCATGAAATTGAAAATTATCGCATAAATTTGATAAGTGTGACTACAGACCATCTATGCCAAATCACACAAAACAAGAACTACCTGCATCTTTATTCTCTTAATTTCAGTGCTATTTGTTCTTCAAAGTTTCTGCTACCATTCTGTGAGATTTACAAGCAGAGCAAAGAACAAGTGCACCATCTAGTTCACCATATACCATTACTATCAACTGTGAGATGACAAACAAGTTTCCACAACTGACATGTTAGCATCCAAATACACATATCTATTTATGAGCTGGTCTTAATCAGCATCACATGCCACCTAAATATTTAGTAACTTTGTTCTCAGACAAGGCATGCCCTTTCCTAAATAAGTACATGGCTGCTTTACCTTGGACACTTTGATGCTAAAATGGTACAGTAAACCTGAACATTAACATGAGAACTGTAAAAATGTGCATATGGCATTTCTCACCTACAGTAAATGACAGAATGTGACTCGCAAGTTTCATTTTAAAATCTGGTATGGCACTAAGTATGTACAAGAATTACACTTCACACTTGAAACAACACACTCCACATGATCTTTAACATTAACCAGTTCACTAAAACTCCATCTTTATTTAAAAAGTGTAAATGATTCCAAATGTTTGAAACACCTGAGTGTAAAGCCACAAATATACAGCATGTTGGTAAATACATTCAGCACATTTAGAACATTTTTTTTAAAAAATCCTTTGATCATAGCTCAAATTCTTCCTTAAAAAGACACATGAAGAAAAATACTGATTGTACAGAGTGAGCAAATTCATGCATGCTTCTCTTTATGTAATACAAATACAGTGTACAATTTCCTTATTACACTCCAAATTCAATCCAGAGTAATACTCCAGAATAACACATACATTCGGTATTCACCTTTGGTTCATGAACAATTTCATGCTCGTGGGTGAATAAATTTACCTGTCAATTAATGTGTCAATTAGTCATCAGTGAATGACAGGACTGCTTTTCTAAACACTAGCTTCACACATTAGTCTTTTCTGAGAAGGTGACAGTCACTCAGAAATTGAAAGATATTTTTTGTCTTTGATGAAACCTGAAGGTTTGTTACTGTGCCATTACATTCTGAGCCAGACGAATCCAGTTCACATCATTACACAACAATTCTCCAAGATACATTTTAATATCCTCCCAGCAATGCCTATGTTTGACAAGTGCGCTCTTCCTTCAGGTTTTCCAACCAATATTTATATGCACTTCTCAGTCATAAAGTACACATGAGACTCATTTATAAGTAAACAACTAAACTGAAAGGCTGATAAATATTGCAAAAATGGCATTTAAAAAATATAATTTGCTGTACATTCACTTACGACTAGAAGTATTTGTTCATTTTATGAGATTTACATGCACCTATATGCATGTAAGAAATACAAATACTAAATCCAATGTCATCTAGCAGTAACCACATTAAAACAATGTGAGAATGTTACTGACATACTAATAACAATATGATGATTGTGCAAGCACCCAGCATTGTGTAACACACCTTTCTGTTGCCAACTTTGCTGCTATATGTGTACAGAACATGATAAAAATTTGAGAAAGATGAATCAAGGAACACTTTCAAGTTTCCCTGCTTATCTAAACTAGCATTAACTCTCACTTGTGTTGCATGTGAAACATGATAAGTGACAAGATTTGAAATTCTGCTTAAATCACTGCTGTACAGGCAAATACAACTGATAACCACAGCTTCATTCACAAGCAAGTTTGCTGTCAAAACTGCTAAGTGCTATGGCAAATGCTTGTACGGCACACATTGGATAGCGGTAATCCATCGTGAAAACGTCTTCAGCTACACGGCCAAACTGCATCACAATGTAGTCCACTGTATCAAAAAGAATACTGTTAAGAAGATTATCTCTCACGCTGCGTACCCTGAAGATGGTGGCCAAATGTGTGAAACACTGGTACCGAACTACAACTTCATGTCATAACCTCCAAGACTGCAATATTAATCATCACAACCATGAAAACTGCAGAACTTAGAGATAATTTGTAATTATACTTATGTCATTTACTGTTCTGCAATAAATATATAAGATTTCACATCCTCACTGAGAAGCAAATTTAGACTGTAGTCTTCCGGGTGGAAAGGTGCTTCTGCTATGAAGACACAGGTGGCAACTTCCTCCAAAACATCAGTAACCACTAACATGACCAGATGAAGATACTAACCCGAAGATGCCATTGTATAACAAAATGAAAAAGAATGTTATGAGTTATATGCCAGTTTTCCACAACTTATGTTTAATATAATAATGTGATAAAATATGGGACCCCTTGAATACTAATCTAGTGTAAGAAAAACTTTGCAACATTATTGCCTATTGACGTAACAGAACAAGTATTTTTGAAAATGGAAATTTCCATCTTGCAGTGATCTACTAATCATCCTGCCTCCATCTTCAGGATAACTGAAGATACCTCAGGTTCCTTCAAAACACTGGTATCTATCTACAAAATTAGTCATCAAATCCCACAAGACCCAAATGTTAAAGATACAAATAAGAATGGTCGGCATCAACTTCCTCCCCAAAATAATTCTGATAGATTTTCATTTGGGATAGGTTCACAAACTCAAACATGTGAATAAAATGTTTATCTCACCCTCCGTTTGGATGGTATGAGTTGATACCTCAGCTGAATGGCCAAAAATGAATCTTGTAGCTGGACCGAAGGTTTATGTTGTTCACTTATATTTACTTATTTAACTTACTTAAATCCTTAGAATAACATTGCTTCAATCTCTCTCTCAAACTGGAAAGGCTTGCTTTAGGCTGTTTGCCGTCCCTTTAATTTGCAGTGTGAAAATTTGTCGCTGTGATAAAATGTCAGTGTGCTCAAACTTCGCAGCAATAAAGTGTCGCCCTAATCAAATTTCCGTGGTAAATTGTCAAGTGATAGGATGTTGCAGCCCTGTCTCTCAAAACATGTGTGATTCCACCCTCTATTCTGAGGGTTGCAACACTGCAAAAGTAACGGTTTCCCTGGGTGTTTTAAAAGTATTTTTCTTGTGTCCAACATGTCACATTCTTGCCAAAATAAGCTGAATACCTTTTGCTACCTTTGCAGTGAAGTGGTATTAAAATGACAAAGCCATTGTCACTGCAAGCCACTGCTTATGAACTGTATTGTGGCTGTAAGGTTGGAGATCAAGATAAAATTTGGATGCTGAAGATCTGCTGCAGCTCATGTTCAAGGACTTTGGCAGGCTGGTTGAAAGGTACCCATAAACCAATGCCTTTTGCTGTTCTGATGGTGTGGTGCAAGCCTCGAGATGACTTAAGTGAATGCTATTTAGGCATGACCATGACCACTGGTTTCTCCTGATTTTCCATGCATAAAATAAAGTATCCTAATACACCCTTTGCTTTAAGACCTGTTCCTTGTGATGATTCAATGCCACTGCCCGAGCTACCTAAAACTTATACTCTTGACTCAGATTCAGAATTGGAAGATAATAAAAAGTGGCCACTCCATTCAGAAACACCACCAGGTCAGAAGAATGTGGCACATACAGCTTTATTGAATAAGAAAAAGTTTATTTACCTCCACTACATATGAAGCTTGCTTTTATAAAAATATATGTGAAACTGATGGATAAAGAAAGCATAGAGTTTGCCTATTTAAGGAAGAAAATTAGAAAAATAAGTGAGGCCAAGATGAAAGAAGGAATTTTTGTTGGTCCTCAAAATAAACAACTACATTGAAGACCAAGACTTTAGTACAAAATTAAATGCCACAGAAAGGAGAGCCAGGGATGCATTTGAAAATGTCTGAAGGACCTTTCTTGGCAATGAAAAAGCAGAAAATTCAGTGACATTGTGCAGGAGCTACTTTCATCATACAGTGCTGTGGGGTGTATCATGTCACTGAAACTTCATTTTCTGCATTCCCATTTGGATTTTTTCCTGTAAACATGGCAGCTGTCTCTGATGAACATGGAGAAAATGCCATCATGACATTTCCGAAATTGCAAAGAGGTTCAATGGGAAATGGAGTCCAAATACATTGGCTGTTCCTGGAGTCTTACAAGGGATACACGAACTGGTGAATGTAAGAGGCAAAAGATGAAGTGAGTGTTTTATGACAAATTTGTTTGTAGTTAGGATTCCAGACAGAGGCACTGTTCATTATTTGACATTGCATATGCAATTAAAAACCAACCTATTACTTTTTCATTAGAAACATACTTTTTGAATATAATCCCTCCTCCCTTAAAATTGGTAGGTGATAGAGCTATCTGGTTGTCATATTTCGATTCAGCAAAGTCCAAACTATAAGAATCGCCCTGAATTTTACCAGGAGCAATTTCTTTTTTTGCTGACCAGTGTAATCAACTGAAGATTCAAGTCTTCTGGCGATGACAGTGTGTTGATTGTTGAATGCTTAGTGACATTTCTGAGGACTTTTCTGCCTGTCTTCAGGGTCTAAACAGTCCAAAGAATGATTCAGCAAGCTCCTATAAACATGGTGCACGCTACTTAAAATTTTCCTTGCAAAAAAATGTTTAAGAACTTTTGCAAGTCTGTGTCCACTTAAAACACTAGACACAGTACTCAGGTTGTAAGTGAACAGTTGGGTGGGGGGTGGGGAGAGAAAAAAAAAGATAGAATTTGTGTTGTTGAAGTAGTTCTTCAATGACCAGGTGTGCTCATAAAAAAATCTCATCTTGTGTTGAAGAAAGAGTCAAAATCATTAAAGAAGGTGACATTAAATAGTAAAAATGAATCATTTAATGCACAATTTAAATAGAATAATGTTCTAATAAAGGGAATGTAAATTTCAAAACAGAATTACATCATCATAATGTTTTAAAAATGCTAAACCTTTTAAGATGTTTTCCTGCTTAGCAAGCCAAATTCATTTAATTTTTCCAGAAACATCATAAGAGGGTTTTACTGTACATTCCAATTAACACTGCATCTAGTGCATTTATTTGTTAAGAGCTGCAGAACATACAAACCATCTTTTATACCTACCATCACTATCATGAACAATCTGAAAGTTTTTGACGGATGCTTGAGTTACTCGGCCATGAAAGTTAAGCACATACGACTGTGTATCATCATTCCACACTGGTGTCTTATTATGGAGTTCTATCAAGTTATCCATAGTCTTATTCCGCCAACATTCTAAAACAAATACATAAGCAAGTGTTTGATATCTTTCATTGAGTAGGATTTAAATATAAAACATGAAGAGATCACGGGGATTAGTGGAATAAAAAACAAACTACAAACTAAAGTCATTTACCTAACAAACTTTCATGTTGATCTTGAGGTGATATTTGAACCCGTTTATGGTCTTGTGTCATCCCAGGTAAAATCACTGTCATTTTCCTTGGGCCCTTAAATCCCAAAACATTTGTTTCCTGTAACCAAGTTTCAAATTCTGAAACAGTCTTACAAAAACAAATTACTGCTGGCATATCTTTATTCTAATGATAATCACGCTACACTTACGGTTACAGTCTCTAGGAATGTTATGCCACATACATTCTTCAAGAACGTTTGGTACCTGTCCACCAAACTACCATATTTACACAAATGCAAGAGAAGGTTTTTATTTAAATTTGGCGTTTAACTGTATGGGGTCATCTTGAATTTGTATAAAAGACACTGAACTGATTTACGCCATGCCAAAACAACATCTGTCACTAAGATGTCACAAATTCCTACTTCATTCATCTTGTTGATAAAGTGGGAGATGACAGGGGAAGGGGGCTACTAGTGTTAGTTGTATTCCCAATGGAATGAGGAAACCTTATACAGGTAACTCTTGTTTTACGCTATGGTCACTTTCCTGAAAAACGTCGCGCAAATCAAATACAAAATTCCCATTTAAAACAATGTATTTCCTGCGGGTTAGGGGACTGACAACCTCATCCTATATAGTGTATGACTGTATCACTAGTGGACACTTGGACCTGTAAAATATGTATGTACTGTATACACACATTTCTAAACAGTATACATACATTTCTATACAATATATTTATTTAGTTCTAATGCAATAAAAATGTAAGAGACTCACATCCATAGCTTTTGGTACTGTTCATTCTGACAGGACTGTGGTAGGCTTGCTACATAAACAAACACTTTAGTTCCTGACTTAGCACTTTCTTTAATTCTATCAGCATTATCACGAATTGTACGTACGCTACTATAAGTGGGTCTAACATTACAGCATATATAAACAATCTGTTCACCTTCTTCACATTGGATTATTACATATAATTTCTCGCCAATACCAATTGTCTTTCACCACTCTGTCACTTCGATTGGGCTAGGTGATGCAGATTTACGATTCTCATTCACATTGGTAAGAAAAGCCAATGCTGTTGAAGAGGGAACTATGAGCTGCGTGGTTATATCACCAATATAATCAGTCCACACCCATGACTGATGGCATGACAGTGATGTCACTTTATACCAGCCTCCTGCAGAAGATAACCATGACTGTGGATTGCCTGTGCCAAATCATGTTATACTGAAAATTATTGTATAAATTCAATAAGCATGACCACGGATCGTCTATGCCAAATCACTTTAAAGCAAAAACTATAGCGTAAATTCGAAAAGTGATGTAAATTTTCAAGTCGCGTTAAAGCGAAATTGCACAAAATGAAATCGCGTAAAACGTGAGTTACCTGTAACGCCAAATGTAAACTAATCTTCATTAAGAAAGTTTAGGGTTTTGGAAGCAAACAACCAAGGATGAGGCAACAAAAGAATCTGATAAACATGATCTCCATTTTAAGATGTTTCAGTGGACCCCAGCATGGTCATTTACAGGAACCAGAAAAAAGTAAAAGAAAAGAAAAACTGGAGTGTCAATAACATGTGAGGTGCTAAAGCACACAAACTTGTCACATCGCACATCACATGGCATCAGTTGAAGGACAGCACAGGTGGGCCCATATGCAGGATGTGGCAGAATGGGTTCCCTGGTCATCAAAGAACTTCATTTTGCTGGAAACTGCTGGCAGACTTTGAAGAGAAGCTTACTGCCTTTAAGTCACATGTGATTGGACTTAACATAATGAACAGTTACATCCTGCATGAAACAGGAAGTGCCAGTGAAATCCCAGTGTACTTCACTATGCAATCAAATACTACCATCATTGTTTGTTGAGACAAAATCTGCAGCAATGAAGACATCGTGCAATGAAATGTAACTCTCATGTTGGTGGTATTAGCAGATGGTACCAAGTTACCTCCACACATAATTCTAATAACAGTAATACAATAACAAGGCAGGCAATTTTCCATTGATTTGAGCATCATATTACAATTACATAGACTATGGCTGCCAACTCCTGCCTAGCACTGTTTTTCTTCCAGTCTTCTCTTGATTCTCCTCTTCGTGGAGAAAGACCATTGTCATAAACAGTAAAATGAGTTCCTAAAAGGTTGGACCGCAGCTTCCCCACATATGACTCCCCTCCACGTGACAAATCGGTTGGGTCTGTAGAAATGAGGTAATTGCTGGTAGCACTCTTCTTACGTTTCCTTCCAGCCAGTAAGAAAACCTGAAAGCAAAAACATTAATTTTGCCGAATTTCACCTTCCTAAAAAGGACTAATTAATCATCCCAAGCAGTTGTTGGTGCGGTAGCTTTCCACCAATGACTGCATGTTGTTCGAAAGGGCAGCCCATCTTTACAACCAACAAAATACAACACACACAACAGAAGACAAGCACCTTGATATTCTCTAACACAGGAACAGAATTTTACCATTGATTATAAATAATTTCATTACAATACAGCCCATCTTTCTTCATTATAACATGCATCTCCATAACCAAAGACGACACATTTGGGATGTTAAAACAATATTTTAATTCTTTTATATTTTAATTAATGACTTCTTAACAATATACCATTTTGTATCCAGAAATGTAAGATTGAGATCTCAATCCCATGACACAAATTCATGTAACCACAATCTAATTTACATTTCTGTAAAACAGAATGGCCTGAAGATGACCATTTAACAGTCGAAACACGTAGCTTTAGAAGTACTGGAAAACTAATTATCTAAGGTTAGTAGAAAGCTGTGGAGACAAAAACAAATAGAACAGTTTTATTTGTGCAAAAAAGGGCGCATAAAATAAGTTTAAAGACAGCATTGTTGAATAAACTATAAGTAACTAAATAAATATGTACAGAAATAAATATATTAATACACAGTTACATTCATTCTCAAGTTCATCTTCAAACATATGAGGATATGTTTACAAAACCTTAAACTGCCTTCCAATTTCAGGATCCCACAAGTTCTAACACTGGGTATGCACTAATCCCAGGCGCCAGGTCACCATGGCAACAAAATTTTGTACAGCAGCACCTAATATTTGGGGGTCCTCAAAATCGAATTTGCTTGATGCCACTCTTTTGGCACCTAGATATTTAAGGTGGTGCCTTGATTTTATAAAAATCTGTGCACCGTGTCTAAATCTTTAAAGCACAGTGGTTATTATACAGAGTGATTCAAAAAGAAATGAACACTAAGTTGCAGTGATGACCACTGCTGCCCCATGGGGACAGAAATGCACGTGACTTTCGAGTGCCAAATCTGGAAAAACTTAGGGGCAGCTGTACAATTTGGTGCATACTATATGTTCATATGATATCATATTTACCCCAGTGCAAGACGACTCTAATCTAAGGTGACCCCCAGACTAAACATGTCTGCCAAGGGAAAATGTATTTATCCCAATCTCAGACAACTCCCCAAAAATAAAATGTCTGCTAAGAAAGATACTTTACTATTAATTTCATACATTTAACACAGAACGCGTGTCAAATTCTATCTGCTTTTAGCAATCGGTGTCACTGTCTCCATCTTCACAGTCAGTGACTTCATCTTCCTCACACTCACTCCTAACACTGCCATCCTCTTCACTGCCATTCAACAACATATCATTAGTGTCATCAACTGCATTGGATATTTAGCACTTCTTAAAACCCTTCACAGTTACTTCTGGTGAGATACACTGCCATGTCCTTATGATCCACACTGACTAAATAGTACATTTATTATTTCTTGGTTTATACACAAACTTGAACCCACGTGGAAGATTCACAGTTTTTTTCATAGATGATGTTAGTAGTGTTAAGAATTTTAAATATGTGTCCTGGATTTTTTGTTGTGTCTGTGGTCTGATCAGTCTGAGTTCATGGTTCTTTTTATGGATTTTAATTTGTGGATTGGTCCAGGTTGCATTTCTGAGTCTTGGCATTTATTTTTAGTTTTTAAATAACCATTTTCCTGTTATTACCCTTGGACTGGATATGTTCTCAGGTTCATACCTTAACAAGTTTACTGTTTCTATGGTGCCCTGGAACTGAGAATAGCTCGATCTAAGAGGCCCACTACATTAGGTGCTTCTTTGCCTGAAGATGGAAACAGAGTCAGCTTCAAAACATTGTGCTTTTTTAAAAAATCAGACAACAGACAAAGTACATAGAAAGAATACTGAGTCAGTTAACTTTAGTCATGTCTACACCGACGATTTGGTGACAAATTTAAGTAAAGAACGTCGTCTTGCACTCGAGTAAACATGGTACTTAATCACTGAGTAATAAACTTTTAAAGTGTTCAATTATTTTTGAATAACTCCATGTATATTACCTGCTTTAACATTCAAAATCTTTGCATTGTGCCCACGGAGTTTATTTCTGCTTCACATTAAAATATTCTCACCACAAACAGAGATTACTTGCCTAAATAGCATTTAACACTTCACTTAGTAACAAAGATGCAGTATGTTTTCTTTAAGATTGAAACTGAATTTTTAAAACATATTTACATAAACTACAGGCTTCAAAGGGTCACACAAATATATTCAACTTCAGTGTGCTTGCAATAGAAAGATCTGAAGGTCCATTCCCCTTCTAATTTTCCACGTATCAGAATTCATGTCTAAAAAACTAGCACGTCGTTCTTATGCGCTTTGAATCATATATCTTAAATTTTGAACACATACAGTACTCTAAAACATAGGTTTGAGTAACTTTGATTTGATCATCTTAATTACATCTGTAGAACAGTACAAATTACAAAGCTCTTCATTATGCAGTTTTCTTCATCCTCCTGTTACTTCCTCCACAAAAATGGTTTCCTCAGGCCTGTTCTCAACACCCTTAATCTCTGTCAGTTTCTTAGGGTAAGAGGCCAAATTTCACATTCATATGAAGCACACCCAAAATTATAATTGTGTGTATTTTAATCTTTATGCTTTTAGATAGTAGATGGGAAAATAAGATTCTAAACCAAACTGCACGCAGCATTCCCCAGTTTTCAGGGCCCCTAACTTTCCACCTATAGAAATTTGACTTTTTCATTCCTGTGGTTATAACGTTTGTGGAACTGAAATCCATTCATGATGATTCTGGCCAAAGGAGTGAGAGCCCATTATAAACAGTTGCTATGGGTGGTGAGACAAACATCTCACTAACACACAACAGCCACTGGATACCCTGTGGTTATAAAGCTTGCGGAACTGAAATCCATTCATGATGATCCTGGCCAAAGGAGTAAGAGCCCATTTCAAACAGTTGCTATGGGTAGTGAGGCAAACATCTCACTAACACACAACAGCCACTGGATACCCTCCACAAAAATTCTCTGGGCTTTTGCTGGAACCACTGCATCATCATGAACTTGACTTCTTTGACTCACCTGAATCTACAACCTCTAGCACCTTCCTGAGTGATTCAATACATAGAAATAACACACTGAAAGGTCCAAGCTGTATAGAGGATAGTCCAACACTCTGCAGCATGCCCTGGGCAGTGGAGGCCACATGCAAATGGGTGCTGTTGTATAACATGATAAAAATCCTCACAAACATGCCTGGATGCTTTGAATTTATAGCTGTAAAAAGATCTCAGAGGATTCCAAATTCCTGTGCACTGACGTCAGTGTCCTTGCAGGTGTCAAGGCTGTGACAGTGCACTGGCTCCAGCAGCAATCCCCAAAATATGTACAGTATTCAGAAAGTAATACTTCCACGTTTGTATCTCTGCATCCACATAAGGTATTGAAATGAAACACAACACAAAATATAGCTCAGAATGTGTACTTTGTATCTGTACCTCATTTTTCCACACAGTGTACTTCCAGTTCACTACAACGCTGCCATGACATGCTTCCAGTCTTGCTCACTTCATTTTGGGCGTAAAGTGATGCAGTACCCAGCAGGCACAAAGTATTTTTTGGAACCCAAACTTGCAGTAACCTCACTGACACTAGCTACACCAATGTTTAAGGTTTTTCACTATGGCTCTATAAGAATTCGTCAATTTTCTTGAATAAGTTTGTCAGCTTTTCTCCTGTTCAAATCTTGAGTTGCACAGATTGGCCTTCCAGACAACGGCTGGTCCAAATTTCTGCCACTATCCCTCAATTTTGAAACCCAACAACGCACAGTACTTATGTCCACAGTATCTTCACCACAGAAAGCCAATAATCACTGATGATTTTCGCTGGGACTTTCATTTCCATGTACCAAAAACTCCATAACAGCTTTCTGTTTGATGTGCTTCAACATGGTTGAGAACGAGTCATTCATTTTGAACCGAACGGAAAGCAAACTGCCATGTTTACCAAGCCATACTGCATGGCAAACTGAACCTCAAGGAACACTGAACAAGTTGGGGCATGTACTTCTGCTAGTTCACACCTCTTGCATGAGATGCTTGCATGCAGCATTACTTTCTGAACATCTTACATCTGTCTCATTTGAACAACCTCCATATAACATCTTAAAAATTCAACTTCTTCCCATCCCAGATATTTCTGGAATTGCCATTCCAACCTCCTTAAGCTATGCCCACAGGCTTCTGTTATTAATGCTCTCCAGCCATGAAATCTTTTCCCATGACATTTCTGAATAAACACTATGCTGGTGGTTAACATGCATATCCTTGTTTTGCACACTTCAAGGAGTATATAGCCTTGCCAGATGATGCTATATAAGGTCTCAAATCTGTGGGTATTTTACCTTCCTGAATTACAAACCTTCTGGGCAAAATGGCCTATAGCCTGAAAAGGCATGGAATGCGTTCGGTAAAGTTTCAACCACAGCAGTATTAACCCTTCAATGCGGAGGGCATTTAAACCCCATCCATAGCAAGAGGTGGGAGCAGTATTTAAGCTCAGCCTGGACACTTAAATTTCTAAAATAAAGAGTTTAGAAATGAATTGTATAAAATGGAGTTGGCCCAAACAAGAACTAATTTTTAAGGAATGAATTAGTTTACATACATCCAAGTGAGGATGTGTGATCATTCAGTTTGTATTAGTCTTCATTTCACTGCATCTTCACAAATTGTCTTCTGTTTTCTACTCCTGCATTCTGTCTTGAGAGAAATTACTTCATTGTCTTTGAAATGTGCCAGGAAATTCTGAGAAGGCCTGCCCTCCTGCTCATACAATTTGAGCCCTAGGGGTCAGATTTTATAACCTTTTTCCTGTTGCATTGTGAGTCAGGAAAACAACAATTCCGGTTTTTTATGTTGATGTGTCTGTATCAAATTAGTTACAATTTCGGTCTTCACTAATTCCTTGACAGCTAGCTTCTTAGTGAAAAGAAAACCATTTCTCTGTCTGCTGTCGCTTACTATTTGCGCTGGTCATGTTACAAGTGCCCACAGACTCTTCAGAAGATGTAGCATCATATTTGCCACCGAGACATGTTAGAGACCAGCTTGTGGTAGTGTACAATGGTAAAAGATGTTACTGATATGCAATTGAATCTGACCACAGAAAATAAACCAATCACTATATCAATGATCTCTGTATTAGTGTTCTGCATTTTCTCTAAGATATCACAGAATGGCTATCTAGAATGCACCCTCATGGAGTTAAGACACTCTTAGCAAAAACCAGTGTTACATAATGATTGAAATAATGGTGATGGGACAAAAGTTTTTACCTGCATATGAAGGCCATCCCAGTACCTACAAAACGGTGCAAAGATCAAGACGATATCTTCAAAAGCATTCATGTCATAAGCGAATGAAGACAGCACTGCACATTGCCAGTATACACGCCGCTCTGCAACATGTGTTGCACACAGCACACAAGTACACTCATCACTCCGCATTGAAGGGTTACAGAAAGACTGCAGCTATTAAAGTATAATAACATTACAAGATGGTTGTGGCTTATAATGTGCACCATAAGCATGTCACATGACGTAAGCCTTGCATCATGTGACGTGGCATGGTGCCTGTGATTGTAAAACCCTCACCTTTTTGCCATAATCTCTTTCTAAGTGCAGAAAATATGTAGGATACAGTCCACGATCCATTCCTTTCCTATCACGTGTAATGCGGCATTTGTAATGAACTCTCTGACAACCTGGTTCTAGGACAAAGCTCTCCAGATTACCTTCCACATCACCTTCCCTCTCCCGCTCCTGAAATAAAACATGCATGTTTAAGAATATCTCATGACAGCAAGGAGTTTAGATAGAACTCAGAAAGCTTACTCTCCAACTGGTAGAAATATACATCCGAAATCTAAGTGGGTTGAATGAAAGGTAGCGGCGACACTGCTCTTAAATGTGTAGAATGATTTCAAAGTGACCATTTGCATACTGTACAGCTTGGAGACCATGTTTTAGATGTATGCTATCACTTTCACACCTGAAAGACATCAGAGAGCATGTCAGCAAGTCACAAAAGTCAATGTCTCATAACAGTGGCCTAAGACACATTTGTGAAGTTGGAACAATGCTCCAGGATCAAAACACAGATGGCATGTGGTCATAGTGCAGGACTGTTGTTTTGGTCTGCTGGAAACATGTGCAACAATGCATTACCATACCAACTCGTTGCACAGTGCATGAAATCCTGTCACCAGGGTTGGGATGCTGGTGAGGATAATCACTGTGCACAATGACCCACCACCTTGGATGAGTATATTTATCTCAAAATATAATTTCTGGAAGTGGACAGGCATTGGAGAATGTACCAATTGGCTGTGGAAGCTGGGATGAGTGATTTCAGTGTTCATCATATTATTAAAGACGTCAACTGGATGCAGAAAATTGCATCACCCTGAGTTCCCCTACCACACTATCAGAGCGCAAAAGTGGCACAGGTAACTTCCTCCTTCAATGGCACAATGAACGTGATGCATTTTGATACCATAATGTAGCTCCTGACAAAAGCCTGGGCATGGGAGTAACAGACCAGACTGAAATGGCAGTTGACAAAATTGCATCATCCAGGCTCTCTACATCTTTGGCAGGAACACAGCTGAGTCAAAGTGATGCTATCACTTGGGGTATTGACTGTTTCACCCTCTCAGAGCAGAAGGCACAGTACTATCAAAAGTTTCTGGGGAATGATCTACATTCAGCAGTGTGACAGAAGGCATCTGCATTTCATTACAGGTGCTCCACCATTTGCACTTCATGACAATGCACGCTGTCATGTTTCAAGACCTGTGAAAGACCTTCTGGCAATATGACAATTGCAAACTCTGAAACAGTCTCTACAGACTCTCTGAACATTGGTGCTTGTGATGTTGATCTATTCCTGTAGATCAATAACCCCTCCAAAGCAAGCAGTTCCACAGTGTGGAGGGGGTGATGCAAACAACAGAGCTGTCTGTTGCAGATACCCACAAGAATCAGCATACTGATGGCATCTGTCAGCACACAGAGATTTGGGACAAGTTTCATTGTGTGGCAAGATTACACTGATGGCAAGTAATGGTACTTTCCAACTAAATAAAGCAGTTACTTTTGTACCACACATTTTTACACTACTTGTCATTCATCTGCAAACAACAGCAATAGTAATGACGATATGATTTCATTTTCTATTAGCATACCCATGCATGGAAACATGTGTTCAACAGTTTGCACTTTTCCTGTATCCTAGCAAGGGCACTGTAACTGAGTGTTGGGTTTTCCCCAGGCAAAGTAACAATCTTATGTACAGGTTACATCCCATATCCCAGCAATGACACTTTTAGTTTTCCCCAGGCTGAAATCATAAATTAGTACATCCACTATGTTTTCATTAGTGATACAAGGAAATTAAAATGGATGGCTATGGAGGTGCCCCCAGTGCCAAAATGTTGCAGACCAAGTTTTCTCAGCTGCTTCAGTAGTTCAAACAGGGCAACAAAGACTGTGTGGTGATATCATTGGCCAATTCCTTTGACTTTGAAGAAGGAAAGCAGGATTAAAAGAGACAAAATGTCTATCAGTACATACTTCAGGATTAATACTGACAAAACCAGCTGACTCTGAAGCAGGGCCCACAGACTGATTCACTGCATTGTCTGGAGTTTGGGGTGAAATAGGAGTAGATTCTTCATCTTCCATATCGGGATGATCATCTGCTGATAAGCTTAAAGTTTCCATTTGGTATTCCAGATCTGCAAAGTAATTTCATATTGTCATTATTCTTAAAATACTTTTACTATCAGTATGCACTCAGATGTTGGCTGAAAAAGTGATCTGGGAGGTGCATGGTGCAAATAACAGCCAGGAAACTAGGCATCCTGATGTACATGTAGTTTCCTGTGGTTTCTCACAGTCCCTCCAGACAAATGTTCATGCAGTGTCTTCCAAATCCTTTCCAGTTAAGCAGTTACAAATTATCCTACCATTTAACACTTTAACACTGAAAGCATCATAAAATAAACCACAAATAAAATTATTTATATGTCAATCACTCAGATTGTATGAAAGTCGTATTCTAAATAAAAAATGTCATGCTCATTTTTGTTAATTCTTAGATTTTACTGGCTGTAATTGAAAATCCTAAATTAATTCCACATTCACTACACATAGTTGAAAGACTGTATGTCTGGTATTTGATGTTGTAGAGAGTACAGCAGAGCAGAGTGGAGTAGTGAGGGCACTGCAGAAAACCTTGCATCTTGGTCATTTACAATTTTTTGCACAACCCTTTGCTTAAGCATTCAGCAGCCCCTCACTGTTAACAAACTGTAGTATCTCACTGATGGAGATGTTGGCAAAGTCACCTGCTTTGAAGAAATGATGGCCCCGGTGCTTCTTAAAACCACCCATGCCTCACGCTCCCAAAAAAAATTTGAGGCCATTTCAGATGACTGCACCTATCACACCTGGGACTGTCCACCAGTCTCAGTTTAAAGAGATGTCATTTTAAAAGACAGTGTCCTGTTATCAATCCTGTCATTGTTCTTGGTTGGTTTCTGCTCAAGTTGAGAATTCCCCAGCTCATTTAGCTGACAGTCTTTCAAAAAAACACTTAGCTTGCCTCTGTCCATGAATGGACTGCCAATACTCCTCATGTTTCCTGCTGGTCCAGCCCTTGATCACTCCCCTGGCAACCTTTGCAGATATGCCAAGGGCATGCTCAGGTCCTCTAAGTGAATGAGAAGAGCCTTGCCTGGCTAACTGATTAGCTATTTCATTTCCATGAATCCCCATATGCCCTGGCACCCATATCGGCTGGAATCTGCTATGTTTTGCAAGTTTCACCAGGTACTGATGGCAGTCCCAGACTAATTTAGAATTTATCTGGAAACTGTCAAGGGTCTTAATGGCTGCTTGACCATTAGAAAGAATATAGACGTTTCTAGCTGTTTAGCCTTTTCCTATATTCTCCATTACACAAGCCTTAATGGCATATATTTCAGCCTAAATACTGTGGTGTGGAGCCCAAGTCTGAAGCTATGCCACCTTCTTGAGCCCCAGCTACACACCCCAGCACCAGTGCTTTTATTGGTCTTGGATTCATGTGAATACCAGACCAGCCCCCTGTTAATATCTGGTTGGAACCCCTTCTGCCACTCACACTTGTCAGGGAACTTAACAGTGAATGGCTTGTGGTATGCATAAATCGGTATCATCCTTTCAGTCTCCACCCGTAGGATGGGTTCATGCACCATGTCCCAAGATTTCCTAGTGTGACCAAAATTTGTGGATTTAGGTTTACATGGCTGGCTGCACATTAGTTGGCAGATCCCTACCTGGGCCTGTGCCTCAATCATCACACGAAGAGGAGGGAGTCCCAGGAGGACCTCCAATGCAGCTTTTGGGGCCATCTTCATCACCCCTGTGATAGCCCAATAGGCTAGTCTCTGTAACCTACTGAGTTCTCTTCTGCTGAGTTTGTATATAAGGCTAGGCTACCGAACTGTGGAGCCATAGGTCAACATAAGTCTGATCGCCATGGTGTACATTCAGCACACTACTCTAGTTTCAGACCCTAACTTTTACCAAATGTGCCCTTACAGGACCAGAAAGCCCTGTAGGCCATATTCATCATGTTCTTCAGCTGTGCCGTCCATGTCAATCCCTTGTCCAGAATAAGTCCAAGCTATCTGACCTCAGGAATCAGCTGTAATGTTCGTCCAAAGCGGGTTGGTTGCCTTAGGCTCCTATACTCCCTTTTCCATTTCATGTTTCAAATCTACACTGAAGTTGTTGTGTCAATCTAATTCTGATCCATACTGGTCCAATACATAGCTCATTAAACTAAAATCAGTACTTCACATAACTATGTCTCATCAACATCTACATTATTTTAGTGTCAAATCAGAAGCTACTAATTTCAAAATACATTATTTACCCTCCTCATGTAAGTGATTGTTCAACTGCTGAGAAATTACGGAATCTGGATTTCCTGGCGCCATGGTGTACTGCAATGGTCCATCATAACCTGTCAAAGTGAAGACTAATGGTAACTTAACTGATACCTCAATTGAATATAGATATCACTGTTTATAAAAAGAATAAAAATGGTATTAAATTCTGGCATACCATGAAGTTCTCGACCTCTGTTGGTTGCAGAAGTGCTTCGGGACTGAAATCCATTCTGACCTTTTGCTGAAACAGTTCTGACATCAGAAGCTTGGACCATGCCCGGAGTTTGTCGTTTCTGGCGCATCTTTTGCTCCATAATTTGCCTCTGCAACAAATACGGAGCCTGTACTTAACACTACAGAAATGCACAAAGTGCATTACTGTCATCCGAACTAGTGGCAGTTCACTTTCTCGAAACGAAGTTCATGCCTAGCGAAAAATATCGTACTTGCTGTTCAAGTTTTTGCTGGCGAAGGTTTACTGAAGTCATGTTTGGAATGTAAAGTTACTTGCAAAATTCGGCGACCAATTAAAAGTGGAATGCGTTTGGTGAATCTTTCACTGGGAAGAACAAACGCCACTTCGTAATTCTGTTTATTGGCCTGTCGCTTACTACGTCACTTTTTATTGGTTGCAATATTCAACATGACTGCCAACATACTACTGGATTTGTGCTGCCAACTATAGCAACATTTCGTGGTTTCGCAGGGAAAATATATTTTTGCTGTTACTCATACAACAATGGCGATGAATAATATATTAAAATTATTTGCAGTTAATAAAATATAAATTTCGGAAAGTGCACAGAAATTTAAATAAACTTTTGTTGAATCTCTTAGTTGCTGATATCTGCAACAAATGTGTCCCTGAACTGAGACATTTATGCATTTTTCATCTCCATTGATCTCATCTAAACGCGTATTTTGATCGGTAACGGGACCGTAGGGTTCGGCTATGCTGCCATCTACTATCGAGGGATTGCATGAAACACGGCGGTGGATTAATCGGCAATAAAGTTTTCATCTATTCGACTATAGTTTGCACCTCCTGCGAATTCGACAAGAAACGCAGATCTTGTAGAGGATCTCATTTACATTTAGGATAGAGATGTACGTGAAACGGTTTATTCATTTTCTGATCTCTGTAAGAAATATCATATTGGCACATGGATTTCTTCTCACCTCAATAAAAATTGTGTGTGTGTGTGTGTGTGCGCGCGTAAGAAACAGTTACATGCAAGCAAGAACCTCAAATCTCGAGTAAATTTACCCTTAGTTTCTCATACATAAAATACGACAATATATTATTTTTTGGAAGGTCAACCCACAATAGGGCAATCAGAAACATTACTTCCTACTGGCTGGAAAACTATCTATGGGAATCTGACACTGGTGGTCAGCCACACTGGATCAGGATGAATGGAGGAGACTGTTCCAGAAGAGTTGTAGCGCCAAAGATGAGGTAGATGATGACAATGATGATTACAGTGGTGGTGGTGACAACGATGGACAGCTAAGGTTTGATTCCTGGCAGCCAGATGAATTTTTCTCTTTGTCACGATATCCAACCAGTCTTATATCCAATGTTCAGGAGAGCTCGTTTCCAAAGAGGTAAAGTGCTTCATCTCCTTCCAGTGCTGAGATTAAGAATGGGTGGCTCTTTTCCTCTACTCCTGCATAAGTCTTCTTGGCATGGCACACAAACAGAATGCCATATTTACTTTTAGCAAGTATCAGTGTGCCAATTTGATCAGTTAAATCTGTATTTATAGATACCAGAAAATAAGACATGATTATTTTGTACAATGGCTGATGAATGATTCTAACTCTATACAGCAGAGTCCCTCTTTATAAACTAGTGGTTCATCAGTTACTTACGAAATTCCCCACATTTTGTGGGATCTGGAAGTTCATTTCCACATTCAAACGAGTCTGCCCTGGTCCCTGTTCTGAGCCAGACAAATCTAGAGCACATTCTCCCATTTTATTTCCTTAAAATTCATTATCATTATCATCATCTCCTTTATGCAGGGTATTCACACTTATATACCTGAAATAAACCATGTTTCTAGGGTATACAGCATCACAGCTATTCCATGCATACTGTTAATGGTGCATATAACGCTGTCTTCCATATTAAACTCTTTTGTGCTTTACATTAGTACCTTTCGAAGTGTGTGTGCTGTGCCCAATATAGCTGTTTTCTGTAGTTCCTTGACTTCGTGCTTTCCTGGTATGCCGCACAAGAATTTTCTGAAGGATTTTGAAATGGTTTATTATTATTATTATCATCATCTCCTTTGTGCAGGGTATTCACACCTATATACCTAAAAGAAACCATGTTTCGAGGGTATACAGTGTTGCAGCTATTCTGCGTGTACTGTTAATGGTGCATATAACGCTGTCTTCACTATTAAACTCTTTAGTGCTTCTACATTAGCACTTCCCGCAGTATGTGTGCTGTGCCCAGTATAGCTGTTTTCTGTAGTTCCTTGATATCGTGCTTTCCTGGTATGCTGCTCAAGTATTTTCTGAAGGATTTTGAAATGGTTTCAGTTGCTTCTATTACAACTGACATCACCTTTGCTTTTATGTTCCAAATGCGCTGGATTTCTATTATGAGGTCTTTATATTTTAAAATCTTCTTGGCTTCTTTCTTTATCACATTTCTGTCTCCCAGGATTGCTACATCAATTAGCATACATGTTCCTTTTTCATTATCCTGGATTATGATGTCCGCTTTATTGTTGGGGATGGTTCTGTCAGTTTGCACCTGTTGATTCCATAATATGGTTACCTTGCCCACTTTACTTGTTTCTACTGACTTTGGTACATGTTCATACCAAAGTTCACTAGCTAATTTTACCCCCAGGCTTTTATGTTGTGTATAGCCTGGAGATGACAGTGTGTTGGTTGAAACTTGTAGCCACTGGATTTGAATACATACTTACCTAACTATAATTAAGTTGTGCAAATGGTAATATTATTACTTTAAACAAATGCAGATTGATTGTGTTTTGAAGGATGTTTGTAACACTATTTTCTGCACCCCAGAGAATTATTCTGTACCTAAATCTTGATTGGAATATATATTTCTCAGTGCAGGTTGGCTAACAATGTTTTTTAAGACTTTAATCTACTGTAGTGTTGCTTTTTATCTTCTCTTATAACTTATTTTAGGATTCTACAATAATTAACGTAATGTGCCTTTGCTTTTGGATCACTGCTGTTCTTAGTGAAGGTGTACAGACTTCTTTTATGTTTGCATATTTTTATTCCTTGCGTGATCCAGTCATTCTTTTTGATGTTAGTACTTTTATATTTAACTGGAAAACTACCTTCAAAAATATTTAGGAAAGTACTTAGAAATGAGTTGAACATACAGTTAACATCTTGGCTTTGATAAAGAGATTTCCACATTTCTTGTTTTAGCAGTGTCTGAAAGTTTGTGAGCGTATCACAATTTACTAAGCTTGTTCTCGGCTTTAAAGGAGTCTTGTTTCTTGCTGCATAAATATTATTGACTGTGAGAAATTGAGCATCATGTTCTAATAGGCCATTTATCAGGGGAGATGTATAAGATAACTTTAGTCTAGTATTATTGACAAAAATATTATCAATGGCTGTACTTGATTTATTTTGTATTCTTGTTGCAAAATCTACTGTATGCGATAGATTATATGTAGTTAATAATGAGGACAGTTGATTTTTTCGGTTGCTTTCAATGAGATAATTTGTGTGTATGTCTCCACAAATTAAAATTCAGCTTTTGGTTTATACAGATATTTCAAAGTATCATCTAGATCTGTAATAAACTGATTAAAATCTCTTGTAGGGGCTCTGTATAAGCTCAATATGTTAATTTAGATGCTTCAGTTTCTAGTTCAGCTGTACAAATTTCCAAATCCTTTTCTGTACAATTATGTGAGATATCAATTTTGTTGACGTTGAGGTCTCTACAAACAAAAATACACAGACCTCCTTTCTGTAGGTCTTTGCAGCAGAAACCGGATCCTAACAAGTACCCTGGCAACGTGAGATGTAGCAGGTCCTGTTCTTCCACGTGATGTTCACTAAAGCATAGTATGTGTGGATTTATGTTATCTATTTCAAAAGAATGTATTAATTCGTCACTTTTGCTTCTTAGTCCCCTAACATTTTGATGAAAGATGTGTGATGAATTAGACAAATCCACATTTTTATCCTGGTCTATAAAGTTCACGTATTTACAATCAACATACCTTAAGCACCTTTGTGCTTTTCGTTTCAATCTAAAAAAGAAGAGGCTCTTGCATGGGTGATCACAGGAATACTGCTAATACCTGACACATGATCATCACTCTGTTTCCCAGCAATAAGAAGCGTAAGCCTCCTCTTGCCTTGCCAATTTAGGTGCACACCATGGTTCTTGTATTCTTCCCTCATAATTGTAGTGGTGTTGATAACATCAAAGTGGGACACGCCATGCACCAACAGGGCCTGATCAAGCTGTACATTTACGCTCCTCACCTTCCTGTTCATCCACAGCTTGTTGTGCCTTCTGAAGAGGTTCACAGGTCTGACATTGGTGTGACTTGTCCATTTAGCAATGAAGTTGAGGTCCTCCTCAATTGAACAGTGGTAATTACTATCCAGGCTATTTCCTGGCCCTCCCACTATAACAATACAATCTTGCTTGGTGAGGTCTTTGCAAGAGGTGCACTGGGCTTAAATATACTAGTTACTCCATATTCAGTGCCCAACTTTTCTTGGAGCATATGTCCAATATCCCGCCCACGACTACTTCCAAGCAGTAAAATCTTCCTTTTCTGGCTTTTTGTTTTCTCCGCGAGTGATTTTACTTTCTGGTGCACATGCTTCAACAAACCTGGGATTTGCTGATCACCTTCAAAAACACTGAATCTGTTGCTCAGCTGAATATGCGACACACCATCAGCAGAAACCTGTGGGCCCTGGACTTAGAATTTTTTGGCTTATCCAAAAATCACTTGAATTCTCCTGGTCCATAATTTTACGGTTGGTATTTCCAGCTTTCAAAAATTTTATTTCTTCCCTAGCAGCCTTTAGTTCTTGTTCCAGAAACCTGATCCTTCCCTCCTGATATTTTGCATGCTTCTGGTATTTACGAGACATACAATCCCCTGGCATCCTTTTCTCGGTCAGATTGGGTGCTTGCACCGGTTATGTGGGAGCAGCAGTTACAAGTTTTACAAATCAGACCATTTGTGACCCACATACAGCAAGCCCCACACTTCCCTGAAAGACTTCCAGAAGTCATTTCAAATGTTCACTCTCAACAACACCACCTACCTAACTGTACTCTTTAATTAATAACACACTAATCCAGAGATCGGTATTTCACTCAAGCAAGTAAAATATAATAGGCCTACTTTGGGCAGAAAGGTAATTGACAAAAATTTATTAACACTGATCACTAATACTCACTATCACTTCAAGGTAATTTACACAATACACTTACACTCTGATAACTAACACAACTTCACTTCGATTATCGCACACAGCACAATTACTAGCACTTCAATCCACCTGGTGTTATCACAGGACAACCAGTAGTACAACGATCTACTAAAATCCCTTTTCACTTGAGATCACTAACAGCACAGTTTTTAAACTATCCAAAAAATCATGATTGACCTGCAGTATCACTAAAGCAGCAGACACTTGCAGAGACGAAATAACTCTTAAAGTAACCTTAAAATAAAACAAGGCAACAGATGATGAATTAGGCCTAATTTACATATCTAGTAAAAGTTAGTTTAACACCTAAGAAATCTCACCCTTCATTTAAATATATATGAATGTAATTTCAGTGTTTGTTACAGTACGTAATAAATACTTTACAATATTAAATAAAGAGTCTATATTTACAAAACAGGTTTATTGGATGTGTACTATTCGTTTCATTATACACTGCTATGTTGGCAACCACTACATTGACGACAGAGGGGATAGCGTAGTTGGTGTAGCGACTAGCTACGAGTAGGACGGTCCGGGGTTTGAATCCAGGTAGCGGAAAGTAATTTTCTGTTCCCCAAAACTGTCCAGTCTGGTTCTGTGGTCGACCCAGCCGCCTTTTTAATGGGTACCGGGGTTCTTTCCGGGGGGTAAAGCGGCAGGGGGGCATGAAGTTGACCAATCACCTCCATCTAATACCGAGATGGCTGAGTGGAATTACACCTCTACTCTCCTTACATGCCCTCATGGAGTGGAGAGGAACAACTTTACCTTTTACGAAATTTCGCGTCCTGGACGTGTAGGAGTGCGCATACCCTTTTTGCTATCCCTACCAGTGATTTTGTGTAAGTTTCCCACAAGTTAAGACTATATTGCTAGTTTCAATGTTAGATACTGATATATCACCGGTAGTTACAGGCCATGTTGCACCAAATTTATTCTGTGTATCCACAGAAGAAGAGTAAATAAATGCAGTTCGGCGGCGGTAAGGTACACTATATTCGATACAGCGTAATCGAAAATGTTACAGCTCTGGAAGTTTCCAGGAAGTTCCCACCCGCCCTTCAAGTTGCAGGACTGGGAAGAGCAGGTAAGGCCAAGCTGACTAAATAACAAATAAAAGTCCAGTTTATATCGTGAAGTATCCATTATAAATATAGCAAATGACAAAACTGTTGAAAATATCTTGGTCTAGTAGAATCAAGATTGTTGTTTAGGAAAGCAATCGCCATGCACTGCAACTGTCATATAAAAACATTAATAAACATGATTAAAAGCGGAGATCTTTATGTTAAGGCAGGTGGTACACATACAAACCAACGTGCTTAAAGCAGTGTGGCGCACCCGGGCGGGGGGGGGGGGGAGCCCGGCAGCCCCCCAAACTCCCCAAAACCGAAATTTAGAAAATACATATTTTGTAGATATTATGATATAAAAAGTTTTGCGTGATTTACCCTTCAGCTGAAATCAGACACTTAAGTCGGCTGATGACTAGTACATTAGAATTTGAAAAACAAATTAATGAAACTAAAAAAAAACAGTAGGATGGGACACTGTGACTGAGTCATGGAACATGTAGTTATATCCGTATGTACATAAATGCAGTTGCAGGCGGTGTTATATTGTACTTAGAACTTGATTTTTTTATAACATAACCTTCAAAATCAAACATAAATTATATATAGCCTCGGGGTGAGCTCCCCCCCCCCCCCCGCCCCCACAAGGAAAAATCCTGAGTGCTCACCTGGCTTAAAGTGTGTCTAAATTCGCGTTACATGACGACATTACTAACTAAGAAACAAGGATATTTGATCTTACAAAAGTCACACCTAAATTACTACGAAAACCGAATGCCTGCTCTGCAGAGGCCACTACTGATGCGGCTTGTGAATTGTTAACATTATATAGTGTTGTGAGCTCTCAAAGAAGAACATTTCACAAACACGCCTAGCGGACTGAGTTGCTTGGACGTGACGTCACAACAATAACGAATTTCGCTTTGCGTGTCCTCTCCAGTTCCATTTCTTCGCGGGTTGCTGAAGAAACACCACACTGCGGAGTGACAGAATCAGCTGTTGAAATCTGCGCTGACAGGTAAGCACAGTGCGTCCTTGCTGTATTTACATACGAAGCAAAAAAAATCATTTCAGTTCACAACTAAGGGAAGTTGCGACATCCGAAGACAAAATGAAGAAAAATCTTGGTTTTCGCGTGTGATAACTCGTGATAATAGTAATATAAAAATTACTTGGCACCTAGTGCACTATTTGTTACACTTCGTGTACATACCATGAGGATGCTTGGGAAAATAATTCCATTTAAGACAGGAGTGACAGAAGGATGGAAAAAATTACGCACCGAGGACCTTCACGATTTGTACTCATCGTCAGATGTTATTATAATTACCAAATCAAAGTGGATAGGACCGCGTAGCAGCATAGGAGAGAAAAGAAATGCATTCAAGCTTACGGCAGGAAAACCTGAATAGAGGAGACAACTTGAAAGACGTAGGCATAGTTGATAAGATACAGTAAAGTGCATATTGCAGAAACAGGATGGGAGGGTTTATACCGGATGCATCTGGCTCAGTAATGGACTACAGGCGGGCCCTTGTGAACACGATAATGAAACTTCGGGTTCCATAAATTGAGGGGAATTTGTTGACCAGCTGAGCAACTATTATCTTTTCAGTATGGACCGTGTTCCATGCAGTTTCTTAGTTTCATACCAAGTGTATAACAACAGAATGAGTTCGAGTTAACCCTTTAATTCACAGTGGTAACTAAATGTCCCGTCTAGTTAACAATAGAATTCTGAATTTTGCTCACAAATTTATGTGTTATGTATGATTCTTAGAATAGCCAGCAAGAATCTTCCTAAACGGCATTAACCGGTTTGTCTGTGTAATATTGATGCCCTGTGTTTACTCTCAGGTAGAAACTGAATTTTTAATTTTACACGAAAGCAATGTTTGACGGAAGTAATAATCATTGAACGAATTCGAAATAAGTTATTAAGTAGAGCAGATGGATTTCGGTTGCGTTTGGAACGTGTTTACGTATTAGTTTCGTAGTGTTCTTCCTTGTGCTCACTTGTGGTAACCGTGAGGAGTTTTACGGAATCTGGTACTGTCTAAAATCTATTGACTAAAACTGATTAAACCTAATAATGACCCTGATTGGACAACACGGCTTATAAGTCACATGAGGATTTCATTAACCTTTTAAAGCATAGCGGTTACTTTACGTACCACCAGGTTTAATATTAAAAAATTGTACATCGTGCTCACACTGCATTTATAAGTTGTGTATGGATCTCAGACAAACGGCGACTTTTGCGTTATACAGCATTAACTGACTGGTTTACATAACCGAGGTGGAGAGTGTTTATGGCGTGGTACGCACTGGGTCCTTATATATAAAACAGCCACGTTTCGTCTTTAAATGATTAATGTTGCGGCCACGATAGATCAGAACGTACAGCGACCAGTCCGCAGGTCGGGTAACTAAGAATTCGGGGTTCGATTCCCAGCACATGCAGGGACTTTTCTCTTTTCAAAATCATCTAAACCAACTGTGAGGTCTAATTAGCCCCCTATTCAATAGGTTGGCCTATGTGGAGGGCGGGAGGATAAAGTGGACGCAGCGTAAAGCTGACCACTTCTCTTTTTCTAGCGCTGAGGTCAAGAATGCGTGGAGCTATGGTGCCACTCCCCTATAAGGCGTTTGGACTTGGCAGTAAAAGAAGCACAGGGTTAAAGTTGTCTTTTTGATAGTTATTATCGCGAATTTCTTCATGTAAATGTTGTAGTGTTACTGCAATTACACGTTGAGGTGGTCCGTCTCAGGTCAGTCCAGCTGAGATCTGTGGTGGACAAAGTGGCACTGAGAGACGTTTTTCTCCGAGTACAGCACTTCGGTTTTCCCCCGTTATTATTCCTGCATCAGTGCTCCATATCCATATTTGTTCACCAAAAATTTAAAGCGTCACTAAATAAGACACGCACTTCTCTCGCTTGCTTTCTGCCTGTCTCAAAGTCTGTCAGGTTGGAAGGCTTACAAGACCCAATGCAGACATTCTGAGACCTTTGAACTGCTACGTAATTCCTTGTGTTATCGTTGTTATAGTGGAAAGCTTTTCATCTACAAAGACATAATGGCGAGAAAAATAGATTATACCTGCTACAAGATACGAATATTTATCACGTTTTATAATACATTCTTTTCAAACCATTTTGTACATGTTTATTAATTTCATAGTGTTGTCAATATTTCTGTACATGTGTCCCGAATACGCTCAGTAAATATCCTCCACATATCTCTGTCTGTCTGGCCTATTACATGGTTAAAAAGTAACAGGTAAATGCCGCTATTTTCGTATTGATCTCAGTCTTCGCACTTTATAATTTTTGCACTGTATTATTAGCTTTATAAAATTTTAATATTGGCATGCCTGAATCTTATTTTTTCCAGCGAATTTTCCATTAAACGTAAAAGGTATCCAGATTTTCCTTTCCGTACGTCATATTTTAAATTTTTAGGATCTATTGTTAATTTTATTTTTTCGTCGATCCAAATAAACTATCACCTGTTCGGAAAAACCATTCTCATTAGCAACTCTAGTAGTATTTTCCTTTCAACAATCTTTTTTTTTTTTCGTTGATGGCAATCTAAGACAACTGAAGTCCTTATCAACAACAATGGCCTCACAAAAGAATGCTAATCAATGCACGATTGCTGCACAGTCTCCCACACACCAAACTGCAGGCGATGCACTGGCACTAATGTGTCGGTCCAGCACCGAAAAATGAATGTCAAAACTCTCCGAGAGTCTCGGCTTTCCATGACTATCGACCTTTTCCCAAAACTATATTTTTTGCCCTTTCATGAATGCCCTGTGTTCATTCATCTTGTGTATTAACCGAAAAACAACAGCGAAACCAAATCGCTAAAACTGAAAGCAGTTATAATATGCAAGGAGCCTAATATCAGAGTTGTGCTTGAGTAAGTCTGGTTCTGAAAATGCTAAATCATTTGGAAATTCTTGTTACGGGTTTGTTCTGAGGTCCCTGCAATTAACACTCCACTGTGAAAATACAGCATTTGGCTGGGGGTTTATGTAGTGATAATGAGACTCATTTTACATTTAAAGTAATGAATACTTATTTATAGTTTATAAACACGGTCAGTAGCTCAAACTATAGGTCTACAGCATCAAATCTTATAAAGGCAAGTGAGTAATGAATTAGAAAGAATGTCGAAAGAAGATCTTGTGGCCTAATTTGAAATACCGTCTTGCATTTATCTAAGTAGACTGAAGAAAATCACAGAAACCTTACACAAAGGTAGTAGGCTTCCGGGTCAAGACTCGAAACCGAGACCTTCAATATAAGAAGCGCTAGTCATTCCACTGGCCGCGACGTCCGGTTACAGTTTAGACCTACTCTGAGAGGCGAAACAGAAAAAAAGGAAAGACGTATATCTCTTTTGAAGCACTAAGGTGCAGCAGGAACCGCCTTCATTATAGCCGCAATTTCTGATACAAGAGCCATTAGATAGTTTCTCCTGGTGTCTTGCCAGCCAGAAGATGTGAATTTCTCCGTACTGTCTTCGTTCATCACATGTGTTTACAAATTACGCATTTTGTACTGCTTTAATTTGGGTTATTTATTTATTTGGTTTTTATCCATTTGGCTTTCTTTCCCAATGTTCCTTCTTTTCTTATACACGTATCCTCATTTTATCTTATTATTACTCTACACCTTATCTCCTCATTTCGGGGTAAGATAGTCTCTCATGGTTTTTTTGAGTGTTTAACAGTTTGCATCAAGACGTGCCAGTCACAGTAATATTCAGGCTGGAAGTTTTTTTTTTTCAGTCCCAGTGGAAGCTTGAGACGTTTGTCCAATTTATAAATTAGAAATTTGTTCACGCACTGTACTGACTGAGCTACTTGTGTTTAGGCTGGTTACAAATTATTAACACAGAGTAATGTGACAGGAACCTGCGATAACTTACTGTGACTAACTGCTCGAACATCTTCCCACACAGACTGAAAGAAACCGTAAACGTACTTCAGAATAGCATAGATTTGAATATCGTGTCTTCCAAATGCAACACACGTGACTTACCACTACTTACTCACTCTGAGCTTAGTGTTAAATCCTGCATTCAATATATGCACATGATTCTGGAGTTACGGCTATCAATCAGCAAGTGTGTAAGAACGTGTGAAATATAAGTAGAGCTTAATTCTGGCACTTTTGCTCACTTATCTCTCTAACTATACCAAAAGTGAGGCTTATTAAAAGGTGTTGCACAGAAAATGCGTTTTCTTTTTTTCTACAAATTGTGCTCGAAATATAGTTCACTCCGATATTTGGGGAGTTACCCTCGAGATGCACGCAGAAACGTATATTAGTCTACGTGTAAATTGTCTGCTATTTTTGTTCAGCTTTACACACAACTGGAAGGTATTGACAAATTTCAGTATAACCCCCAGGTTTTAAATTTCATGGAAAACCAATGATTGGTTCTTTCAATGTAACATGGGACAAAATAACATTGCGAGGGCAAGAAGCTAATTTTTGCAAAGTTTCATTTTGAACACGCCGAAACAGGTGAGTACCCAGAAATTTTCCTTGACCCTGAGGTTATATACAATTTATGTTTGATTTCAAAAATTATGTTATAAAAACCATGTTGTAAGTACAACGTAACACTCTTTGCATCTGCATTTATGTACATACGAATAAAACTACAAGTTCCATGACTTAACCAGAGTGTCCTACCTTCTTTTCTTTCTAATTTTATTAATTTATTTTTCAAAATTCTAACGTAGTAGCCATCAGGCGATTTCAGTGGCAGGTTTCGGCTGAAGCAGGTATCACGCAAAATTTTTGACATCATAATATCTACAAAACCTGTTTTTTAAATTTCAGTTTTGGAGGTTTTGGGGGGGGGCTGCATCCCAGCAGCCCCCCCCCCCTCCTTGGGTGCGCCCCTGCGCCGGAAACCACTTCATCACAAAGGAACACGACATATTTTCTTCTCATTGCGACAGAAAACCAGTCGGTCTGCAGTATCACACGCTTAAAATAAGAGTGTGGACCGGCAAGTTGAAGCGTATAAAAACAGGCAGCTGATGTTTATTTGCTTATTCATTTCGTATAATTGCGATGTACTTAAAAGGGATTTTAATACCTGGGCTTATGATGTCGAATGATAGGACAATTAGTCGATATTGAACTCGCAAGAATGTGGCAGGGATCTGTTACGGACTAATTGAAATACTATTCTGGTCAGTGTCTGGATGAACCAAGAGAAGCCGCAGAAAGCATGAATGAGCATAGCCGGTCTCCAAGCCTGCATCCAAATAAGCACCCACGAACAGTAATCACTCGACTGTGACGTCCTCTTTGTGAACCCACATATAAAAGCACGTTCCGTTGCACTGTCCCACTAAGCTGCTCATTTTTCTTCGGTTACCGGTCCAGTTATTTTGAGACCCTACCAAAAGGAACATAGTAAATTAGAAAGTAGATAACTGCTCCACTTCGCACGTTTCTGCATTGCAAAATGACACTGTTGCATATAGCGCTCAAATAACGGTTTGCATCCTTTCTGCTCCTTTCCACACCTCATAATAAACGTCATAGCTCGTGTCAACCTGTTTCGGTGAAATTATCTTAGAAAGAGATAACACTTCACAGCATATTGACAACATTAATGCACGCCGCAGGAGGATGGCTTTGACCTTGACAGCATGTGTAGGGTCCCTTATTTCTTGTAGCGTGTGGGAAGAAAAAGTATAGGTCCTGTCAAAAACATCTATCTCTGTCACACAAAAAAGTAGTTTTTTTAACCAATACGACTCAATTGACAATTACGCATTAGAACATAAACAGTTCTCAGAAAAGATCATGAATTTCGCAGTTCAGCCGTTCGGATCGTGTGCCATGTATGGGGGAGAAGGGAAACGCATACACATTTTGTTAGGAATATCCGAAGGACCTTGGAGTAGATGGTATGATAACGCTGAGATGGATCTTAAAGTAATGAAATGGAATGGCGAGGACCAAAGTAATCTGACTCAGTACAGGGACAAGTGCAGGCTGTTCTAAAAACGGCACTGAACCTTAGCTTCTATTATATGGGGGGAATTTCTGTACCAGTAGAGGATCTAATAACTTTAGAAGAAAGACCGTGTTCCATGGAGTTAGTCGTTTACGTTATATTTCCATATTTTTTATCTATGACCGTACAAAAATCAAATACTTCAATTATTATTTTTTTTGAAGTTTTGAGCCTCTTCTTTCCTGAAGTGTGCAAACCGCTCCCTTCACTTCTTTCTTTGTCTCCATTCTTATGTCTTTCACTTGTGTCACTGCTACAAGATAGTTCGTCGCTGCTCTTTCGTCCGCACGAGAAACAGGTAAAGCTAGAATTTTACGTACTGCGTCTTTTCTATACACGTGATCCACAACATTTATTACGTCCCTAATTTTACTGCAGACTGTTTTACCTTTCTTTATATTGGTCGCCACTTGTTAGGTTTATAGATTACAACAATCCTGAAGTCCAATATATGCACAGTTCTAGCCAGATAAAACGCAATAGAAAAACAATATTAACTTGCACGCATAAGATAAAATTGCACTTACATACAACGCATTTTTAAGTGTAATATATGAGTTACTGCTTCGAACGCCTCACGGACAGAATTTCTTCTGAGAAATTACTGTCAAGGTCAAAGCAATTTTCGTGAGTCGAGCACAATACATGCACCACCCGCTTCAACATTACAAAATACTGCGTCTTGCCTGAACATTGTAATGTTTTGCATGAGTCTTACTGGAAAGAGCAATCCTTTCCTTAAAAATGTGAACCACTTGGACTTCATAACAAAGACGAACAGTGTTCTCTGCGAGGTAGTAACTGCATTCTTACGCTAGATAAATGTCATGCTTCTACGAATCAAATTTGAACACACGGTCCTTAAAAGAATGACTTCTGCCGATCTTTAGGCGAAGCACTGAATGTACACGCAGTGTACTTCTGTGTGTCTGTCCGTTTGCGATACATATCAGCGACACTTTCAATTGAAATTCTTTATATTTCTACCGGGAAAAGTAGGCTAAACCGCAATAGTTGCACAGTTCTAGCAAAAAGTGAAGGAAAGCAGAACAGTGTACGTTGCGAAATTACCTTAAATTTCAGGAGTATGATATTACAGCCTATTTTAAAGAAATATGGTGTGAAGGTAAGGTAACGGTAAAGCAGTCCCTGTATAGGCCTGGACAGACCCTGAGGGTACCACGAGTTTAAGGCTCCTAGATGTCAAGACGATCGGCACATGAATGCGGTAAGGTTGTCTGCCCTATGCTCCGGCCGCCTTTACCCGCTAGGAAATATTCCTGATACTCATTTCTGTAAGAGGCTGAGTCGACCCCAGGGCCACAGTGTGGCCGGAAGGATTATGTCAACGAAAAATTCCAATGTCACTATCGGGAATCGAGCCCAAGACCTACCGACTTGTAGCCCTTTTCAGAAGTTTGGAGTTTAAAGTGCATATAAGTAATGTGAAGTTAATACTTCAAAATTCATTTCCTGTTACTCAGTAACCACAACAACCAAGCGGTTGATGCTCTTCACGGATTGAATCGCTGTTTTTGCGACAATTACAAAAAACACATACATAGGTGTGAGCAAAATGTCGGTATTGAATGTTAAGGACGGTGGAATGTAAAGGGTTAATGATTCGGTTGTTTTGTCTCGTTCTTTAAAGAGGTCCAAATGAGTTGTATACTTTCTGCAAAAACAAAATAAAAATTGATGCTGCAAGAAAAGCCGTTTCTCCTTCGTGAACTGGACCGGTTTTTTCCTTTGCCACTATGTAGGTCAGTCACACTGTGCGTAAGCAATGTAATGAACGATACGCGAGGTAAGCAAGCGACGCAGTCAGACGTGAAGCTGGTTTAACCATCCTTCTTCATTCTATTTACAATTCCTGCATGTAACATGAGGTATTACGTTAATCAAACATAGTTTTTATGCAGTCAACATAACGTAAATTTACTGTTCCTTTTAAAGCCCATAATGTACCACCTTCTTTAACATTAGGAAACGCCATGGACGGTTAGTCCCACAGCTTCTCGGCGCGGAGGCTCGGGTTCGATCACAGGTCAGCCCATGGGGGATCTGATGTAAAGAAAGTGCAAATGCAACAGCGTGACCTTTGAGAACCTCGGTTTTCTCCTGTCAGTATCATTACCAATGCATCATGCTCACTCTTTCATCTTTCTTTGTTGTTTTATCAATCGATTGCTTCATTAAATAACACGTTCAATTTACGTAGACATTTAAGGTAGTAATTGGCGCAGATTAGAACATGGCAAAAGGATAGAAAATGTTTGTCTCAAGCAGACAGCTGAAGGAAAGATATATCTTAGAAGAGTCATGGGTCTATGGATTTATACCACGAAATATATTTTAAGGAAATACTAGGCCTACAGGACTATACAGAAATACAAGTTGATAACCAACTGGTACACAAGTTAATTACCAATATACAAGTATATCATTGTATATACGCACGTACACGGTCTGGATAATGTTAAAATAGTAAAAGCCTGTTTATATATCAGAAGTATGTCTAATGTCCTGCTCATGATATGCTGAGGATGTGGAGCAGAGTAATCTCGTACAGAATAACGTCTGGTTGCGAACTTCGTGAACACGTTTGTCATAAAAAGTGAGTAAATTTTCATATTAGCCTCTCGAGAAGGATTATGCTAGTTAGTGTGAGCAGTTGATGGTTCTGTGAATCCACTTCCAGTTCTAATCAAAACCTCTTGCGTTCCTACTACTTGTGTAGAATAGGTAAAAATTGAACTCCTCCCTATGCCCGCCGTGCAGGTGTCTAGGAAGAGTGGAAATATAGCTCCACTAATTCTTAACCTCGCACTAGGTAGAAGTAAGTGGTCAGACTCACGCCCCGGCCGCTTTACCCCCGGGTGAAGAGCCCCCTTTACCCAGCGAATAGGGGGATGGGCTGCCGTTAGAATCAGACTGCAAGCTTCAAGTGTAATGAGGTAATGGGTTATTTAGCTAGCATATTATTTAACGACGTACTTACTTTCATGAAGATGACTTCTTTTGGGACAAGACGTTATGTAGTTGATAGCTAAGTATCAAAGTTTAGGATAAATATTTTACCTCCAGCTCAAGGGCCGAAAATTGTGCATACTTATCTACCAAAATACACGGCGTCACATCCCAGAATATTTCAATATCCGTAGTCAACCGCTGTGAGAACCCAAAATCTCACAAATTCAACTTACTAACTTTAGCACCTCTTGTTACTAGGAAGGACTGATAATTGACAAGGGTAAACCGAAGTGCTCGGAGAGAAACCTGCGTCACAGCCACACTCTCAACCTTAAGTCCACATGGAAGACCTTGGGAAGTAACGTAGGCCTTCGCAAGGAAAAGCCGACAGTCAGCTGCCTAAACTATGCCCTGACTTACCTATGAAATAACTAAGGAACTAATGGGCGAACAACCTAAATACCTGGTACGCCTATATGATTAGAAAGTCTTGCAAAAACTTTATTCAGTCTTACGAAATTGAACCTTTGGAAACTTTACAACAAATTATTGTTATTGATTCAAATTACAATCCAGTTCAGCAGAATTCAGATAATTAAAACCTAATTCCTCGATGAGAAATGTAATATTATCCTTTCTTCTTTTTAGAATTGTAGACTGTCACCCATTTTAATTTTTAATTTTAACTATCCAGTATCTATGGTTTTCGTGATTCTCAATATGGTATGACCTGATGATGGCATTTTAAATGCTGAAACCGGTTGTCACATTATATTTTATTATTTTACATTAAATAATAAAACTTGTTGGTCGTCAGACGGATCTTTTTATTATTATATGTATATTTCGGCCAACGGAATGATTAACCTCAAGGTAGTAATATTATCCTATTTTCAATAAAGTTTTAGCTGATTTTTTACGCCAACAAATAGCTGTAGAACCTGACACACCTGTAATTTACACATACATACGTACGTACATTCGGCAGATACGAGTACAATGTTTGTTTTCTCTTTCATAATATTTACAACACAACGGGATGAATCACCTTAAGATACATATGCATTTACATTTTATCTCAGTCTCCCAGATGCTTCTAATGTCTTCCCGAGAATTACAATTACAATTACGAAATTGCCTGTCTCTTGTTTGAAGTTTGTGAAGTTTCACCTCCTATTGTATGTAGTGTGGTAGCGCTTACCAAAGTTTCAGAAACTGAACATGAAGGCAGTTTGTCCACCCGAAGCCTTGGTAACGACAAGAACACAATATGAGTGTCTACCGCTGTGAAAACCTCAGACCTAAATACTGATATTTTAAGACATGCACAAATACTGTCCAAGCCTTTGGAGGCTTATATCTTGTTTGCCTCTGGATGTTAATTTTCCGTATTTTGTTTTGATTTAAACATCTGAACTGCATCCAACGACCAGTAAATATAAAGCCGACTTACCCAGATTACGTCATTACTATGTTCCTTCTATCTCCTTCGAAAGTGAGGTCAACCCTTTTTAGGGGGCTCAACTAAGAAGAAGCTTTCACGCTGAAAGACAGAGGCAGATGTAGTTTCCGACGCACAGTCTCAAAAAAAAATGCGTACAGTGTTCAAAGTAACAACAATGTTTATTGGAATATAAATTTCCATGGATTCTAATGGCAACAAACATTCAGCTGCTATAAAAAAATTGCTGTGCACAAAAACGGAGAAACCAGGTGTACCCTAAATGTGCTAAGGTGTTTAAGGAATGCCATCGCGAAAGTGTCTCTTGTTAATGAAGAGAACGGGCGACCTCTTTCTGCTTAACAAAGTTTGCTACAAAAAACGCAAAATCTTAGGTTTCTTCATTTAATTCTGTGCAACTTTCTTGAAAAATGAAACACAAATAGGGCCTACGCTTATAAAATTACAATAAATGTGATAATCATATAATTATTGCTTACATATTGCAGTTTTTTGGCGTCATGCGACTCTTTTTGTTATTCACAACATATCTTAAGCAGAAGCACTGCATGGATTTTCAGTTCAAGAAGTTCAATGAATGACAGGCTTTATATGGTGACACAACACTTAAATTAGCTACTAAATGGTAATGGGGCCATATGTGGAAAATTTTTGTAACTCGCTGTGAAACACAGGCCAATTTCGCGGCAAATTTAGAGAGACTCTCGCCGGAAATAGTGTAAACTTACGCCACAAAGTTAGTCGCATATGTACACATACACGGGTGCACAAACACACACTCATACAAGTTACTTATGAGCACGCAGACTGTATGCTATAAACGAACCATGTACCAATTGCCCACTGTAGGAGATTATAACACATATTTAAGAATTCAGTAAATTTTTAGTTCCAGAAGGGAAAATTATCATTCCTAAAATATCTGTTCCAGCAACAAAATTCTTCCAGACGGAGCACTGCTAAAGACAGAAGTCATATTTGGCGGGCTATTAAGGCGTAATATGTGACGCCGAGTGGGGTGTAATTTTGTGGAACGGGAGAAGTAGCGATGGGAGTAAGAAGTGGCTTCATCTGCTGGCACAGAGCTTTGTTTGCGCCCCGCCTTCACCTAGTCAGGTGCTTCGAGTCTTCAGTAGCAAGCATACAGGATGAAGTATGGGAGAGGGCCCGTCCTTACAGCGCTGTGCCTGGACCAAAACCACTGCCTATTGTCGGCAACACCTGGAGATTCCTCCCGTTTATCGGTAAGATGCGCGACCACATTACAACTGCACAACTTCCGGTCATTAAGCCACTTAATTTCACTCAAGCTTGTAACTTCAGTCTCCTACAATCCATAATTACAACACAGCGGATGCCTGAACTTGCGAGGTTGGAGCAGTGCTAGACGCCAGCCTGGAAACTCAGGAACAGCAGTAACAAACACAAAAAATACTGACCAGTATTAATGAATATGACAACCGCAACCAAGTTGTAGTTAATATGGTTACTTTGCATTATGTTCATCAGAGCTATTCGGCACAGCTACGAGCATTCACAAGGCCGACCTGCAAGGAACGCGCGTCAAGTTATGTATATTCCAGTAACACTGCAGCTTAACGGGCTTAGTGTTACTCGGCATTATGAATGTACAGGTAACATTAAAATTCAATTAATGGAAGGCAATTCTGCTTCACATTCGAGATGTGTCCGATTAAATTCTCAGCCCCAAAAGTGGATATGCAGACTAGGACTTTAAATGGAGTTCCTCATTACCTTCAAGTAAATGTCGATATTACAATCTTAAGTCCTAAACATAACTTGCGATTCATTATCACTTATTACACATTTCATAAATTACTAACTAACTCGATGGAGCAGAGTCCTTCTTGAGAAGCTAACATGTCCTCAGCTACTCAAGAAATTCCCCGCATTTTATGGTACCCGAAGGTTCATTACCGCATTTACAAGCGCCCGCCACCTGTCCCTATCCTGAGCCAAAATTCATACCCCTTTTCTGTAGCTTGGCTCGTGCCAAAGAATCAGTCCAGGTCCGAGGCTTTGTAGGCTGTTTCATAACACCTTCAGTTTTTAAGGTGAGGTGTTGTTAGCACCTCGCCCAATCCCCAAGCTGGAGCACAACCCCTTGTCAGCCGTCCGCGACTGCTGATTCAATGTATTCACAGCTACCCTCCATAACTGGAGGCCGTTCCTCCAACCGCAAAATGAGGACACGCCATGCCGTGGTGACCGGGACCCACGTAAAGGGGACACCTTTCATAGTCATAGTAATTCGAAGCACTGTTAAACATTTAAGTATAATGCTTGTTATATGTAGTCCTAACACATAATATTTAAAAAAAACTTCATTTTGATCACTCAGTTTATGTATGTGTTTCGTATGATTCTCACGACAAACAGAAATTATTTCATTACACGCCATTACCATGCTTCTCTTTATAACTTTGATGCTGTGCATCTCCTGTGTAACAGAAACTGAATTTTTAAATGTCAGCCTGTAAGAATTCAGCTTTCAAAATGTTATACACCTCAGCTAAACTCTAAAATAACTAAAGGTAAATAATGTAAGTTGTATTCTTGACAAACATGACTTCACTTTGCTCCTGTGTCTGCCCAACCAGGTAACTTCAGCATCGAAGAAATCGACCGCGTATCTCGGGACTTGCATCGTCAGTACGGCCGCATTGTCAAGTTGGCTGGCCTGATGGGAAGGCCTGACATGTTGTTCCTGTACGATGCGGACGAGATCGAACGCGTGTTCCGTAACGAGGAACTTATGCCACACCGCCCCTCCATGCCCTCCCTCGACTACTACAAACACGTCCATCGGAAGGACTTCTTTGGCGACAACGCAGGAGTCATTGCCGTGTGAGTAAAGATGTGTCCTTATGCGCGGAAGCAGGGGGTGAAGGGAATTGGCAGACACTGAATGTGCTTACATACTTACGCTTAAGGCTTACACGTCTCTTTGTGACCGAAATGTTAAAGGCTTTTATATCCAGAATACAATATTTTTAAAGCTGTAACTATACTTCGTAAGAGTATTGGCTGTAGTTCCTTGTATTTCAATCTCGACTAGCCAACCTTACAGGCAGGCGAAAATGCAGGGATCGTTGCCTTATGA
This sequence comes from Coptotermes formosanus, assembly GCA_013340265.1. Taxonomy (NCBI): domain Eukaryota; kingdom Metazoa; phylum Arthropoda; class Insecta; order Blattodea; family Rhinotermitidae; genus Coptotermes; species Coptotermes formosanus. The sequence continues at coordinate 944,017 of BLKM01010755.1, read as the reverse complement.
ACAGCGATGTACTTTCATGGACGGCGCCAGGAATAGCCTAATTCCAGGCGAGGTTGGAGGGGGGGGGGAGCCAGAAAATATGCTTGTATACTTTATATGTTTAAGGCTCATACCCTGAAGGTGGAGGCAACATATTCCCTAGGAACGTCGGTAAATTTCTACCAGACTGCATGGAGTCACATTCTAGAAGACGGCAAACTTCTGCGTCACAGCCGTGAGAATACATCCTCCAAATTTCGTGACTAATGAGAGTGGGACTGCGAACTGTTAATTTCGAACTGTACTGGTTCAGCCTGTATGGTCAATAGCCTAATTGGCTATTGTCGGAAGAAGAGCTAGATGCCTTAGACAACAGCAATGGGCTCAGCTCGCCATACCTTGTGCTCTAGTACTTATTTAGTACAGGAACCTAGAAATTATAAAACTCTATACGACTCTACCGAGCTAGATGCCTTAGACAACAGCAATGGGCTCACCTCGCCATACCTTGTGCTCTAGTACTTATTTAGTACAGGAACCTAGAAATTATAAAACTCTATACGACTCTGACGATGGTATATGACTTACTGAAGTGATCTCTTCTCTTTGGACTTTGTCCATCTTCGACCTTTCAATGTAGTACTACACTTCGGCAGCCGGCTCTTCTTCCGTCTTCAGGTGAAGGAATGCACTTTATTTGGTGGACCCCATAACCACAACTACGACGTATTCTCAGTCACTGGGCGCCGTAGTTCCGTAGACTTGTTAGGGTATGCACCTGAGACCAGGTCTTGTCCATGAGTCATGAGTAAATAGATATTAAAAATTAACTAGAAGGCTTAGAAATAAAATCTGAACCAACCACAGTTTAAACAAACACAAAAAGAGCCATAAACTCAGACTGAACAGACCATAGACACAACACAAAATCCAAAATTATCAGCTGTGATTATTATTTTGGAATTGCCAATTATATCCAGTTTAAAGGAAGTCTGAAAACTCGACCATCACCAGGTGTATTGGAAAAAAGGTTCCTGCTTATTTGGGTCCTTTAAAAAAAAGCAAATCTTCATCATTTGACAGAGAAATGTTGTAAGCAGAGTTATATGTAGCCTACTGTTGATGCGAAAATACGATCAGCAAGACATTTATGTTCCTGACACGTAAATAGACGTACAGTTTCTATAGGATGGTCAAGAGCATCTCAGTCACTGAAGTGACTAGTGTCGGACAGGACGGCCGGTGTTTGATTTCCAGTAGAGGCGGGACGTTTTTCGTTCGTCACTACGACAGAAACCGCAGTGCAGCAGAGCCTGCTACTCAGTGCACATCAGGGGCTCTTATTTTTGTGTTAAAACAGCCAGAACATGAAGCTTCCTCTTTTCTGTAATTAATAATGCATACATTTTTAAATCCAGTCGCCCATATATTTTCATGGCATGGTGTTCGGACACAAACACAAATTTTAACTTAACATAAATTTTCGAAAAGCTTATTTCTGTCACCTTTACTGCGAAGCCCACAACCCTTAACTTTCAAACAGGTGGAGAGGGGTTTGGGGTATTCTCAACACCAACTGTAAAGCAAGTTCTCGATTCAGTTAAGAAGTATTATAACGCTAGGCCTATCTAATATTTGCGGATCGGCAGCAGTCAGCGGACAGCCTCTTGAGAAATAACGTATGTATGTATGTATGTATGTATGTATGTATGTATGTATGTATGTATGTATGTATGTATGTATGTATGTATGTATGTATGTATGTATGTATGTATGCATGTATGTATGTATGTATGTATGTATGTATGTATGTATGTATGTATGTGTGTATGTATGTGTGTATGTGTGTATGTATGTATGTATGTATGTGTGTATGTGTGTGTGTGTATGTATGTATGTATGTATGTATGTATGTATATATGATGTATGTATATATGATGTATGTATGTATTATGTATGTATGATGTATGTATGTATTATGTATGTATGCACGTATGTATTATGTATGTATTACGTACGTAGTACCTACGTATGTACATATGTATGTATTACGTACGTAGTACGTACGTATGTATGTACGTATGTACGTATTATGTATGTATGCACGTACGTACAGATGTATGCATATAGGTAGGTACATATAACGTATCTACGCATGTGTGTGTATGTGTTTGTGTGTGTGTATGTATGTATGTATGTACGTATGTACGTATGCGTAAGTATGTATGTATGTATTATGTATTATGCACGCATGCATGCATGCATGCATATATATAGGGGACGGTGGTATATTTTCGATACAGGCACTGATCCGAGCATTGTAATGTTCTAAGAATTCTTCTCGTCTCGTGAATTTGGTAGTATTTATCTGACTATGGAGTGATGCTGACGGCTTCTTGAATTATCTGCGTTACCTTCACCTACATAGAAGTTTTTCAGAGCTGCGAATTTTTTTCTTGTGGAAAGGTGCTTACAGCTGCTTAGCAATTTGCCCTCTTACAAAACTGTCTAAATTTTATTTGTGCTGACGGGTCATTAGTGTTATTAGGTTCCCAATTTTGTGCCCGTGTTCCGACAGCATAATGTGACTGGTCTGTAACATATCTGTTACCATGTCTTTAGACGCTTTGGTATTAATTGGGAGTTTTTTCTGTTCCACCTCAGGCACAATTTCGGTCAAGGAGAAATACTTTACGATGTCCATCTGCACACTAATAACTGGCATGAAGTTGCAGAATGCACAGAGTAACAAGGGCTAGTTGTTGCATACGCGGGTAGAAAAGGTCATTCGGCCGGATTCGTCCAAGGCAAGTCCACAATTGTACAGTTTCTAGAATTTATGGGGAGGATACAGACTACAGTATCTACTCACATTATTAAGCACGACATACATTTTACAGTATTTTACCAATAGGACCTGACTATCAAGGTAGACAGTTGATATGATCTTGAATTTGAACAAATTAGAACCAACAAAATACAGTGAGCCAGAATGATAAGTATCCAAAAAGAGAAATTCGTATCTCGTAATCTGTTCATTGCACAGTCCGTTTTACATTATTACAAAGGAAAATGCTCAACGTTTTTCATCTGACTACTAAAACCTTAGTGTATTTCAATGTGGGCAGTCCAAGTGGTAAGACAAATAGTCGCACAATATTCGACTTCTCTCCACGTAGACATTTATAAACACCAACATAAAAATATAATGAAATTACAAGTTGGACATAAACTTAGACACTTCCACGTGATTTAGCAAACATCGCGATCATCGGGGAGACGTACACACAAAGGAATACATAATATTAACACATCGATCTGACATGTAAAATGTTAAATATACAAAATATATAAAAGAGCAGCTATAAATACAAAAACCTGGACACAATGCCTTGTACGATGTTACAATATTTTTGGTTAAAATTCATCATAATGTAGTTGTCTGTATACAAACACCTGACCTTGGCTGTTTCTATCTACGAGTAGATGGATCAAGTCCGGTAAATGTAGTTAAAACAAAATTAGGACAGAATAAAATTATATTGAAATGTAACGTAGATTTATCGCTCCATTATTACGTACATACCCTGCGGCGTGTATTGATGTGTCCTGTGTAGGAAGGTACAGTGTAATGAACTAGCGTCGTGCAGCGGATATTGTAAGAGAGGTGTGTCTGCTACGCACATGAGTATTAGGGTTTAAGTTATAAGAAAGAGTGGAAGAAGGATTGATTAGGTTAGTACCTTATTCATCGATCAGTACTCCTTGATGTTGGTAGAGCCGAATATAGAAATTTTCAAAGCAATTCATGCGCCAGCCTTTACGACATGTTTATATTAACATCACGGTGTGTCGCACGGACCATACTCAAGTTTGTTGTTTAATATAGGTACAGCACATGCAGACTTCGGATTATTTAATTTTATGCACTTTTGGTGTTCTAGGAACCTTATTTTGAACTGCTACCAGTTTGACTTACATATAATTCATCACATATATTACATTTTAAGCTATAAATACTACTGGCAAAATATATGTTTTTGTTTCTTTTTGGAGTCTAAGTAGATTGAATAGAGTGTTGAGTGATCGAAAAGCAAGGTGAAGATTACTGTATTTAAATATATTAGTTACTTTTCTGATCAAAGGACTTCTTCCTCTTTATTGGCATACGGTGTTTATTGTTTAACCAGTGCCTCCTTCAGAATAATAGCCCGTATGGATCTGTCTTCTGCTTTCTTACTCCAGCTCTTGACACCCATCGATTTGAGATCATTCTCCATACAGTCTAACTGCCTTAATTTTGGTCTTCTTGCTTTTCTTCTTCCATCTGGTTTGCCCAGGAATACTGCTTTTACGGTCCTTTCATCAGACATTCTTACCACATAACTAGCCCATTCTAGTCTTCTTACTTTCATTGTTGTTACAATATTGGGGTTTCTATTCATAACCTGCAATTCATCATTATTTCGAATTTTCTAGCCATTTTGATCTTTTATTGCGCCATATATCTTTCTTAGTATTTTCCGCTCCCGTGTTTTAAGGGATGATTCTTTTGCTCTGTCTTTGCCCACGTTTCGCAACAATAGAGCACTATAGTTTTAATCATGATCAGAGGACTATGGCATGCAAATATCACCCACGTTTGGTGCTGTTGTGCATCAGGATAAACACTACGTAATAGATTTAATTCAAATACTGATTTCAATCCTTTTATTCAATTGTGTTATTGTGGAGCGCGGATAAACATTACTGTGGGTAATCTGTAGTACAGTTCTCATTTTCTGTTGTTTGTTTTCTTCCGAAAGAGGTAACTGGTGCGTCCTCTTTATAATGAATCTACATGCCGGTAATTTGTGTTCTATGCGGTGATTTGATTTATAGCAGATGTTGATGTTGGTGGTTGTAGGTTTTCTAACTACATCACCCAACACACTATTCAACCCAGAAAACTCGAAGGCTACGTATTTGTATACATACATTATAAAGTACGATATATCGATGCATTTTAACTAAGAACATTTTAACATCGTACTAGCCATTGTACCGATATTATCGCATTTATAATTACTATTTTACTTACTTTATATATTTAAAATTGTATGTGTCAGATCGATGTGCTGATGTTATGTATTGCTTTGTATTTACATCTCCCTGATGATGGCTAATTTTTCGCTGAAACATGTAAGGGGTGGGGGGGTGGCTGCAAGTTTATGTACAACTTGTAATATTATTAGGTGCGTATGGTGCCATATAAATATCTACTAGCGTATTGCACGGAATGAATAATGTTAAATTCTGTCCCCTTGTTTTGAAGCATGTTGCATGTTACCGTAGCCACAGCGTCATTCGGTTTCAGCTCTTAAAACAACTGAATTTTGTGCAGCAAATCGTGTACTGTCGAATGTGGAATTTGCAACTACTGTAATTGCTCGCGAATTGATTTACATGTACTCAGCCTGAAGGCGTCTTTCGTGCTACACGCGTCTTTTTCACACATTCGTGGGTTTCCAGGAACCTTTACAAGTCACAGACTCAGTGTGTTGTCCCAAAATCGGATGCTTTGTGTGTCTGTGTTCCACTTTCATATTCCATTCCGATACAAGGCTGAACAGCCGTCACAGAACTCAATGTAGCCAGCTACGTTACAAGCGCAGCCTTGTACGAACAACGTCGCCGTTGCTACTGAGCCTGGCTAACACTGTGCAAGGACATTTATTTGGCGCATGCTTTTGAGTGGCGTATTGATACAAGTTTCGAGAATTTTCCTTTGTAATTGTGCAAACTGGGAGTGCATTGAATTTTCCTCTTTGGATACTTCTCACCTGGAAACTTTATATTTCACATCTGAGTACAGGGAGGCGTCATTTCGCTTCTGCCCTTTAACATTATGGCTAACATATAGGACGTAGTGTGACGCTAATAACACAGATTGCGGAAGAACAGTACTGTCGTATGTCGTTGTGATTCAGGAAAAATTATTAGCAGATATCGGATACCTAGTCAATAACCAAATAAGAAATAATCAACGAGTCATTCAAATTGTATTTATCAGGCTTTTAATAATTTTATCAGTATTTTCTAACTTTTGCTTTGATTCTTGCTTGGTAGTTTTTCCAGCTTATAACAAATGGTGCAATTTTTCAGTCCAAATCTAGAATTTTCAAAAATGTCAGTGATATCCTACTTTTGATCAACTCAAGACACGACAAAAAATTATCAGCAAGAAACGCCTTACTAAGAGACTGGACAAATATGAGGACAGTCTACCAGCACCCGAAGAGAAGATGATGTCAGGGAGACGAAAAAGCAATATTCGGCCTTCCTTACTTCGAAAGAAAATCTGGAGGGAATCCGACGTAATAAACATCTTTTACAACCACAAAGAATAAAACAGTGATTAAGGCAAGCCCATAAGTATGACAGCAGAGGAGAGATTCAGAGTCACAAATAAACCACCAGGAAAGGAGGAGTCTTTTTTCAACTTAAAGTATTTAGAGTGCTGAATCTACGAAAAAAAGGTTACTTGATTTGTTGCCCGAAATGTAATATCTGGTACCACGAAATATACTTTGGTGAGAAGGGGGGAGGGGGCGCTTCCTTTGGGGTGTATACCGGTGATTCGAAATGTACCACCGAGTGATCATACCTGTACATACTGAGATGTATTTTCGATGAATAATACAAAATTTTTTATTCTGTAATTACACTAGTAAATATTTTCGCCGATCCCAGTGGCCGCGCGGTCTAAGGCGTGCGGCCGCTCGATTCCTGGGATTGTGGGCTCGAATCCCACCAGGGGCATGGATGTCTGTCGCTTGTGAGTGTTGTGTGTTGTCAGGTAGAGACCCCTGTGTCAGGCTGATCACTCGTCCAGAGGAGTCCTACCGAGTGTGGTGTGTTTGAGTGTGATCGTGAAGCCTCGATAATGAGACGGCCCTGGCCCAATAGGGGCTATCGCGCTATGGAAAAAGAAAATTAAATATTTTCATGTGAAATTAATTTGGCATGTTTATCAAGGTACACAGAATACATATCAACACTGGCACGTATTGTTGTTCGTATATTTAACGCAATCATGCAGGTTGTGTCTGAAATGATGGAGATTCCCTGTATGTTTTGTGTGTGTGTGTGTGTGTGTGTGTGTGTAACAGCAATATTTGTCTAAGTTATAACGCATTAACCCTTTAAAGACGAAACGTGTGTGTTTTATACAAGCACTCAGTGCGTACCCCGCTGCCAACATTCTCCACTTCGGTTATAAAAACACAGCCTTTTAATGCTGTATAAGGCAAAAGTCGCTTTTTGTTCTGAGGGCCATCTCAAGCACATAAACGCAATGTGAGCGGCATGTAGAATTTTTTAATTTTAAAACTGGTGGTGCGTAAAATTACCGCTAGGCTTTAAAAGGTTAAATTGCACGTATTTTACGTTACATCAGCATTTATTGGTTTCATTTTTCCGATATTTGTTTATTTAAGGAAGCAGTCAGTTGCTTCAGATTATATAGCATTTTTTGACGGACTGACCAATGAATGATGAATTGCAAATACTGTCAAAGAAAGAAGCTGTGACATAATTTGAAGTACTACACTGGAGTTTGATTGAAAGGACAGAAGGAAACCATGAAACACGTAAGTAAGGACAGCCGGTCTCGGGGTCAAGATTTGGACTTGTGCTCTTTCGAATACGAAGCAGTACAAACTACCAAACCACTCCATTCAGTATGCTTATGCTTTCGATATGGTTTGTAACTCGTCTTTTGTCACAAGGAACTTTTGTCATATGTTTTGTTTGGTAAAACATACGAAATATGTAAAGTTTATCTGCATATTTGTATTCTATATTAGCACGGACACATTGTGTGCAGCGATCGCCGCAAGTTTGTAAGTAATGGGCTGGTGACATTCGAGTGAATCTTTTTAAGGCAAAGGCGACAAAGGTGCTTCAAACTGACAGCGTCACTCGGGACAGGAAAGCAGTGGCCTCGACTTGCTTGTCCCAACTATTGTGCAATAAATCGATTCCACTTTCACAGATATCGCGGTGAGTAAACGAATTGCGTTGTACCTAATGTATCCAAACTTTCCCCAACATGCGATTCAAGGAACTCGTTACGCGTGTTACTTAAATACGAACTAAACATTTTAAGGCCAAATTTCATTTAAGGAATGTAAAAAAAAAAAGGTTCCTAAATTACAGAGAACACAATGTCTCCATTAACAGACTAAGAGTTTAATGCTGTTTAGGGAAATAATCGACGTTTATTTTGAGAATCATACTAAACATATAATTGCACTGTGAGGACAAAAGGCAGAGTTTTTTAAATATTAGAGACAGTTGGCACGGTATCGCTACCACTGTGCTTTGAAGGATTAACAGATGCGCTTAAAGGGTTGCCGGAAGGGATTTCCAGTTTTCAGCGCGCTGAAGCTTTGCTTTCTTGTCTTCTGGGCTTTAACGCCGTGTACTCTGGCAGGTGGGTACCAACTCTTCGAAGGAACCTGTTGTCTGCATCTTTCGTCTTACACCCTGAAGAATGGGGCACTATGTTTCTCCAAAACGCCTCTAACCACCTACCAGATTACACGGCGTCATAACCTAGAAGAAGGCAAGATGAAGAGCTCATAACAAATTTTATTATTTAACTTATCTTATTAGTTCTCGTGAAATGGAGCAGAAAATAAGTAATACATAACACAAAGTTAGATACAGATTTTGAGTCATCCCCTTGTGCTATAATTAAATGTACATACGTAAGTATACATTCAGTCGCCACAACTATAGATTTTTTATTTCCATTATTTCCTGCCACATGCTTTGGCTGTAAACAACCACCTTCCGGCATTCCATTAAATTACTTTGAGTGTAAATCTTTGTATTAGTTCAGATGGTGAAGTGGAGGTACGCGGGGGCGCAGTTGGTTGAGGCACTGCGCTACAAGCCGGCAGGTCGCGGGTTTGATTGACATAATCCTTCCGGCCTCTCTATGGCCCTGGGGTCCACCGAGCCTCTAACAACACTGAGTACCAGGAATATTTCCTGGAGGGTAAAGGCGGCCTGTGCTTATGGCTGACAACTCTACCAACTTCATGTGCCGACTGTCTAGAAATTCTGGGAGCCTCAATCCCTGGAATCCTCAGGGCCTGTCCAGGCCTGTAATAGGATGGCTTTACCTATCTGGTGGCGAAGAACATAAGAAAAACGCAGCAGTTATGGACTGAAAGTTATATGCAGATGACTACCAGAACTTTTGGAGACGGAAGGAGTTAGCGATATGCTGCGGAGCTCTTCGGTGTGCCTCATTCTTGCCTTCAAAGACGGCTGCAGTGTGGTTTGCACAAGACATTAAGAAGTGAAGAACGGCAAGTAATATTTTCAAAGGATAAGGAACAAGAGCTGGTGCCAAGTATTTTGACCTTATCTGCACGTGGATGTTGCAGATATTCAGATGACATCAAAAAGGTTGCCTTCAATTTTGCGATGTCAAACGGCATTAAACAACATCTCAGTAAATAACAAAATGGCGCGTTGTAATTGGCTCAAATGATTCCGGTAGTGCAATCAGACTCGAATAATGAGAAATGTATGAGTTATTTCATTGGCTCGCAGCACTGGCCTAAGTAAAAAGACGTTTACGAATACATTTCTTTACTGTGAGAAAGTAAGGGGAAACTTAGTATAATAAACAAATAAGAATTCATACAAAATGCTGATAAAGCCGGCTGCTAAATCATCAATAAATTCCTGATCGAGAATGGAAGCAAAGCCGCAATCTCCAAAACGTCTGAGGCAAGAGGGAATTTGTTATTATTATGGCCTGCATACACGCTGTTGGGAACTTCATTCCACTAGTGGTTATCTTCAAAGGGAAAGAATTTCGTTCAGAATTTGCAAACAGTTTTTCCAAATGTTTACTTAGTAACCAAGACTAATTCTGGGTGGATAGACAAAAAATTCCTTCATGACCTCGCTAAGCCTCAGGTACACAGAGTTGCAGGAGCCTGCCTTTTAGTGTTGGACACCATGGTTCCCATAACAGCTTGCAATCTGTAGGATTTTGTGGAAAAATATTAACGTTGCATGTCTTCCAAGCCCTACCATATACAGACTTCGACCTCACGGCAGGTTATTCTTCAAGACTCTACCTTACGATAAAGAATGAAATTCATTGATCGGGGGAAACATTAAGAGAGTGCGATTGCAATGAAGACAGCGGATGTAAAGAAGATAGAGAATGTACGTAAAACGTAAAACTGTGACACGTTCGCCTAATGTTTGTACCTTTTCGGCTATCCTAACAGCCTGTTACAATTTAACTCGAAGACAGCGCTTTTATGGAGATTTAATGTCGCCAGCAACAATAACATGTACTTATGTCTTCACGTAAAGTGCCCGATATTTTTGCCCGATTTCAACCATGTTTGGATTTCATCAACAGATTTTCATAGAAGTCCCCAGTATTAAAATTCAAGGAAATCCGTGTAGTTGGAGCCGCGCAGATATATGCGGACAGAAGAATGAACTTGATGAAGGCAACAGGCGCCTTTCGACACTATGCAAACGAGCACAAAATGACACAGTGGGAAAGAAATTCCATCGTATTCACCTTCAAGGCCAGAGGAGATGTACTGTCAATACAAGAATACAGATAGTTTCACAGTCTTGTTTCTGCCATATGAAATACTGCAAACCTGCTTTAGAAAACTAGCTGCTATGGTACAGTGCCAAGGAAAGACAAAGTAACTTTACTATGAGGTGTGTGTACGACGCACGAAGAGGTGACATATATTTGCGGAAGCTGTGCTAAAAGAAATGCAGCAGAATAAGAATATACGTGATATTTTTAAGTTCACAAGCTTTTATTTTAGTGTTTACCTTAAATATAAAGCAAAAATACAATTAGGGTATTGACTCTGTATATTAATTCTAATTATATGAACTTGCATGTCGAGCATCAAGCTGAAGAACTGTGTGTAATACCAGCAAAAAATGTTACATAGCATGAAGTGATTTGAGACTTAAAATTTTTTGACCAAATTGACCTTAACTTACCGCACATAAAATAAAATGTTAATACTGTTATTGGCGGCTGTTATTATATTTTTAAAGACCTTATTACTCCTATGTTCGCCCCGTTTATGAGGAATTATTGGCCACACATACCTCAAACTTCAGCCTGACGAAATATTTTGTAAGTCCTGACTTACAAAAAATATTACGCACACAATTTGTAGGTAGGATTCATAACCTATCTACACATCAGATTTCATATTCCAGGGTATATGCAATACATATTATATATTTTGATTGCACACTTTTATTTTCCTCAATTATTCAGCAAGTAAAAGCGCAAAAAGAAAGTTCGAAAGCTACATAGGAACATAACGCGATAACACAAAGTTTGCATCAATGATTATTACGTCACGCAACATATTTCAATCTACCGCGTGTGGCGCCGTATTGTTAGGCAATTATAATGAAGAATAGGCCTATCACCACGGAGACTAAGGTCCGATCTCGGACCACTGTATGTGGGATTCATTGTGGATAAAGTGGCACTAGATCGCGTTTTTCTCCGAATAATCCGTTTTTCCCCAGTCAGTATCATTCCACCCATGCTACACATGTATATGCACCTTTATTATGCTCTTGTTATAAGGACAAGCGGGTGAAGTCGAAACCTCCTAACAATGCCTTTTTAGGTATCGGAGAGAATTGGAGAGAAAAGTACTTTACTTTCCGCTTAGGATTCAAATACTTCTCACGTAGCCCTCAAAACAACAAAGCAGCGCTGCAATGCCGCCCTCCCAATGTAAAAACCAAATTCAGTCCACATACAATAACTGCTTAAGTTCTTTCCTCAGGTGCATATTCGAAATAGTCTACATCTCATCACTTTGCCTTCGTCACTTGCCACAGCTTTTACCCTGTCTCCACCTTAACTCTATGAAGGCGAGGGGCAATGCCTGCAAACTCTCAGAGCAGTAATAATTTATACCAGCTTCCCTGCTATAAATGTAGTGTTGCTCACTCCCCTTCCAGGGTCCTTCTGCCCCACCATCTTCTTCTTCTCTATATTTTCTTTGGGATATTTCAAGGGTTTGCAATTACGAATACTTAGACAATATTGCATATGTAAAACTTAAGCTGAAAGAGTAATATCGTGTAGTGGTTTTATTCAAGTGCTCTGTTTTTCTACAGTAATACAGACAGAACGCGCAGCGCGGGAAGACCCCTACAAATTCAAAGTGAATAAGCGTGGGCAGACCTACTTCACGTGTCTTTCTTCATTACTATTTGTTCTCCTTTGGAGATGCGTAACCTGTCGCTTAAATGCGGTCACCAGAGAAAGTCATGTTTTTGCTATTATAGTGGACATACGCCATGCCCACAAAAAGATGACTAATCCATGGGCCACGCCAGTCTGCACGTGTAGCGTAAAGCCTTAAAATTATAGTGTTCTGTGACGTAACGCCGTGTAGTTTGGTAAAGAGGTACCAACGCTTCAGAGGTAGAACCCTGATGGTGGAGGCAGCATGTTCGTCCGACACGTAATAGAACACCAAATTACACGGCGTCAAGCGTCTAAGTTGACTCAAGCATTAACACTTACGGCTTGTAGTCGAGAGATATCCGGCTCGAATCTTGGCCGGAATATGGATTGCTATGAGGTTTTATTGAGTGCCTCACGGTTAAGGGCACGAGAATACCTTCAGTTAGGTCACGACCGCTTCCTTCCACGTCATTCCAAAACCATTACTATAACCTATCATTCGACAACGTACAGTCAGAGTTACTAAATAACTCCATTTAGCAGAGCACAGCAGAGCCTTTACGCGGAAGCCAAGAGTTATCAGTTAGCTACCAAATTCTCCAGATTTTATGGGGCCCTAAAGTTTATTACCATATTCACAAAAGCCTGCCTGTTGTCCGCGTCATGAGCAAGATGAAACCAAGGCCCCCCATACTATTTCTTTACGATCCATCTTAATATTATCTTCCAATCTATGCCTTGGTCTTCAAAGCGGTTCCTTCCCTTTAGGCTTCCACAGAAAAAAACCCTGCATGAATTTCTGTTGCTCGAATTATTCTGAGCGCCACTCAGTAAACTACAGTTGAGAATAATGGTTTTGTTAATTGTTTAAACAAGCACGATATATTTGGGGTAGAGAAAAGGGCCAGGATTTGAGGCATAGGGAGTTGGGGGATATGGAATCTTCGCGAAGGGAAGATAAAGATCGGTAGCATTTGGTAGGAATCCTGGACGTTTGTCATATATATTAGAGACACGAAAGGAGATCCCGTCAGTTATGCAAGAATTGATGCGGTTACGAGTAAAACGGATTGAGGGATCTAAAATAGAGTGGTGTATTAGACGTGTATAATCCGCCTAGAACATCGAGGTTGCATAGCTCATATTTTTGAAAAGAACACATCGAAAGGGTAAGAGAAATCCTGGTGAAAACTGAGTTTGTGATCATGAGTGACTGGAAGCCAAGGATAGGTAATTTGCTAATAAACTTGCCGCACGTGGGATATGTTTGATATGATGGACAAGAGCACTGACAAAGAGGATGGGGGCAAAACAGTATTGACAGAGCGATCGATAGTGACAGAAATACTAGTACAATTCTGTGAAAGAAATATGATGGAAATACTGAAAGGCAAGTACGTGGAGGACGACGGATGTGAAAAAGTACAGTTGATTAAGCATTATGTCAGAAGAGGCTTTATTAAATTTGATAACTGTGAAGTTGCGTCCGAGGTTTTGTGGAATCATTTGGGATTAACAGTAGTAATTATACTAGAACAACAGAACGTACAAGAGAAAAAGAAGGCAAAAATGATATACTGGTAAAACGAAAAACTATGACGCTGACAAATATAAAGGGAGAGAAGATAAAAGGGCTGATTCTATGAGCAGACTAGATGAGGTCAATAGTCATGTCCTTTTTAGGAATAAAAATGATGACACAGAATACAGAAATGGAAAAAGGTTTCAGAAATAGGAATGATGATGACAGTAGAAGGGAAGACTTGGACAGGAAGATGAAATGTGATAGACCATTAGAAGACACAAGGAGGAATAACAAAATAATGAAACAGGCATTAAATTAATTATATGGTGAAGTAGAAAGAAAATAAAAATTTGTGGGAAACAACTGGAAAAATATTTAAGAAAAAATGTCGGATTCTTTGTGGAACCGGGACCTTGGATTAGTTATTTTCAAAAACCGTTTACCAAAAATAAACCAGAAAACCTAGTGGCAGAACAAGAAATAGTCCCGCCCCAGTATTTGGAGGAGCTAGGTAGAGATTTTACAATACAACAACCTACAGAAAATATAAGGAAAGTGAACAAGCAAAGTTACGGTTACGATGAAATACAGGTGAAAGGCGGAAAAGAAAAAATTTAGCAAATATGAGAAAGAGGTGCAATATTTGATGAATGTATTTAAAAAAGTATTGAAAGTGAAAGCTTATCCTTTGGAATGGAAAATGGCTACAGCGTGGCCAATTTACAAAAATAAAGAGAAAGTGGATTTAGCGTAATAATCATAGAGTTTCGTTATTGCCAGAGGTGCGAATTTTTTTTTTCCAGTATATTGGCCGGTAGGCTGATTGACTGGTTAATGAACAACAAAACACTATCGAGGTTTCAGGCGGGCTTTGCTAAGAAGGGATAATTATTGATAACATCTTTGTAATCAGAACAACAATAGACACACACTGAAGGGACAAATGAGCACGTACATATCGGTGCTTTGTAGATTTACAAAAAGCGTTCTATTACATAAACAGAGAAGCCCTGCGGTACAAAATGCGAAAGAGGGGTGAGTGAGAAAATGGTTGAATGCATAAAGCGACTGTACCATGAAATACAATTCTGTGTAAATTGGGGCTATAAGGAAGTGACTGAATCAGTGAAACAGGAGACTGGAGTAAGGCATGGCTGTAGTCGCAATCCGCATCCTTTTAACATACACATACACAAATATGCATATACATACATATATATGGATGGCATTTTAGACAATATTAATCAAGAACATGCACCAGCGCCAGCAGTGGGAAAGCAAATAGTACTTGCACTGTTGTTTGCTGACGATTTGGCAACAGGAAATTTAACATAAGAGGTTACCAAACGGGACAGATCAGACTGTGAAATCAGCGGAATTCACAGCGCAACTTCAATAGAACTACAGTAATATTACTAAAAAAAAAAAAAGGAGGAACACTTAAAAACAGTGAATTTTGGCACACGTGTGGTCAACGACTGGCGGTAGTAAAAGATTTTACTTAATTAGGGGTAAAGCTAGAAAGCCCACGAAAATGGAGAAGACAAAATAAATGTATAAAAGTGAAAGGCATACAGAGAGTAGGACAATTGAGGGTACCTAATATGAAGTGGGCCGGTATACCGTAGTTGGTATA
The DNA here is from genome assembly GCA_013340265.1 of Coptotermes formosanus. Lineage (NCBI taxonomy): Eukaryota > Metazoa > Arthropoda > Insecta > Blattodea > Rhinotermitidae > Coptotermes > Coptotermes formosanus. Next base: position 928,603 of record BLKM01010755.1, on the reverse strand, counting down.
GCAACTCGCCACCGGCTGGATGGTCCAGGATTCGAACCCCGGTTGAAGCAAGGGGTTTTCTCTTCTCCAAAAACCCGTCCAGATGGGCCTCAGGGGCCCCTCCACCCCCTCCTAAGATGGACACTCGTTCGCGTAAAGCGGCTGGGGCATGGCGTTAATCACTTCACCACCTGGTGCCGAGGCTAGGACTTAGCAGAGCTACACCTCTACTTCCCTCTGTGCCGCATGGTACGTTATGGCCAGAATTTACCTTCACCTTCACCTAATATGAAGGTAGAAGTATTAGAAAATGTATATGACATTATTTGTGAGTCAAAGCTGATAATACGGGGTTGAAACAAGGTGGGTTATGGGAGGATGGGAAATCAGTGTTGGAATTATGGAGAGATACCGCACGAAAGTCATAAAGGTCTCCAGAAGCACAGCAAACGGAGCAGCAGAACAGCGACTTGGTTGAGAAAGTAGAAAAAGCAAGATACTCTGTAGCACAGTAAAATTCTGGTACAGTATTTTGCTGATGGAACAAGATGAAATGTTAAAACGTTGCTACGAGAGGCAGATGGGAAATCCTAATGCCGAAGGCAGGCAATAAGTCTAAGAGATGAGATGTACAAAACTGAATTGGGGTATATCTGGGTAGAGAGACAGGGGAGGTGTTTAAGAGCTGCCTCGTACATGACAAATAATTAAAACTAGGCATAATGGTACACAAACAAAGTTAAGTACAGAAGTAAGAGAAAAGAGATCTCTAAGTTTCATATTTGGGTATGAAAAAGAGTAAGGGAAATGTGTACACAAGGTGGTAATATGAAGGCCAGAAATTACATAGTATGATTTCTGTGGGAAATTTGAATTTTGAAACGTATACGGAGAGGTACAGAAAAAGGAAGAAGCCGCCTCCATATAGAAGAAGAGAATGAGCTAAAAATTTAAAGATAAAAAATTGAGCAACATTTTTTGAACAATAATTGGTTACACGCAAATGAATAGGCAACGCAAATAAATAAACTAACTACTTTTAACAAGATTACAGACTTTAAAAAATGAGGCAATATTTACACAAAACGAAATGCAAATGGGAAAACCAAGTAAAGAAAACTGTGCAAAGTTTACAGCAGGAGGAAAAGCGAACATTGTAGCTAGAAGTACTTTATTCTATAGAGTAGTTTAGATTGGAAAGGAACCCTTTATGTAAATAATAAATAAGATAAACGACAGAGACAAGTAAAAATAAAAAAGGTGGACCTGTACTGGTAAAAGCTGGTGTGAGAATCAACAAATGAATATCATCTGAATGAATTACAAATAAAGTAAACAGTCGCAGGCGGTGTCACATCCCAAAAGACTGATGCTTAACATTTACTGCTGTGATAACCTTACGTTCCGCATGAACTAGAATGGACTGCTAAGTCTCTCTGAGGTGCCTGTAATAATATTTAGTTTCGAAGTTATCGTACGTACAGGCTATTACACGCTGTTATCTGTTAAAAAGAGAAATTCATTTGATAACTATTCGCTCGCCAGCTGTAAAAGGGTTTTCATATTCATTCTTTGTTTATCGTCCCTCTAACAAACTGTATAAGTAAACATAATTATTTACGTTCGCAAACTATTGGCGAACCGTCTTCTTTTCGCGTATTTATGCCTGTAAACATTAACACAACACAGAAGATTGTGGTCTAGTCGTTAGCACTCCTGCTTCTGGTTCGAGAGATCAGGTTCATATCTCGGTCCATAGACCGGTTATCCCGACATATTTCTTGGATTCCTTCAGTCCCATCAGGCGACTGACGGAATATTACCTCACATTAGGCCACGACAGCTTCCTTCAACAGCCTTCCCAATTCATTTTTCACTAATTATCCGACCGTTCGACATTACTTCCCCTGGGCTCCTGACAGCTTGTCAAATAAACTAAGATTAAACATATACAAGTAAAAAACAAAAAATATTACTGTATTCTGGGATGTGACGTCGAATAGTCTTGTAGATGTATGCCGTTTCAAAGGGATGTGTTTCCTCCGTCTTCAGTGTAGAAAACATTTCTCCAGAAGCGTTAGTAAATTTCTACCAGTTTACAGGGTATCATCTCCCAAAAGACAGTAGCCTACCCTTCATAGTTTCCACTGTCAGAACTTCAAATCTGAAAGCTATTAAGGGGCAGTGAGTCGGTTCTATACTTGGATGTATTGGCGCAACTAGGTATTTTGGCCCCCAGGGCGAATAATCACAATGGCCGCCCTTAAAAAAGTTACTATTTTACAAAAATCATAAGTATTTATTAAATTTCCACCTATTTGGTTCAATAATATAAACTTTATATTGTTAACGCCGTGCATTTTTTATCATAAACTGACACGTACCAACTAAGGCACCATTACATTTATTGCTAACCTTTATAAATAATCCCGACTTATGTTCCGACGACACGTGTCGTCATCCTCAGGGTGTCACTGATGTGAATTAGTGAATACGAATAATATAGTGCCTTACCATATGGATATTTGAGTGGACATCACATCAGTTACCTCCTGAGGACGACGACACGTATCGTCGGAATATATGTCGGGGATTACTTATAAAGGTTAACAATAAATTTAATTGTGCATTAGTTGGTACGTGTCAGTTTATCAATAATATAAAATTTGTTGAGGGAAGATCAATTTTTTCTAATTAAAATAATAATTTTTCCGTCCCTTGGTCTCTGCCGCCCCCTCGCCTAGCTACGCCACTGCTTGGATACAATATTAGATTCCAGTCCCTCCTGAATGCGAAGCTGGCCCGTTTCATCATGCTGGCTTCTGCAGGTGAAAGAGTGCCGATGTAGGAAAAGGTCAAACATTAATCCATGAAGTAAGTTTGACATTTCGGCGTTATGTCATGCACCATTGCTTCATTTTTCTGGTCGCTATCAATATGACAATTGTGTCTCAAACTGTAAATCAGTACCTACATTCACAAGGATATGGTAGCTTTGGTGATAACAGAGCGGTTACGAATTCTAACTATTACACGAGTTTGCAACAAAATGCATACAATGAATGCAAAATGAGCAAGTATGGTGAAGTTTCCGGAGCTCCAGAACAGAATTCGATTAACTTTTTTCGAGCGTCTAGACGTAACACCAGTTGAGCGAACTCAATTTTGATTTGTAACAGTCAAATACAAACCGTACTTCACCCGAAACTCAAACAGAAGCCGCTTGTATTTTCACAGATGTGCCTCGTCATACAAAAATACGCACACAATATCAAATACAGAACTCATTCAGGTCTAATACTTAAAGAATTTTTTTTCTATACGCTGAATATTTAACGCAGCAGAAAGAGCAAATAAATCGTGATTTTTACATAGGAAGAATATTTGATTCCCAGCAGGAGGTAAAACAGCCGGCGAGTAAAACCGACCACTCATCTCCATCTAATGCTGAACTTGAAAATTGGTGGAGCTACACCTCCACTTCTCCATATTACTTCATGGCGTGCACCGGGACGACTTGACCTTTAACATACATACGAGGAACAGCTTCGAACAATATTTTTGTATCTGTAACGCAATGCAACACGTAGCTACTGACATCCATTTACATATCGTTCCTAGTTTTATAAAGAAATTACGTAGTTAAGTGTTTAAATAGCTATTTGTGTCGGTACTGTAACTTTTACGGGTGTTTAATTAGCGTGGTTCAGTACGCGTAAAGAATGTCCACAAAATAATTCAAATTTTTATATTCTGTAACCATGATACGTAACTGAAACAACAGCCAAAAGAAGTTTTCAGATTTTTGTGGAGGCTGTTGCTCAAACGCTAAGTCTTGTCGGTTCCCACGCCGTGTAGGATAGTAGGTCTGTTCAGACGTTTCACCGCAACTTCAGAACAGATTTACTCTCCTACAAGGTTGAAGCGGCCAGAAGGCTATCTTTCGAAAGCGAAAGTAACACACTAACAACAAACAAACACACACACACACACACAATCTTGCTTTAACGAAGGAATACATATGCGCATCTCTTGTAATACGGTAAATATCGAGACGACAAATTCGAACGTTTCTGATGCTACTGCTTCCATAGCCAGCGCAATCCTATATTATATTGTCTCAGCACATCCCACATGTCAAAAGACTCCAGAGAGTATATTACTTCTGTAATCGCAAATCGAAAATCTAGGGACGCTAAATCCAGGGGCCTATAAACTACGAACTTCTCTCCATCCAACAAACTGAAAAATTCTCATTTTGAGAAAGCCGAACAAGCTTCATAAACGGGTCCACCGCGCAACTCTTCGAAAATTTCTACTTCCTCTTCTTCCAATTGTAGTTCTCGAGTACAGGTGCGCAGCCAGGATTTTTCCTTATGGAGGGGAGGGGGACTCACCCTAAGGCTATATATAATTTATATTTGATTTTGAAGATTGTGTTATAAAAATCATGTTGTAAGGACAACATGCCACTGTTTGCAACTACATTTATAAACATACAAATATAACTCAATCACAGTGTCCCATCCTCTTTTTTTTTAATTTTATTAATTTATTTTTCAAAATTCTATTGTACTAGTCATCAGTCGACTTACAGTGGCTGATTTCGGCTGGAGGGGAAATCACGTAAAACTTTTGATATCATAATATGTACAAAATCTGTGTTTTTTTAAATTTCGGTTTTTGGGGTTTGGGGGGGGGGCTGTAGCCCGGCAGCCCCTCCCACCCCCCTTCCTGGGTGCGCCACTGCTCGAGTATGTCCCAAGTAAATGACCACCATTATGGCGGTCTAGGAGGAAGGTTTGCGAGCTGAGACAGAATTCTATCGCAACATCTGATACAACACAAGACGTGAACATGTGGAACTTTGTTAACGCAGATTTCGGGTATTTGTTACCAATACAGGTTTCGTTTCTTCAGTTCTGTATCATAATTATTAAATGTGACACTTTTGAACATATTTTGTGCGAAATATTGCTGAAGTAATGAAATTCAAATTATTTCAGAGATTATCCTATAGCATGACAATTAATTCAGAGAAGTTTACTAGTTTAATTACGTTAAGAGGATACACAATTTACCTGTGTAGCTGTAAGTATTGCCGCAGCAATATACATCAAGCAAATGCGGCATCGTGTAAAAAGAAGGATATGCAAAATATTAGTATGTATTAGTCATGGCTTGCAGCAGCTCCATACACATGCACGTGTAAATGGCAACCAAGATGCGCAGTAGGATCAAAAACGTTTTTTTCTTTGTTCTTGAACCGCACCCCCTACCACTGTGCCAATGATATTCAACAATATGCCGAAAGTGATCAGATTTCAGTATCTGAGGACTGAGAACGCGGAATACGTTTTGTGTTAACCCTTCAAACCCTGAAATTAATACAGATAATATTTACAAGTTCAGCTCCTACCTCACAGAAAACATCGCACCTTCAGTCCAGAGATAAAAAGACTATGGGCAAAACAGCCTTGAAAGTAACGACACGTGGTACATACAACTGTTCTGCTTCAGAGGTAACTCACAGTGGTAAATATATGTGCCTCCTGTCATAACAGCTATAAATTTTGCACTGTGCAACAGTGTAGTTACTTATTTCATACAATTTTCACAATAAACAATACATATTTCCCTAAATAACATCGACTGTCTGGCCCTTGAGAGGTTTTGTTTGTCTGTGCAATGGAAATGCAGCATGTTTACCGTGAAGTAGGAACTAAATTTTTATTATTGGGAGCCTGCACGAAAGAAAGCAAATTTTGTAAATTATTAAATTCACGTGTATTTTGGTATCAGATATACTTAAGTATCTCCACTACATTCAACAGACATGGTGAGAAGTGGTACAAATTTCGGACCAGAGTGCAGCAAATCATGCTGCAACCAAGAACTGCTAAGCTCTATGTGGAGCCTATTGAGGAGACCGCTATGGCTTTTGTGAAACGAGCTCAGAATTTGAGGAACAGTAAGCTGGAAGTGCCAGATGACTTTCTTAATGAGATCCATAAATGGTCTTTGGAGTGTAAGTATTGAGTCTGTATTGGCTTCTTGCATCCTTCACAGAAAACAGAAGTCTAGTTCCCTATTTGAACATGTTAGTATGTGTTGTGAGAATGTGTTAATATGGCAAAGTATTGGATGAGACATGGCAAAATTGAATCAGAGAATTAATTGTCCAACTAACTCTATGAAGCATAGTCCTTCGTCAGAAGCTTATACACTCTAAGGCAGTCAATAAAGAGCCCGTCTCTTTTAAAAACCTCAAGATTCATTGCAGTGTTCACAAGAGCAATCATTCAAACCTATCCTGATCCTGTTTCATCCAGTCTCTACCCTCACACCCCATTTCTCAGTTTCATAATACTGTAATGCAAAAACCACTTAAATTTAAAGGAGTTCATCTCTTTCATATTTGTTCTTCATTCTTTCTTCCTTTCGTTTATCCTATTCATATCTTTATATCCAGCCTTCCTTTCTCTGTTAAAACAGTAAAGTAAGTTATATGTTTATCCTTTAGATAGCAAAGTTTCACACACAGACATGCCACTCATGTAAGTACACAGAAACTACTATGGCATTAGAATAACATAATATAAAACGAGTTAGACAACATAATAGTCATATTATACAATCATTCCTTGTATGCCAAACTCTTTCACACAGCCTCTTCCTTTCAGGTTTTTCCATCACAATGTTGTACACATTTCATCATCCAAATAATATCTGTGTGGAGTACAAAGAATGATGTTCTTTTTTATAGAGCCTTTTCCAGCCTCCCAATATTCTCAGCACAAATTATGTGGCAAAACCAAGCTTTATTATCTTGCCAAGAAAGTGGCTGTGTCTTCTGTTTGCTGCACTGAGCACACAGAAATACATTCCATGAATTGACATATCCCTTCCAGTGTACTTGCCTGTAATTTCCTTCAGTTATCCAGCCATTCTGCTTGGAGCAATGTCGGTGGTTGTAACCTTTTTCTAGCAGCAAATGTTTTGGAGTGGTTGATGTAGGCTAGACGATACTGGAGGGTATTACAATTGTAGAAGCCTTGAGCATTGGTACGCCCGCCATCCATGTGATATCATTCTGCAGCTTGAGTATAAAGAACAAATACATACACTTTGAGTTCCAACAGGTTTGAAAATGTATGTTAATGACAAATGATAAGTTAGACTGTGCTAGGATACGATGCCATGTCCACTGGCAAGAAAACCTGAATATTCACCAACAATGCTGTAAAACCTCGTAGGCCTTGCAATTTAGACTGTGGCCAAATCCCATGTAATATTAATACATGTGTTACAGTGGTTATCTCAAGAGTATAATATGATAAAACATGAATATATGGTACCTGTCATGTGCAACTGTTTTTGTTTGCCTCAGCAGTCATTGATGTCAATAATGCCTACCACCACCTTTTTTACAATTAAGTAACATATCAGTACAAGTACAATTTCAATATAACTTAAGAGCCAAGATGTAAGATACCAACTTCAGAAAGAAACATTTAACTTACAAAACACTGGCACACCTCCTCTCTGAGGAAATTCCTCAGCATCACATTTGCATGATGTAGGGATTTACATATATATTTTTGTGAAACAGCGATTGCACGAGTGGCTCTAGATATGCGCCTGGGCTGCATGGATGAACAAGTTACCAACTCTACTTCAGAGGCACAACAATTAATAGATGCTGTCATAACATTCTTTTCAAATGTTGGAGCCCTTGAACTGAAGTTCCCATTTTGGAGGCTCTTCAGCACACCAACATGGAAGAAATACATAAACGCTCTTGACACAATTACTAAGTGAGTGGAATCAATGTGAACATTTGAAAGTTTTTAGTTTCATCTTTCACACCCTACAGAAGTACACCAAAATTTATACAACAATGTCACATGGCTGTTTTCAAGGCAGAAAAATACTCGATTTTGAGAGTTAGGCCTACAGAGTTGAGAAATATGTTTGTTGTCACCAGTAACTGACGTCTTTTCCTTCAGCTGTAATGGCCTGCCTGGATAACAGGTAACTATAGCTTCTTGGGTTTAGTTTTGTTATGGTTGAAGTTATTCCATATCTTGGCATACTTTACATGTGCTGTTGTTGTCTTAAACATGCCAATGTGTTGGAACAGCCTCAAACTACTGCTGCTAAACTCTGACAGCCAAAGGAACAAAATATTCCAATTTCTGTTCCAGTGTCCATGATTTTTGTAATTTTGTTTACTGTGAAGCCCTGTATTTGAATTTCATCAATGGTTCAAGGAACTCATAATTTTCGCTGTGTTTTAGAATTTCCCATCTGAACGTACCTCTGACAGCAACTAGCAGAAATATTGTACTAAGAGTGTGTTTATCTTAACAGCATCTCTATGAAGCACATCAGTACAGCACTGCAACACCTTCATTCAAGTGGATCTGTTCAGATGGACAACAAATCGTCCGTTCTACAGAGGGTGCTGGCACTGGATCCTGATCCCAGGACAGCCTGCATCCTGGCCCTCGACATGTTCCTTGTGGGCATTGACACAGTAAGATATCTTACACATGGTTGGTGCTATGGTACAGCAACTTAAGATGACTGCTGCAGGCCTAACACTCCAGCATCATGGCAATGAAAATTTAAAATACAGATAAAATGTACCCAAAGACACACACCACACACAGGAACCCGACTTTCATTTTCAGGGTTTTCATTCAGGACTCCTGCTGAGCTTAATAATACAGACCAATTTTACACAAACAGTAAAAATTGCAAATAAATATGTGTAGCAGCTTGTAAACCAGAAATATGCAAGCATATTTGTCACACTAATATTATATGACTTACACAGTCTTTTATAAAAGCCCCTTTTAATGGTTAAAATGCTAATTATTTAACTCCTTTATTCTAAAATAAACTTTCATTAAAATGTACCCTACACATATATTTCAGGAAATCCTGACGCTATACTGCATTTCAAAATATCTGTGTGGTGCACCCCAGATGACAGTGACATACAGTGGACTTCACCACACATTACAGTTTCTGAAGGCGCTGTTTATATGTAATTTAATATTGCATTAAGCAAAAACTATAATGACTGTCACAAGTATCATGTTGGTTTATAAATTTTTCATTCTGTAATGCACACAGACATCCACAGCAGTAGCATCCATCTTGTATCAACTGTCACAGCACCCCGAAAAGCAGGAAATCCTGTATGACGAAATCCGGACAATTCTGCCATCACATGACTCATCATTAACAGCTGAACGTTTGGAGAAACTCAATTATCTTAAAGCATGCATTAAGGAGACTTTGAGGTACTTCAAAGCACTATACTTACCTTGTGTCACTTTTTGTAAGGGAACTCGCACCACTTCCTCCCTTTCTCTGCAATTCCACATACTTATTCATCATATTTATCTGAAGGTAAAAATGTATGAAAAAAGCCGTATTGCAGTAGTAGCAGTGCAGTCAGAACGGGTCCCTTGGTACTGTGGCCTATTCTAACAGTCCGTATGGTCAGAACGGGTCCCTTAGTACTGTGGCCTATTCTAACAGTCTGTAAAGACAGATAAGTATGAAGCAATAGTAGAATAATAACAGTCAAGTAGAAATGCAAATGCTTGGAGAGAAACCTTACTCAGTGGTAATCTATCCACAACAAATCCCACATGGAATACCTGTAATTCAACCCAGGTCTCCTCAGTGAGAACAACAAACCATGTTGGGTTTGGCACATTGTAGGCTTAAAATCTGTGCCTCCACCAAGGGCTTAAAAATCACGGATTCCTAATTACTGCAGTGACAAGTACTTTCTGAACTACTGTTCTAGGAAGTACTATATGCATGAATAAAATACTTTAAAATTGTAGCTTGAAGTTATGATGCCAATGCATAGATCATAGCTCCACGCACTACCACAAACATGAGTTCAGGTGGGAGGGGCCAAAAACAGGGAAGAGGAAGGTGGGGAAAAAAGGGTATGCACATAACATATTAATGTCACTAAATCATTAAAACTAATCTAAAAAAAAACTGTTTCAACACAGACCCACAACCCTAAGAGTAATCCATAAAAATATTCTCACATGGGTTAAGTGCGTTCGTAACATTTTCTAGCTACCTCATCTTCACGCTGCCTACAACTTCAAACAACTTGTTCTGAACACACAATGAATGAATCACTGTACATGCAGTTGAGGTTTTATTGCAGCTGCAGTCTGCTGAATTACAAGAAATATTGGCTACCGCAGATGACAAGAATTGATTGCTAGCAGGAGGAGAGTGTTTGCTTTGCCGCTGCATCCAGATTGGTTCTGGGGCTCACAGTCTGCTGTCCAATGGGTACAAGGGCAAGCACAGCCAGGGCATTTAGCTGACCACTCACTTCAAGTGCCAGAAGTTAGACAAGAACAGAGCTACACCACCTACCCCATATACCTTAATGGTGCAGAAGAGTAACCTACATCACCTTCACTATGCACAGGAAACTACTGATTTGTCATATTGTAAAATTTCTTTACAGACAATGTACATTCTATAACAGACTAAAATATAACTTTAATATTTTTAATAATCCTGCCTCCAAATATCTGGAAGTTGTAATCAGATGTGTACTACACACAAATCAAATACACACTATTACACTGTGGCTACCTCACCATATTCTGATAAAACAAGCATCTGCTCCACATTTTCAAACATCACTATCATTTATTCATAATACTACTTTTCCATCACCTCTGAGCTAAAATCTAGCCAACAGCCCCATACTGTGAGGAAGTTTAGAATCTAATTACAAGGACTGTATTACCAGAAGACTTAAAATCTACTGATAGCCCTATTACCCAATTTAAAAGCTAGCTCCCAGCTCTGTACTACCAGATTTAAAATGTAGCTGCCAACAGCGTTGTACTACTGGGAGATTTAAAATCTAGCTGCCACCAACTGTGTTCTGCCAGGAGATTTAATATCTAGCCACAAGTCTTGTATTACCAGGATGTTTAAACTGCAGCCACCAGGCCTGTACTGCCAGATTTAAACCTAACCACTATCCTTGCACTGCCAGGATATGTAATATCTAGCCAACAGCCACACACAACTAAAGGATATAAAATCTAACTGCCAGCCACATACTACCAGCACACCTAAAATTCAGCTCCCTACCCTGCACTGCCAGAAGGTTTAAATCCAGTTGCTAGTTGTGTACTGCCTGGGGATTTAAAATTCCTCATTTCTGGATGATAAAGTTTATAAAATTTTTATCTTACATAATGCAAACGGTTGACATTCACACAGCAACCAAAAAGATCCACTACTGCACCACCAATTCCTTTTAATTTCATTCCACACTATGCATTGTTTATAGTTTCTGCCTCCCTTCAAACTTCTTATGTTCATCCACTTCTATTACCTTCACAGTTCTGTACAGCATGTCCCTTCCTACTACTTCCCTTTCCTTACTGTTAGTCCAGGTCTGCTCTTAAGCTCCTAGGTGGATACCACATCTGGCCCTCTTGGACCACCATCATCTGTGAAGTGACACCATACAGCTGGATAGATTCTCTGGTCCACTATTACATTTCTACAGGACTGATATTCACTGCCATCATAACCTCAAACCTTACACTTGTGGCCATCTCTTGCCTATTATTTCGTAGCATATGTAGTTTACAACAAAAACTATGACTTACCTTACATCTCTCCAACCACATCCAAGGACAGAGAGTACAGTTTAAAACATTACTGAGAAATAATGTACACGTATTTAATGTTAAAGTCTCACTAAACACCAACCCTAGGCGACCCATTCAACATATGTATTTGTTCCAAAGCAGAACAACATAAACAAATCCAATTTCCAGCTCCTGCCCAACTTTCTGCTTGAAATGGAAATAATATTTTCTGTTTCAGGATGTACCCAGTTGTAATTGGCAATGGAAGGTGCATGACAAGAGATACAGTTATAGCAGGATATCAGATACCAAAAGGAGTAAGATTATGTTCTAACAACAGAAATTAATTTTACATCTTTCCATAATTAAAAATTCTTTTTTTAAAACCACAGCCAGCTAATTTCTGAAATGTGGATTTTCAGACGCAGGTTGTGTTCCAACATTATGTGATCAGCAACTCGGATCAGTACTTCCCACAGCCTGATCAGTTCATACCGGAGAGATGGTTTAAAATCTGCTCTAAAAGCAAACAAGGGCAAAACTACCATCCATTTGCTTCCCTGCCTTTTGGTTATGGTCGAAGAATGTGTCTAGGACGTCGTTTTGCAGATCTGGAGATCCAGATGGTCATTGCTAAGGTTGGATATAACACTATATTCCAGTACAGATGTAAGTTTATAATGCCACATGTATAAGAAAACTTTACAGAAAAAGCTGTGCTATGGTTCAGGTGGCTCCACACTGGTCTCTCAGCGCAGAAGCTCAGGTTCGATCCCAGGCCAGTCCATGTGAAATTTGTGGCAAACGAAGTGGCACTGGGACAGTTTTTTCTCCAGGAACTTTGGAATACCCCTACCAGTATCATTCCACCAGTCTACCATACTCACATTTCACCTACCACCCATGCTACATGTCCTTAGCTATTGACAGCACCATTAAATCAAACACTTCTCTCTTCCCTTCACAAAACAGACAGACGAATTATTACATCTTTCAACTGCTGCATAGTTCTTGAACACTACAGCCAAAGGAATATATGCACAACTATACTATTATTGTAACTACGGTGGTGGAAATGTGTGACAAACAACCTGGCAAATCTTTGTGGTGGAACTGACAAGGAAAGCCAAAGATGCAGTAAAATGGCAGTTCTATTGAAGAAGCCAAAGGCCCACATGGAACTGCTGAGCTGCTGCTGCTGATGATACTATTACTGTTTCAGTTACCTCAAAATTACACATACATGTTAAACCGATCATATTAAAATGGATACATAATACTAATGGTCTTAAGATAGCACAAATGTCGTCACATATCATAATTTTACCAATTTAAATGCATAAAACTCGTCTATGTTAATTATGCAAATATGCAAAGCAGCTGCAAAATGTGACTACATGCCCCATCATGTCTATCTGCATGGGCCAATCTGACATCCACAGGATTGATTTTAGTGAAATTTCATGTTTGGGCTTTTGACTGAAATTTATCAACACATTCTGATTTTGGTTAAAATCATACTAAAATATCAGACATTTTACATAAAGACTTACATACCTATCACAATATCCTTCTCTTATCTCTGTAATTGAGACTCTGTGAGGTATTAGCTGAGGACAAAGGAACAGTCAACGACCTACACACGGCAACAGAGACACACTGAGCATGCTCAACATATTGCCACTTCCAAGATATTAATTATAATCAACTGTAAATATGCTGCTAAGATACAGGGACAACTGATATGTAAAACATGAAAACGTGCATTTGAAACACTTCCATTATCAGTGTTTCTCTTGAAGACAGCTACAAAGATACAATCTGGGGACGATAACAGGGCGGATGTGTGTCAAAAGTTACACTTGCATATAATTCCTAACTGTATGTAACGCTAATGTAGACAGTAATTATACACATATATTGCTTTCATTACTTTTTGTTTAAAGTATTTTTATTTGTATGAGCAAGTGAATGGTCACTGTTGTGATTCTCTTTACACTATTACCTAAGTTGTATGAGTGGGGTAAGAGCGAATCCCTTGGTATTATGGCCTACTGTTATGATAGATGAGTATGGGGCAATGGTGGAAAGATAACTGGCAAAAGAATGAAGTGTTTGGAGGAAGAGTTGCCCCTGTGATAGTCTGTCTACCACAAATTGTCTGGACTACCCTGTTACTGAACCTGGGTCTCCCTTGGTCAGGAACTGGTGACTGACTACTTGAGCTACGGTATGCACCATGGCTAACTGGGTGTCTACTGTCTGATTAAACAATGGATGCAGATGGTAATAAAAAGCAGGAAAAGCTACCATCAGCTTTCAGGAAAATTCTGGAGAAGCTAGTAGTTACGCAATTCCCTGTCTGTTAACGAATTCCAGTACCATGTCCACGAAAGTATAATTTTGTCACCAACAACCTAAATACAAACATTTATGCAGACTTGAGATGGAATCCAGGAATTCAGCTATAGAGCCTGTGGTGGCAACTGCATATTAGTAATGAAAGAAAAACTTTTAATCAAGGTAAATCAGTAGAAGCCCAGTGTAAGAACTACTGCATCACAAGGTCCTAGCCATCATAAAAGCTCCAAATTTACTCTAAGCTTAAACATGAATATTAGATTTCCTTTTTGTAATGTACATTCAGTGTCACTGACTGAATACTTCTGAGGTACATAATTTAATTAAGAAACAAGAAGTACATATATCTCAATGTCAAGGAGAGTGAAAGATTAAATGTTAACACACAAATCTGTATTTTTGTTTCAGATGATCCAGAAATTTAGGATCGAGTACCATTATGAAAAGTTGCAGTACCGAATTCACCCAATGTACACACCAGATGGCCCTTTACGGTTTAGACTCATTGAAAGAGAATGATAGATGTTACACACTAAACAGCTGTGACTATTGAGAATTGTCAATGCCTCATCCAAAAATTGAAGATGAATGGATCAAGAGGCTCATCACTTCTACAGTTTCAAGTGAAGAACATTTCATATTTCACATCAAAACAGCTAAATGTCCCCTGCAAACCAAAAACTCTTTTTTTACTTGATGAATGGGATGAGAAAGTCCTTTGGTGCTGCAGCCTACTGAAATGGCGCCTGATAAGACATGAGTATGAAGTACTGTGGATTAAAAATTGGCAGGGGACTATGACAATGCTGAGAGAAACCTGCAGCATTGCCACTTTGTCTGCCACAAATCCCACATGGACTATCCTACTAACAAAGTTACCCCTACCTTAAACAACCCGCTTACCTTCTGAGCTTTTTTCATTTAACTTTTTATGCTTTTTAATGTAAATAACTCACACAAAAAGACACTTTGAGTTACAGTTCATATGAAAGGCAGTCGAATACGTAGTTCATGCATGCCATCTCTTGGCAGTCAGTAATACCATTTAGTACAGTCATAACTCAAACTTATGCCACTGTCTCAAGGGGTGACCAGGTAATTTGAGTATGTGACTGAAGTCCATCTCTGAGATGGAAGAGCAATTCAGTGGGTGAAAATGTGGCCACCAGTCTCACAGAAGCAAGGGGCTGAACAGCGCCTTTTCCCAGATGATATAAGGATAAAAATGAGACCATGTGACAACAGGAAGGTGAAATTTCTTTATATTTCTCAATGCATTGAGCAGCAATAACAGAACATAAGGTACAGACAGACCACAGAAGCTACATGCTACGTGACTGAGCTCTTCTCAGTAACTGTATTTATGGAAGATACATGGCAGTGGCAAGAAACTGATATGGAAAGTATGTGTAATGACAAAAAAGATTACAGACTTTTGTCCATTGACCTGAATAAAATAGAAATGAAGACAGAGGGAGGAGATGAAGACTGTGTGATACTACTAAACAATGGTACTGTAGGGCTTTATTTACCGCCTTACATTAACTCAGCAATAAGACAAAAAGAAATTCCGTGTATCTTTCAATGATAAAATTGAAAAACACATTTCTGCCAGGGGAACATTCTAAGGAAAGAAAGATACAAAGGAATATTTATAGGTGCTATAAAAAGCTAGGTGAAGCCTGAATGGAAGACAGACCTAGAGATGAAGGGAAAAGAAGTCACTGCCAACAGTGTGGAAAATATACATGTTAACACCACGGTGGTACAAACATTATGAAAGTATGAGTGCATATTGACTGTCAACACAAACATCTATCTAATAATTTAGAAATTTCCCAACAAAGTATATAATACTACTTATTCAGCAATTCTTACTGCAGAGAGGCATAAAAAGTGATTTTTACATGCTAGACCATTGTTTGTAGAGTAGTAACTCAGCTCAAAATATTCTGGATTTGATCCCAACCCCCATCACTACCAGTCTTATACCAACATATAAAAGCCGTACGCTTCCATTTACTTCTGCAGACCTAACAGAGAATACCCAAAGACATTATAAAATTTACTGCATACTCTTGCCAATACATGTATTACAGCAGCTATGGCATTGGTAGTTATAAGATGCAATTCAAATCCTCATTCTTACTTTAATCATATGAGCAAACTTCAATTTTGCTGTTATTTATTCACTACAAGTTTAGCGGCTATACACCATACTGTGATACTGATAAGGAAAGCAACCACATCCAAGGCGAAGAGTGGGTACTTTTGCTTGTTATGAATGACAGAGCAATGACAAATCTGTCAGCCAACTCTTAAAACACTGCATATAATGGACAATGGACGGTGTCTAACATAACATTTATATAAAGAATCATTCAATGTTCATACGTACAATATAAACACAAATTCTTAAGCATTAATTACATTTTTAGAAGCAGCAAAAACTGATGTGACCTTTCATCAATGTATAACTCATTATGTAGACTACGTGTAGTAAAAAAACTGAAAAAAGACATGTTCGTGTATTATAAGCAGCATAATTTAAATTAGAGGATGAGACGTTAGGCTCACCAATAGTGATAAAGTCTGCTCCACAGAACTGCATATTTGAGAACTCACTGTATTACAAGCAGCAGGAATGAAAACAGAGGATCTTGTCAAGTGTAATGTTACTTTTATACTAATTCTAAACACCAATAAACCTAATATTTTACAAGCAATTTTATTATTGCCCAGAAGCCCAATAGGTTGGCTCTAAATTGACTCACAAGTAACAGATTTGCACATCACAAGGAACACTAGGCATGGCTTAAAATAAAATTACCAAACACAGTGCTAACCTTTTGTGTTGACATTTAATGGCATGCTGCATGTCAAATGGCATTTTAAATCTGCACAAAGCACATATGATCATCATTTTTACAGACTGTTAGCAGATGTACTTCGAAATAAAAGGACAGAAACTGACAAGCTACCTCCACATCATATGAAAATGACTAGTAAAAATACCAAGGATAATTGCACACTGTCATGGTCAAGACACACCAGCAAATATGCACAGCTATTACTGCCACAGTCTCACCAGACCCCGCCACAAAAGACACAAATGGGTCAGTCTAGTTATGTGATGACACAATTCCTGCTTTTTGCTGAATATAAGACAACCCCTATTCACAATATTAAATTTTCACGAAAACATCTATACAGAATGTGTGTGTGTAATGTTGTGCAGCATTATAGGATGAATGATGAATTAGGGAAAAAGCTCTCATCCTGTATTTTGGTAAACAGGGAGTATTATTGCATCATTTTGTCCTTATTTACGAATATACTAAAAACATGGTGGAAGCATGCGTGCTATAAGGAAAAATGCAGAAGCCTTAGTAGTCACTAGTAAGGAGACTGGTATAGAAGTAAATGCAGAGAAAACTAAGTATATGGTCATGTCTTGTGACCAGCATGCTATTACACTTCCACTTCCAGCATACTCCCCTACATTATTTTCCACTTGTTTCTGCTCACATGAATGTCAACAGTGATAAACATGTGAGACCTTCCTTGGCAACAAGCACTATGGGCTAGTCACTATAGGCCAGAGGGGCTGTAGTAGTATACTGCAGCATCAGCAGGTACAGGGTGGGAAACCTTACAATCATCATCCCCTTCTATTCACAGGAGTTGTTACCAGGTGTGCACCCAGAATTATGCCTTTCGGGGGGTGGGGGCTGGGCGGGAGCTGACTCTGAGGCTATATATAATTGATGTTTGATTTTAAATAATTTTGTTACATAAATCATACTGTAAGTATAACATGGCACTGTATGTAACTGCATATATATACAAATATAAGTACATGTTCTATGACCGAATCACAGAGTCCTATCTTCTTGCTTTTTTTAACCTGTTAACTGGGTCTTTTCTGGGCTGCTGGTGTAACCTCCCCTGGGTACTTAATCCTGCCCATTTTTTGTAGTTCCCATAAAGCATGAGAAAGGTTGCCAATATAATGGGGTTTTCTTTCAATATGTAATGAGAAACTGATTTAAAGATGAAATGTAGTTTTTATGCATAATTATTGCGACATTTATGAATTTTTTTGATTTTTAAATTTCTGTGTGGTAGACTTGAAAACACGGTACTACACATATGGCCTTCTCATGGTCACGACACCAGTGTTTGAAATAATTGTCATGGATGGCACTGGCTGCCAAGAAGAAGGCGGTTGGTGGTGCCTCCTAGAGGGAAAAACGTCGACTATTTAACAGTACTCATACCTAAGTCATATCTCGTCATACCCAGGAGATATTAGTGGTGAAAGATGGAGGACGTAATAGTACATCATACCCACGGAAATAGCGTAATACGAGGACGCACATATATGTCATGCCCAGTTAAGCGGTTAATTTTATTAATTTATTTTTCAAAATTCAAAAATACTAGTCATTAGCTGATTTCAGCAGCTGACTTCAGCTGAAGGGGAAATCATGCAAAAAGTTTGATATCACAATATCTACAAATCTGTGTTGTTTAAATTTCAGTTTTGGGGGTTTGGAGGGGGCTGCCGCCCCGCCGCCCCCCCCCCCCCCCACTCAGGGGTGCACCCTTGGTTCTTACCATGGCCTCAGTACAGGGAGTAGAATCTTGCTTGTCAGACTTGGAATTCCAAGACATGTCACTTATTTCCACATGATTTACACCTACCCACCAAGTGAGTTTACTCACTTTTACCACTATACCCAATTTAAATTTTATCAAGTTGGACCTCACATATTATCAGGAAAGTGAACTTCAGGCATAGTAACATCTACTTCAGCTCCAACATTCAAACGTCTGAGAGTGTTCAGATTTTATATTCAAATAAAGACAGCAAACCTCATCTGTAACACACCAAAAAACTCTGACTTTGCACAAAATAACATGTCACAACCTGTGAGAGAAACTTACAGTTGAAGATCATGGTTTTCTGAGATGTGATGTCCAGTATGTGGGTCCCACAGTTTTGAAAAAACATGCTGCTTATGAAAATGTCTTTATTCTTTGTGTTCTGCAAACAAATTCCTCTGAAATGGTGGTACCCATCTACAAACTACATGATGTTACATCCCTGAAAACAGCAATCTTCACCCACTACAGTAAAAACTTCAATTCTCACCAGTTTTAAATTATTGGTACAAATACTATACATGAACACGGAGTAAATGGCATTTACAGTATGATTATATATACAAAAAAGACTTTAAGACATAACATCAAAATCCTGTATAAAATCTGCAACTAAGTACTTAAAAACCAACATATCTATACATGTACAGTCTTCTTGTCATGTGAGTCATGGTGGGATGGCAGTTTTACTTTAACTGCACATGTCCTCTGTTGCAACTCTATCAGCTTCACAAATTTACTACTGCAGCACACAATCTTTGCTGTTTACATTCTTTGATATTTCTTCCAGTAGCTGACACATAAGAACAATGTCCAGTAAACATTTTATACCTTCCCACATCAAAGCGTTTCTTGTTTAAATTTTCATGCACTACAATTTGTACTTTGTTACATGTAAATTCACTGTGCTATATGACATCAATATAATCCACTTCTCACTGTTCAACCCTGTTTTATAAAACACACCTACTCACAATTCCTGACATTCATTGGCTAATATCATTGTATCCCTGTATATCAGTGTCCCTCCTCACCCCCATCAGATGACTGGAAATACCTAGCAGACCAATGCTGTTAACTACAGTGCCAGCACAGCCATAACTTTGAAACTAAGACAATACAGAGAGGATGGTCTTCTGGCAAAGTGATACTGTGTGGTATGATAGAGATTACTAACATTTTGGAAGAACCTGCTGCCTCTGTCTTCATGGTAGAAGTGAAATGAGTGGGAAAATTAGTACCTAGGGAAGGAAGGAAGGAAGGAAGGAAGGAAGGAAGGAAGGAAGGAAGGAAGGAAGGAAGGAAGGAAGGAAGTAATCAAACATGAGTGTCAATTTTCCTGCTCAGGTCACTGCACCCTGCTAATGGAAGCAGTTTCCCTACAGCATTGTTAACCATACACCAAACTACAGGGTGTCACATCCCAGATGACAACACTATTAACAGCGAGAGCCATGAGAACCTGAAATCTCACGCACTATGAACGTATTAAACATGAAATGAAATTAAGGCTGGCATTCACTTGACATTTTTAGCAGGCAGTGACCACCTTTCCAAAAGTGGATTCTGGTGACACAATGAGTTATGTGTAATAACAAAAACACATGCATGATATAAGGTTGCCACAACAGTTTTGTTGCAGATTCATGTCTTCTAGGATTTGTCAATGCATCAGAGTTTCTTTGGTATGCTGGGAAGCACTAACCTAGTCTCAAAGCATCACATCCCAAAAAACCTGAATGCTCAACAAAAACAAATACTGAAGCAAAATATGAAGAAGAAGCAGGAGAATAAGAAGTAGTTTCTTTTCAGTTCTGCTTTGTTCCTTTACTGGTAAACAACATAACTGATCATCAATGTCACAGAAAACCAAAATCCAACCCAAGCCTGACACATGAAATTGAAAAGGTTAAATGGCCTAATGTGGTACATCATATCAATATAGTTGCATTCATTGCTGTCGATCACCACCATCCTTTATTGCATTTATCAATAATCATACCCAATTAATAAACTACCATGAAGATTTCAGTCAAAAATTCCTTAATAACTTTCAGTGTATTAAAATGAGAAAAGATAAGGCAAGATATGAAGGACAGTCACAGAGAAATGTATCATACTTTTTATGTCCTTAGATCAACAAAATCCTTGAACATTCATGACCATTTTCTAGTAGTAGCACTTCTTTTACTCAACAGATGGCAGCACTACAGTTAATTCTAAAATGGCAGAGATTGATGTGTGTTTAAAATAATGGGCCACGACTGAGATCTTGGTTGCTGAGGGTGAGAAAGTGATTTGTATCCACAACCGTTTGTTTGAAGTGTATGATGAAGGAACTGTAAACCTGAGTGCCTACGGCAATGGGTAAAGTGGATTAACGAAGCTGAAACAGGAGGAGCAGGACTTCATGACAAGCTGCATAATGGTTGCACTTGAACAGCAGTAATGCCCAAAATCATGTAGGGTTGATGGACTGATAGGCGGCAACCATCACATAACAAGAGATGAATTATGCTCAGCCTATCCACCAGTAAAGGCAGTGTAATGGCAATTGCTGAAGAGACTGGCTACACCAAGGTCTATGCTCACTTGGTGTCACAAATGCTGATGGCTGTGCACACAGACACAAGGAAGGCAACGGCCACTGATCTTTTGCACCACCACGGAACCAGGAGTGAGGGCTTCCTGTTGCAAAATGTCATAGGGACTGAAACCTGTGTCCACCATATAAACCCAAATCCATGCAGCAATTGAAGGACTGGAACCACACGATATCCCCAAAGAAGAAATCCTTTGGGATGAGAAAGGTGTTATAAATGAATTCTTGCCTACATGGACAACAGTGAAATCTGACAGCTATACTGAAACACTAAGAAGTCAGAAAGCAAGCCTTTGTAAAAGTATGTCCCCACAAAAAATGTCACCAGGCAACACCCAAGTGTAAAAACCACTCACGCCACCACAAAATTTGACAGTGTCACCACACCCAACCTACAGTCCTGCCCTCACACCACATTTTCATGTGTGGTCCTTTGAAAGACAACCTGAAATGATACCATTACATGGATAATGAGGACACTGCAGAACACCACGTGCTAGTGGCTGCAGAGGAAGAACAGCAACATTTTTACCAGGCCAGAATAGATGTTCTTGTTCAAAGGTGGATGAAGACACATTCACAACCACCATACTAACATGCGGTACAGCTGTACTGCCCATCATACGTGAAGAAACAAAAATACAGAGCAGGACACAATATTAATGAACTTCCAAGTTGTGCCATGGTCAGCCTTGACTTTTTTGCATCTGTCACCTTGTACTGCCACTGTTGTATAGACTTTACTACACCTTGTACTACTTTTCTGTCTTATATAATACCCTCAGTCTATGAATTTGTGAGTGAGCCATAATTTATCTACAGTTACCTCTGGTTGACTGAGACATACCAGGTTAGTCATACCATGGTTATGCCTGGTTTGTGACTGAGTAACATCCAGGTTACCATGGATTGATGGAGTCACACTTCATTTCCACAAAATGTCAATAAAAATCTCGTAATGACACAGCTTAGTTTGTGGAGATGTAACAACCTGGTTTCTATGGATTGACAGAGCCACACTCATTTCCGCAAGAACTCAATGAAAATCTGAATTACAAGAGCATCACCAGAGGGCAGCAGATGTATAAAATATCTATGGTTTCTGAGTGACTTGAGTCACACTCTGTTTCCATGGTTACCAGATTTCATGTTCAAGTCTGCTTTGTGACTGAGTAATGCCCCGGTGTCCAGAATTATGACAGCAGATTGTTTGTGATGACATCACAACCCCAGTTCCCAGCCAGTTACTTACAACAACACTATCAGATGGCAGCAGTCTGACAAAATTATACTTGTTTTATTTTCAGTGTCTGTCAGGTGGCACTGCAGTGTTCATGTAAGCACATGAAGAGCATGATGGGCCCATCACATGATGTCCTCATTTCTAGTTACATTATATTGGATCACTGGAATGTTCCCACACTGCACCTACTTTACAGCAATACTGACAGGTATTTCCATCACTCACACAGAGAACAAAATCAATATGCTTGACATGTGAAAACAAAAAAGAAATATAACCTCACGCTCTCAACTGTGACAAAAAATTCATACCCTCAATATTAGTAACATATCTTAGAACATAAAAAATACACCCACTATATTTATCAATAAAATATACACAGATAAAAAAATGCTTCAGCAGACAATATAGGCAAGCATGTAACTTGTTCTGGAAGGAAAAATTGGCAAAGATTAATTTCGTATTTGTAATGGTGGTAACCCCACCTACCATGTGAAAAGTTGGAGGTACATATGGCCTTAACAGAAACTACAGAAGCACCTACATTATCCTGCAATACGAATGTCCACAAAGAGTACAACAACAGTAAGATTCTAATTCAGAGCATACACATACACAGGCAAAGGAAAAAGACAGATGATAAATGAAAAACAAGACTTTACATTTCATTCTATACACAGAATAAAATTAAGCCCACCATCACATTAAAAAAAAAAAGTCGCGAACACACATATAACTGTGAACACAAAAATCATCAGAATATATTTCTGCAGAAGCATCTTCCATTTGTAAACAAGTTATAATCACAACAGACAGCAACAAGTATTATTGCATCATCAGAACTCAATATCGAGCAACAAGAATTGGTTCAAACATTGACACTATACCAACACATCACTCATCACATTCCAGGTGTCTATAATACTTTACTGCATTGACAAAACACACATTTCACTGACGTTACAGTATTAAACAAAATAACATATTGAGGTAAAATGTACCTTCACAAAAAAGGTAAGCAGGAATCAGAAGTTAACAGCGTAAGGGTTCTGGTATACACAACAGAAACAATTTATTCAGTAGATAATGCATTCATACTCACATACGTGGTAAATAAATATTGTCTTCTGGTATGTGACACCATACAGTATGGTAGAAGTGTATCAATGTCCCAGAGGAACCTGCTGGCTCCATTATCAGAGCGCACTCATCTATTCCAGTGATGAGGGTGCAGGTTCCTCTGAAACATCTGCACATTTTTACCAGAATATATGGCATCACATCCCAAAACATAGTAAACTTCAATTACCATTGTAAGAACCTGAAATCTCATTTACACAAGTCACTTAAGGGTATTTATTGGGACTTGTTCATTGTCCTAATTCTTCATATAAACCCCACATTTCAGAGAAGTGTTTTATTTCCATCCTCAAGTGCAGACAAATGAAGAGATTTTATGTTATTCATCTCCGTGCATATGATCAATATAATAAAATAGAACCAACTTATGCACAATATTATTATTTATTTATTTAACCTTAATGTCTATTTCACTTTCTCCCCAGCATGCTTTTGCACCAACTCTGCCATTATCAAGAGGGGTTACATGAAATTACATAAGACAATGTGCAGTAAAATGTGACTTATAAAAACTGTAAAGCTGTATTAAAAATTCTGGATATTAAAAATTCTTCTATAAAAACTTTGCTGCATAATTTTGTACTAGTTTGATGTTATGGTGCTGTTTCTGGCCTGGCATCCGTAATTCATGTAATTCCTGGGTTTGTTTTCATCGTGGGACATCCCAGGTACCAAGCCGAGTGATATTGTATGGAAGCGTATCTCCGCCAGTTACCCTATTCTCATGAGGGTACCATGAATGAAGAATGGGAGAAGTGTAAAGGAGCACTTATCCCAGTAGCACATGAGGTCCTGGAGAAAACAATCCGTGAGGCAAGGAAGATTTGGTTTGATGATGATTGTCAAAGGGTAGCAGCAGAAAAAAATACAGCATCAAAATCCATCAAAAATGTCACACTTGGTCTGCAGTGGAGGTTAGCAACAGAAGAGAAAGACTGAAAAGAAACTGCACAAAAAGAAGAAAAAGGAGGGGGCATAAAGGGGAATAGAAGAATTGGAGAAATTACATGGACTTAATGATTAAGTAAGAAAGTTCTATAGAAAGATAACTCGGCCTAGAAAGGGATTTAAACCAAGGACAAATACAGTATGTGCATAGCTAAGAATGGACCAATGTTATGTGACCAACAGGATGTACTGAATCATTGGGCTGACCATTTTACAGAATTATCGCATGCTTTTATGATGCCTGAGATGGATACCAGAAGTGAGGATCTCGTACTGAGTATTGAAGCGGTGGATATGGATGTTCCTGCTCAGTCAGAAATAAATACTGCTATTGCAAAGTTAAGAAACAACAAAGCTCCAGGAAGTGATAGTATTCTGGTGGAGTTATTAAAATTTGTTTATTACACATGCACCATGAAATACATGTGCAGAAACCAATGGCAACTCAGTCAGAATGTGACATAAGTTCCTGCCACTGTTTCCATGAAGTAAATATCTGCATCTCTAATTTATGCTGAAAACAAACACGGAGGCTAACCTTTATGAACTGAGGGTGTTCTTTCATCATTGGATGTTGGAAACAAACTGAATGAATCGGAAACAGTTTAAGATTCTCATGTGAAAACTTATAAAATGTGTAAAAAATTGTTGTGTTGTGGAATTTTCATGCTTATTAGGTAGGAAATCCTTTTTATGTGGGAAACATTTTAAAAGGGCAACACATATGTTAATCATAATGGGAACATTTTGGTACTAAATTATTCTAACTTCCTAAGGGGATGTTTTAAGCAGGTTTCACTGTAGTTCCATCTGAAGATGGGAATATAATGAATTATTGATGATTAATATGAGAGCAGATGAGACATCTGGAAGCAAGGAAAGAGTGGAGTGGCATGTGACACACCATGGTTGCAATTCCCAGTCCTGTGGGGGGGTTTTCCTTTCATAAGCGGATTACTGTGATCATGTTTGACAGCAGTAACAACTTGCTGCCACATTTTAGCATGTTCTGACATTGTTCATGACAGATATGAATCCATTTGCCATCTAGGAGTGTCTCGTTGAGAGCATGTGGGCTCATAAGGAAGAACAGTGGCCAAACATACAACAAATAAGAGTGGAGTTGCCTTTCAAACTGAATGCAATTCCAGTTGAGGCTAATTTACAAAAATTGAGGAATAAAATGTCCCTAACAGGTTCTGCGTTATATGTAAAATGAAGCAGAAGACCACAGAAATACAAGGATGTCACTGTTTGCTTGGAGGAATGAGTTCTTCAAACTTGCAGAAAATTTGCAAAGAAAAGATGGGCAGAATTCCAGATTCCAAGAGCCTCCATGCAACAAGTGATGAGCAAATAAGGCTATCACTATTACCGGCTCACAGATATTAACAAGTTAAGTGGCCATGTCATGGATGTGTGGCAGCAGGCATGTGTATCTTTAATGTGTACTTTCTCAACAGTGGTGTCTCATCACAATGTTATGGTCACTGATTAATATGCAATATATCTCACTGCAAAGTCCTGAAATGGTTATATGCAGGGCTGCGGAGTCGGCGTTGGAGTCATGGAGTTGGAGTCAGAAGGAATTTTAGGTGGAGTCAGAGTCGGAGTCGGAGTTGGTAAAAATGCAACTCCGACCTTAGTCTAAAATCCTGACTCCGACTCCGACCTTAGTCTAAAATCTTAACTAGAAACTCCAACTCCAGAGCCATGATAGCTACAGTAACCATTAGACTTATAATTAAATATAGGTTATAAGTCTAAAAAGTAGCCTGATGACTCACGTGGTGATGATGAAATGTCTTATAACTTTACCATTATTAATGCCTATTGAGCTTTTCTGAAGGAGTCGGAGTTGGGGTCGGAGTTTTAAAAATCGAGGAGTTCGAGTCGGAGCTTTTGTGTACCGACTCCACAGCCCTGGTTATATGTGAGCTAAACAAATTCCACATTCTTCCAACAAGTAACACTGCCAGAACCCTCACATTATGTTGGCTGGACTGACCATTGAACTGATTATTGCACCATAGTTTTTCATGTTTTTGTGATTGGCTAAAAGTTATATGGTCATGTGGTTAATACAACTTGATAATGTGGGCCTTCTAAACAGTGTCACTTTGTCACAAGATGGGGGACCAGCCCCTTATGTTGCAGATATGCGTGTTTTTCTGAACTGTTTTCACTACAGACTGGACTAACTTGAGCTCTCTGCTGGCTCCTCCAAGCAGTTATCTAACTAGGAGAAATGAATATCAGTCTCAACACAACTATCTTTATTAGACAATACAGTCTATTTGATAATTGAGCAACTACAAGGTTTGACCTAAATTAGGTCAACTTCAGGCACTTAACATTTGAAAAACACATTGAGCAAACAATATATAATTAGATGATTAACTGATGGGCTTTCATGAAATTTTAAGAGCAGGATAAAATGAATGTAAATAAAATAATATAAAATACAATAAAATATGTCAGAGGTAGTAAATTAAATATTTACCAATAATGTTGACAGAACTCAATATCACTCCAAGCATATTCCTGAAAACTCATGAATCATTTCAAATTGTGGTGTCAGAATTCCTTTCTTCTGTATATAAATCATGTTCCTAGCAAGTGGAATTTTCAACTGGTGTGGGTTATTATTATTTCTTGCCCAGTTAAGTTGTCCATAACACATATATAATAATTATAAATTATGTTATATAAACCTTCTATATTTAGGAGTATTATATTCTTTACGTATGCATGTTTCCCATACAGCTTCTTTACTCTATATACGTAAACCTTGGTCTGATCATGTAATGTTAGCAACCTGTTTACAAAGGGAAGGTATTGATCATATTCATAGGCGCTGTCCTCTATTAAGGTCATACTGTACTACTGTACTGAATATGAGGTTTCCATTTACACAATTTTTTCATTATCTGCTTATTTTTCTTAGTTTCTAGATATACGTAATAATTTTCTACTATATTTAAATCTCTGCCTTTTATACCTATATATAATACACCCAAGACGTTTTCAATGTTTCCCACTGAGACCACTATCATGTAAGTGTCAGGCAAATTTAGATTTATTGTTTCTATATTTAAATGATCTAGCATGTTCTTTAAAATGGACTGAAAACAGTCTGACAGTTTGTCCAACAAATTTCATACCAGTGTCAGGATATGTAAGTTCGTAAACACCATTCTTGTCATATTCACTCCATTATCTCTCTTGTTGTAATTCACTATATTACCAATAGTATTATCAGTCTTAAATGCTACTTTTAAATTTGTGCGTTTGAAAGCTTTAGTGATAAAATGGCCATAGCCACAGCCACAATCAAAACTAGGGAATGATGACAAGATACAAGATTTCATTAACAAGAATGACTTTTATATTGCAAATAATGAACTTAAAACTATCTTTCAAAAAAAACAGTACAAATAATAGCAAAATTTTATTTCTTAAAGAAAAAAAGAATATAGACCTTAATATCCTACTAATCCTACAACCAGACGCTTGATCAAAATACAGAAAAAAGAAGCCCCTGTCAGACCCATTATAATTTGGATGAGTGCTCCATGCTATAAAGTCATCAAGTACATTAATCATTATCTACATAAATATACTCCCCTTCCCTTTGCGTTTAATGAAAGAAACTCCACGGATCTTATAAACGCAATTAAACAAATCCCCTTTGAAAATGACTTATGTTTGGCATAATTCGATATTTCCAATATGTATACAAACATACCTACACAACAGTTACCTGATATAATATTAAACGCCTTGATATTGAATAATATAGATGATAAAGACATTAATGCTTACATCCAACACTACATTAAAAAAAAATTATTTTCAGTATAATGGAACACATTAAATCAAGAATAAGGACTAGCAATGGGTGCTCCAACCCCATCCTTACTTTCAAAAATATTTCTCTGGTACACAGAACACACCAGGATCATAAATATCCCATCATATATTGTCTTCCTCAATGTGCCTTTTAAATTTTAAGAGCCTGAGGATGACATCATTTAGGTCAAAATATGAGTTGCTCAATTAAACAAATAGATTATACTGTCTAATATAGGTGTTGAGACTGACAATGATTTTGCCTATTCATATCATTGACATACAAGAGAATGTCACACATAATAATAGTTACCTGACCTCGTGTGACAACTGGTTGTGATCTTGTGTGAAGGTACAGCCTAGAATGACTGGATGCACTTTGTTCAAGAGGTGACATCTGCTGTATTTTCAGCACCATCACAATGCTTTATTAGAATGCAAGGCAAAGTTTGCTCTTAATTTACCATACATTTAACTACTTTATCCTTTCTTGTAAACCAGCATGCTCACAATGAGATGCTACTTGTATCCATTATGAACAATGCCAGAATGTGGTAACACAAGTCTGAAAGTGATCGCTCTTGTTAGACATGACTGCATCAGCACATTCATGACAGGAAAATGTCCTGGAGAACTGGGAATCCCAGTCACAGAGTGTCACATGACACCCCTCTCCCCCCCCTTCTTCCAGATGTCTTGCCTGCTCCTCATATTAACAAGAAGCTGCTACTACCATCATAATGACTATTATCTTCTGTGTTTTTCATTTATGATGAACCTTTTATTATAAACCACTTATCTGGATTTATGACCATCTCTGCAAAATAAATTACAACAGGATAAACAGCACTTTGAAAAAAAACTTATGTAAAGTATAACACAT
The DNA here is from genome assembly GCA_013340265.1 of Coptotermes formosanus. Taxonomy (NCBI): domain Eukaryota; kingdom Metazoa; phylum Arthropoda; class Insecta; order Blattodea; family Rhinotermitidae; genus Coptotermes; species Coptotermes formosanus. Next base: position 899,255 of record BLKM01010755.1, on the reverse strand, counting down.
TATTGTACCACAAGGTTCATTTCTGAATGGGCTGCTGACATTATTCCATGCGGAAGTAAAAAATATCAGCTGAACAGGACAAACACCTGTGATGCTATGGACGGTTGCGTGTGCGCGCGTGCGCGCGCGCGCACACACACACACACACACACACACACACACATGGATGACACCAAGGAAAATTGTAGGGGTTATGGACCCTTGATATGTGCTCAGTTACAATTTCAAGATACAATTCAATGTTTACCAGCGTAATGCTCACTTTATACCGCATACACGAAAGAATAAAAATAATAAACTTTCCTGAGTATAAATGTTTCCAGACCCTTATGATGATAACTCTTATTCATATTTTATGTACCATAGGAACCACAACACTTCTGTAATATTACAATACTCTACTTCTTTCTACTTGTCATACGAAAAGTGGAGAGTCTTTTCCCAATACCAGGAAGAGCAAACATCCTAGTACATTACTTTATTACAATGAGAATATCACACAAAATTGAAACTTCATGATTATCTGTCTAGGGAGGTGACTTCATCAGACTCATTTTGATATTTTCATAACAGAGAGACAAAATTCATACTACTTACAGAAGCAAAATTCACATGCTTTGCAAGTTACTTAGAATATCAAACCTAAATATACACATTCACAGCTGGAAGCCAAACAAAAGGGGAAAATGAGACCTTCTTGCTCATAATCTATTAAATATCAGAATAATAACTGATTTAGAGCACAGGAGAATTTCTCACGATATTTTTTTCAATAATACAATAAAACACACAGAATAACTTCACCATTTCCTCACCTGTAACCCATTCATGGACTCTTATGAGTGTTACTTGCACATATTTTCTTTGGCTCCAAGTGGCTTCAATTGAGCAACACTCATCACTTTATTTAAAGACAACATATATTTGAAATGGCGTTAATGTCATAAAATACAAAATGATTTAAAAAACAGTTCTTTCTGGTACATTATTTCACATAAGCAATAGTAAGTGAATGGATTAATATCTGAGCTATGTGGTAACTTACAAACCTGGCATAATGGTACTGTTACAGACTTCAGAGAAACCACATTTTTACAACCATTTACTATCAGTGAGAACTTCTGAAGCTGACATTTGAGAATCTAACAAGCTTCATTTAAACTATATTCATTTGGTGGAGATAACAAAACATAACGCTAAATAAACCATTTACAATGCTGAAATGAGCTACTAATGTTTCAGGCTGTGGTTACTAAATGAATTTCATTACGCCTACAATGCCATGTGTGAAAAATTTTAACTTTTATGAAAACTACTATATATGACAGTACACAATTAGATCTGTGGGTATTTCATTTGAAATAAAGAAGAAATATTTCACGGAAATCTTTTCCTCCACATTTCAAATTCTTATGAAGTTTCTGTATACAGTATTTACCCAAGTGAGGAGACCAGCTCTGACAACCTAAGATTGCAGCTTGGCAATGTAAGAATTAAGGGCACCACTTGTAGGCTCAACATTAAGACATATGTCAGGACAAGTCCAAATGTCTACATTTTAGCACCCTAAATAAAGAAAACTACGAACTCAGAATCAACAAAAGTCTCTGTGATGGATTCCTACTAACTGGTCTGCTGTCAACAAACAGTATGTCTTTTGGCACATAAAAGTAAAATGAAAAGATTAGCAAAGTAGGAGCGTACATGGTTTGAGATGAATAAATTAAATACAATGCCATACAAAGTAGCTTACGTGTCAATCATGACAGCCCATGGGTGTGAAACATGGCCATACTGGATGTCTGTCAGTGTTTGTCTGAACTTCAAATAAGTAGGATACTTATGTTCTACTGTAGGTATACGAAGCATCTCACCTTTGTAGGATATTGATGCAATTGGACTTACCACACAAGCTGTACCAGCACCAAACATTTCAAGCAACTGTGAACAAAGAATTTTTTATGAAGGTTACACGGCTTCTGACTCAGATCATGAAGGCAGCAGGTTCCCCCAATATTACAAGTTCTGTAGCATGAAAACAATGATGAATGCCACTCATTTCTGTAAGAAACAGAGCCCACTTCTTTTGGGGGGGGGGGGGGGCCCTCCTTCAAACAGTCCTTCTTCAGAAGCAAATAGCAGCTCAAATGGTCAAGACATTCCTCTGCCTTTGATTCATATCCATGGACACTACGCCCCATGACTGGGCTTTAATCTGAACCAGAAGAATTCAGTTCACACTGTCAGAACCTATTCTTTAAGATCCACTGCAGTATTACCCTCTCACCTACATCTAAGTCTTACTTGCAGCCTCCCACATTTTACCATCCGCACAACACTGAATAACCTATAGATCACAAGTTCATGATATAATACCCTTTCTCACTTACTTAGCAGGCTGATGTAGTGGCAACAGTCTTTGGACCTGTATTTAGGATGTGCCCAACTCAAATCTCGGCCAGTGTGTTAGCTATCCTTAATGAGGATTTTTGTGGTTTTCCTTGGTCCTCAGCACTTTGCCGGTATTGTTGTTTGAAGGATGAGACCATGTTTCAAGTCAATATAAAATGACTAGTGAAACTGTCCTACATACAGGATCGACTAATGTTGACTTCATTCACCAGTCAGGTAAAAATGCTACTTGCCAGACATTTCTCTACAAGAGGAAATCTGCCTACCCACAAGTTGCTGCATGCAAGTTTAACATACAGGCATGTAAAATGAAATATGTTATGTAATATGCATACAGTGTTTCCTGCATAAAAGGTTTTCAGCTGACCAGTGAAAAAGACCTTATAGGGAGAAAACTTCTTGTAGGGGAAATATAAAACTTAGGTTCAGTTTTTGGAACCGCATGTGTATTCTGATCCCATGCAATGATTTCATAGTATTTTGATTACAAAGATCACAAGCATTTATTATCAGGGCAATGTAGATACACAGTTACTTTTGTCCTACAGAGAGATTTATAAAACACAAGTCATAATGGACCACCTAAAAATACAAGCCCAAAGAATCTGTTGAATGCATAGGTGCACATTAGTCATTCACCTCACTTGTATCATACACATAAGAGCTCATCACACAGGTCTTTAGTGCTGATTAAGTCACAGCACATTATCATCTACAGCAACAGTATCTTTAACAGGAAACGTGAAGTTGTTACCTTGTCACAACATCTCTATGATATGCTTCTTAGCAAGGAATGAATAACAAAACCCATGGAACACGAAACAAACTGTTGATAGGTTGTATGCTAGCAATGCAGTGGTCTACAGCTAATTATCAACTACAGCACAGGTTGACAATCAAGAAATAAATAATGGTTGCATAAACTCTGACCATTTTACATGGAAAATTTCAGTAAAAACACCCCCCCCCCCCCCAAAATAAAATTTCTAAGTGGGAATACTTCTTCAAGGAGAAAATTATATATGGGAAAATGTAACATTGTTATAGGAGTTGGCTGGACTTCAGAAATCTAAATGTTTATCCAAGAAAACTTTGTATTAAGGAAACACTGTATATGACAAAGTCCGACGAAATTAAAAACCACAGCGAAAGTATTACCAAATACAGTGAAACTCACTTAAGATGTCCTCGATTAAGAAGGTTTCCTGCCAAGAATGTCAGGATAAAAAAAACAGCAAAATTGTCCCATACAATTAACATGCCCATTGCCATTTTTAATACGTCCACGTGTCACAAAATGGCCCTCTTAAGAAGCACAAAAAGTTCGCAATGAAGTGAACTCTTCATCCATATAATATATTTTCTGTACCAAAATCTTAATTTCCCCAGGTTCCCAGTTATTCAATCTGTTCCCAGTATAGGACACTGAAATGGCATCATCAATACGTACAGATTAATCTCCAAGGCCATTTTAGCATGCGAGTTTCACACAGCAGAATAACATGCCCTCAAGGCGCGTGGGTGTAGAACTCGATTCACATTTCTTCTGTGACACAGAGACTGCAGTCAGTCAGTCCACACTAATCGGCCTCTATCACTCTTCCATCACCATAGTTGCTACATCATTTTGCCTCCAGTCACACTGCTTTTAATGTTATTTAGTAGTACACATGTCTAAAAAGTTGTTTTCCCCCTACCAAGCCAATCTGGCAGCATGGCACTGAAGGCCGCATCTGAGTATGGCCCAGTAACAATGTACTGTTGCCAACTCAAAATTAACTCACAGCCAGTTGCATTCTGCATGTAATACATTTAAATGATGTTACCAGTATGAAAACTTGAGGCAGACTGACTATCTGGTAACAAGTTGCTTGAAACCCCTTCTGTTTGCACTTAACCAAGCCCCCTGTCACTTACACACTCATCTACAGGAATTCTCATCTTAGCTTTCAGTGACATCTACCTGCATGCAATGAGACATTTTTAAGACCAGTGGTAGCACTGTCGCTATACCAGACCCCACCTGTATGTTACACATTCTCTCACACATGTCGCCGCTGATATTTGTGCTCAGAGCACACTGTGACTACAACTGTTTTATACTTTAACTTTGCCAATTCAAACTATTCTGTACACAAATTTTATATACTTATACGTTTTGTGTTCACTGTGGGTGTTCAAGTAGGGTGCTGAGAAGGCTATTTGTGCCTAAGAGGGACGAGGTAACAGGCGAGTTGAGAGGCCTACATAACCACGTGCTGTATGACCTGTACCACTGACCAAATACTATTTGGGTAATCAAATCAAGAAGAATGAGATGGGTTTGGCATGTGGTATGTACAGGAAACAGGAGAGGCACATACAGGGTTTTGGTGTGGAGACTTGGGGGAAAGAGACCACTTTCAAACCTAGGCACAGGATGGGAGGATAATATTCAAATGGATCTTGAATAAGTGGAATGAGGTGGCACGGACTGGACTGATCTGGCTCAGGCTGGGGACAAGCAGTGGGTGCTTGTGAATGTGGTAATGAACCTTCTGGTTCCATGAAATGCAGGGAATTTCTGGACTAGCTGAAGATCTGTTGGCTTCTCAGGAAAGACTCTGCTCCATGCAGTTAATTATTACTAAGTAAGTACATTTTGTGTTCACTTGACATTATGTATGTGTGCAAGTTCTCTATTTGTACAGTGATTAATTACTGAACATACAATCAACATGGCTTACACTGCCCATCAAAAACCTGTGTGCTTACAAGACATTGCTGTGTTTCACACAGAACGCTGAAATCTGTGGACACATCCCCATAAGGTATGAAAAATTACACGATGGAACAGCATGGTTTTTAATCTGGAACACAGTTGATGGTATTTTGAATGTCCCTCACACCAAAACTGCTGAAGAACTTGGCATTCCTGTGAGAACAGTTACTGACAAAATGCTCTGACAAATACAGGTGACAGTGTGTTAAGATTGCTGCAAATTACACAAATTCAGCATACACATGTAATACGTTCTCAAGCAACACAAAAATAGAACTTTTCAGTCCTACCCTTTTATGAGGATTGCCTGCTTAAGAAGTCAGATTATTTGGGGTTTTCCAGACATCTTAAGAAAGTTTCACTGTACTTTCAAACATTTTTCCACTCATCAACCTGAAATTTTCACCCATCATGGATGAGCAGTTGAATGATTATGTTGAGCTCTACTTAGGCCCGTATACGATAATTGGTCAGAAAACATGTTTACAAAGCGTTCATGTACGCATGCATGCATACCTGCCCCCTGCACGCACGTACGCACGCATGCGTGTGTGCGCGCGCGCGCACGCACGCACACACACACACAGAGGCTTCTGTAAAATGTGTGCAATATATCCAATTATCAACTGTTATGTCGCTATGAGCATTTTAATTTTTGTACATGGCTGTAACTGAAAACTTTACAAAACATGTGTTTCATGATAATGTACAACACACAAAAAAATTGAGTCAGATGATACCACAAAAAAAAATACATCAATTCAAAATTTGTTGGCTTTCGATCACCTTATCATTTCTTCTTATGTGATCAGCAGACTGCACAATTTTCTGTGATAGTTCTTCACTTGTCTGGGATTTGTGCTGGTAAATTCCGTCATTCACATGCCACCTCCACAAGAATTAAAGGACCATCCAGTCGGCAAAGTGTTAAAATGATTTCTTATATATACTGTCATGGCAAAAGATCAAATAAACAGAAGTGACATGAAATATCAACTTACTCTGTTCTCACTAAGAAGACGAACAATTTCAGTCATTGGAATATCACGTTCTGAAATGTGGAATTCATTCCATTCACGTGACAATTCCAGAATGGATGCCCTTGTGATACCTGGGAGAATCAAACCATTCAGTGGTGGCGTGACCAGTTCCTTCTCTACAAAAAATAACATGAAATGCATAATGTAAGTTTTCAGGTTTCCATGACATTGAGTGTACATACGGTAGTCTTCTGGATTTTAAGTCCACGCAGTGGCAGTGAGTGACACTAAAGCATAAACTTGTACCTCATTACTTCAATCCTGCAGATAAGGACACAAAGTTCTTCCAGAATGCTGCTATCAACCTACATGACATTGTGTCAAAACCACATACACTGAAAAGTGGATAAATTGTATAATCTGAGAGTATACAATTTCTGAATCATGTTGCATTCTAAAAGAAACCATGTTACAGTCCGTTAATGCAAATCTATTACACATATGTTTACATCATAAGCATCTGGGAGGTTTGATCTGATAACACTCTCAGTATGTACTTAGGCTACTAAATACAAAATATGTCAGAAGATTTGAAACTTCTTAGACCCTGAATCCACAAATTGAGGGTGAGGATTTTGAAGGAAAATCAAATAAAAAAGAGAAGCAGGATAATAAGACAAAAATGAAAGGGCATAGATAAAAGAAGGCAAAGGAACAGACAAAAGAGAAATAGCACAAGAAAAATATAATGAACAAGAGGAACACAATAGAAGTGGAGGACCTCAGATGCAGAAAAGGGAAACGGACAAGATGGCAGAAAGACAAAAAATGTATGAGTGATAATTACCAGAATACAAGAAAACAAATTTATATCACCCGACGCTACCATTCAGAAAGCAATTATTCCACAAACACAATTCTGGGACATGAAAGGGTTAAATTTAGAGAATGTGACAGTTGAGTGTCACATCCCAGACGGCCATAATCTTGACACACTTCACTAATATAGGCTTCATGTTTGAAACAGCACACACACAAAAATGAATTAATAACCTCTAAAACTGAAATTCTGTTCCAATCACTGCCCCAGACAAATATGCTACTGACAGCTGTAAAAATCAAATAATGAAAACTTACTCCCCAAAGCAAATAACCACACACACTTGAAAAATTCTGAAAAAGAAACTTCCAAAGGTGGAAAAAATTACCTCCATTGTCATTGACACAAAACACGAAGACATTCATGGTGCCAACCTCTGTGATCAGGTGGTCTTCTCCATATAACCAGAGTACTTGCTGCAAACCCTGATCCAGGGCTGCTTGCTGTATACAAAGACAAAAAGAATTAGAACTCCTGAAGCCTGCAATTAATCTCAAATGAAAACCACCTCATGAAGAAATAAAGGGAGTGAAGGTATCATTCATAGCATTCACAAATCTGGTACTATGCGGAGGTGAATGATCTAATTTTACTTCCGGTGAAAGACACCCCTAGTACCTACTGGATAGGAGGCTGTGTGGATCCTCAAGCTAGTCTGGATGAAGTAATGAGAAGAAAAGTCTCTGCCAATTCAGGGAATCAGACCCTAGATATGTAGCCCACAGGTAATCACAATACAGCCACATTAAAAACTTCAGTTGCTACCTTACAGAAACACAGCATTTCTATTACCAAAACCAACCACTTAATGCTGTTTACAAAAACAATCCACTTTAATGAGACAATTATATAAACACATACATGCACTGTGTGGGCAAAATGAAGATTTCCCAAATGCACATGTACAGTAAAAGCTGCAATATCTGGCACGGGATAATCTAAAAAGTTCCACTAACAGGAAATTGACAAAGAGGCCCATTACATTTCATCACACCATCAACTAGCAGCACCCAGAACTGATTCTGAGACACAGGCCATTAATTATGTCTGTCTTGTCAATTTCTTTTTACTATATATGCACCATATTATATAAATAGTGATTAAAAGGAAACAGAAGTGCAACAGAGAAAACATGAGCTGATTATCAAATGAAAAATTAAATGCTTGTGTCTGTCAATGAGGTTGCTAGGCAAACTAAGCTACACATTAGGTGTACAGTTCTAATATCTGGAAAATTACATCTGCAAGCCTCTGGTCCTGAAGGTGCTGGATATCGCAAATTTACCGTACTTACCACAGTGCTTTAAATGGTGAAACACTAAGTGCACATAAAGAAACAAAACCATGCTTTAAAATAAGGAGTTATGAGCATAGCCCATAAAACCATTTACCCTCTTTACGAACTTTAGTCCCAAAAATCTTGCACTGTTAACATTACAGCTAAGTAACGCCAGTATGTAATTCAGCTTACTACACAAATATCATTCTATGCCAAATCTGATGGAGAAAACCCCAAAGTTTCAGAACATCACAATGAAAAATGCACTTCAATCAGGAGACATCATACTCAAATCTCAGCTCAGAGATGGCTATACTGAAATTGTTCAAAATTTTTCTCAGTCCCTCCAAGGCAAATATCAGGACAGTACCTAAAATTCGGCCCTCAACACTTCCCTCCACACCTGTTCCAATTCCAGTTCCACTATACTGATAATCCTACCATTTGACACTAACAGTCTGAGCTGATGACATCATTATTAAATAAGCCATAAATAAAACAACTTCACATCTTCACCCTGTTTATAATTGCTGACTTATAAACAATCTTTCACAGATATCATAATTTTTAGGAAAGTTTTTAATCTAAATTCATACAAACTTTGTAGACCTAACACAGTAAAATTCCTTCAAATTGACAATCCTGACCGTCTGTCACTTCAAGAAAGTGGCCCCATGACCGGAAGACTCATTGTCCATAACATCTGGTGCATGTACTAATTCTGTGACTTTATCTTGGGTTATCTGGACCTTATTGAGTCTACTGAGTTATTACAATCGCTTCAGAAAATCCAAAGCTGAGTAAACAAGCTACTTCTGGCAAGAAGAAATACCTAACTTTAATAATTCCTCAGAAGCTTGAAATAATTAAGACGCATGGAAGTGGCAAAAGCCAAAGAGAAGTTATGACATCATACAATATTGGATTGTACTGAATGAGTATGGGCCCTTCCCAAATTTTGGTAATTTAAATGGTATACTTGGAACTGGGGCCAAGGGGACGAGTGCTGGGTTTGAGCCCTGGTCGGGTCATCGCTGTGAGGTGATGGCACTGGCCCAGGTCGGGCCTGGCATGGGGCAGCCAAGTGGGGCCACTGCTGAAGGGTGGTGGCTCTGCTCCGATAAGTGTGTTGCCATTTTCCTCAGGGGTGATAAATGCGTCATACATAGCCTCTTCTCACCCAAGACCGTCTGTGTGGTGAAGAATCACAACCTATGGGAGGTGATGCTGTTTTGTGCACAACACAGCAGATTTAGAGGAGTAGACCTTGAAAAACAATCCCCAATCCCATGGTGTGAGTGCCGTGCCTATGGGATGAATGGCAGTGGGTGAGTCTGTCATAAACGGCACCCTCTGGGATACCAGGTGACCTCCCAGTTGTATTGTAGCCTTACCAAGTATGGGGGCTCTGCTTGGTGGACTGAATTTTTCCCCTTACTCATGGGACCAGGATGGAGAGAACCACTACTGATCCAGAACCCAACAAGCACTCCTTAACTGGGGACTCTAGTAAAGATTCTAGGGATGGCTCCAGTGATGGGGACTTCCCATGTCCGGAGGCTCTGCAAAGGGCAACTGGACAGAATCTAGGCATGACGGTGACAGGTGAGACTCCGAAGGGCGAACATCTGTCCCTGGATAGGGATGACACCGGAAATCTCGAGGTGCTGACAGAGAAGGTTGGAACTCTGGAATTACGGCGGAAAAGAAATTGTAGTGGGGCTGCTAAAAAGCGGGCTGGGAAGGCTCGACAGGCAGAGGCTCCCACTGGGGACTGCCTGCAGCCAACCCCCGACTCAAGGCAGCCAGACACAGACTTTGCAGGAGCCCAGTACATCTGGGCTCCAGGGCAAAGGTAAGCGCCAGAGAACTTCTGGCAGTACGCCTGAAGACAGGCAGGCTAAGAGGCCCAGGAGCAGTGGGCAACCTAGTTATGCCAGAGTTACTCAGGAGGGCCTGAGGATGGCCATCATCTGTGATGGCTATCCAAAGGTACAAGTCATGAAAGACGACTTTGAAAAGATCCAGTGGGCGATCGGTGGGCTGGTAGATGGACTCCCTGAAGAGGGGTTCACTCCCAAGCTGGTCGACACCTATTGGGCAAAAGGGGTCGCCATTGTGGTGTGCCTCGATGAAGAAACAAAGGATTGGCTGGGCAGAGAAGAGCCCAAGATGAATGTGGGGGAGGGCTCAAAGTTCAGGATGGTGGGATCAGAGGCACTCCCAACATATAAAAGAATAGTGGCTTGGTTTCTGGGCCCCGGGGAGGATACGGAGCATCTGTTTCAGCGGCTGCGTAGGCTGAACTGGGGACTGGATACCAGCCAGTGGAGGGTATATGAGCGCAAGGAGGAACCTGAAGGGGTACGCCTTGTGCTCAGTATAGATTCAGTCTGTGACCACATTGGAGGGGCTGAAGTGGAGGCCCTTCAGTGATGTGGGGCAGGCGGTTTTCTCTGTTCTTGGCGTTAAGCCAGAAGGGAAGAAGTGAGAACAAGAGGCCAGGCCGGACACGATATGGTAAGTAGCATTTCATTTGTCCAGGCTGACCTACAACATAGTATTGCCGCATCCAGGGTTCTTTCTAGGACAGTCGCTGTGAACGGAGTAGATATGGCTCTGGTACAGGAACCGTGGGTACGCGAGGGCTGTATTATGGGTCTTAATATTGCAGGGTATACCCTGTTCTGTGGGAGCAGAATGGACAGACCAAGAACAAGTATCCTGGCTAAGAACAGGAACATATGGATACTACCAGGGTTCTCTTTCAGGGACCTGGTAGCAGTGCAGATAAAGTATGATGAGGGCAAGGAAAAGAGAAGTGTAGTTATCTGCTCTGTGTATTTGCCCTTCGATTCCGAGGATCTTCCCCCAACAAGGGAGTTTGAGGAACTCGTGCGATATTGTGAAGTGAAAACCCTCTCACTCATTGTGGGCTGCGACTCCAACTGTCATCAAACAGTCTGGGGGAGCGCAAGCTGCAATGATAGAGGAGTGGCCCTGGTGGAATTTCTGAATTCTACAAATTTGGAGATCCTTAACCGGGGCAATGAACCCACCTTCTGCAATAGCAGGAGGGTGGAAGTGCTTGATATTACCCTACAATCTGGTGAACTCCTAGAGAGAATTAAGGATTGGGAGGTCTCCTTGGAGCCCTCCCTTTCAGATCATAGACATATTATGTTCAAATTAGTGGGATCAGTTCTGGCAAGCTTCTTCAGGGACCCGAGGAGCACCAATTGGGACTCCTTTTGGGAGGACCTGGAGAGCAGGCTGGAGCAGGGACCAAGGATAGATGTTAAAGATGAGGCTGGATTGGGGCTGGCAATTGCATTCCTTCAAGGGGCCCTAATCATAGCGTATGAAGATAACTGTCCTCTCAAGGTTGGGAGAAAGGGTAAATGTTCTCTAAAGTGGATGTCTAAGTTAGAGTCCCTTAGAAGAGAAGTAAGGTGGCTCTTCAATAAGGGACGTAGGAGTGGAAATCCTTAAAGTTGGGAACTCTATAAGGAGGCTCAGAGCAGAAATAAAAAGAAGGTAAGGAAGCCTTCCAGAGATTCGTGGAGGGCCTTCTGCAATTCCATAAATGATTTGCCCATGTCGGCAAGATTACATAGGACTCTGTCAAGGGATCCGAAAGCTAAACTCAGATCTTTGGTGGCTCCATCGGGTCTGCGAACGCAGTCAGAGGGGGAAACCTTGGAGCTGTTGATGACAACCCACTTCCCGGATTTGATACCTTTTCCGGGGGTGGTAGCCTCCGTGGCAGCCTGCCGCGCCAGCAAACATGACTGGGGGGTGGCGGCGGAGATGGTCACTTATAGAAAAGTGGAGTGGGCAATTAATACCTTTTTGCCATACAAAAGCCCAGGAATGGATGGCATATTTCTGGCTCTGCTTCAGCAGGGAAGGAAAATTGTAATTCCATACCTGGTTAAGATATTTCGTGCCTGCCTGGCTATGGGCTATGTCCCAGCTATATGGCGCCAGGTTAAGGTACTGTTCATACCTAAGCCCGGGAAAAACTCTTACACTGGGCCTAGAGATTTTAGATCCATCAGCCTCACTTCATTCCTGCTTAAGACATTGGAAAGGTTGGTGGAGAGCTATATAAGAGACGGGGCTTTGGTTATAAAACCGTTGCATCCCAATCAGCATGCTTACCAGGCTGGTAAATCTGTTGAAACGGCCCTTCATCAGCTCGTTGTGAGAGTGGAGAAGGTGCTTGATCAGCGGGAATTAGCTCTGGGTGTTTTCCTGGACACAGAAGGAGCCTATAATTATACCTCTTTTGACTCCGTGTGTACTGCATTGTGCGGCCGTGAGGTCGACTCCACTATTGTCCGGTGGATTAGGGCTACCCTGGAGGGCCGCTTGGCTATGGCAGCTCTCAATGATGTTTGTGTGAGGGTTGCGGTAGCCAGGGGATGCCCGCAGGGAGGTGTTTTATCACCGCTGTTGTGGTGCCTTGTAGTCGATGATTTGATACCGAGGCTCAATACGGGCGGGGTATATTGTCAAGGTTATGCTGACGACATCTGTCTGTTGGCAGGAGGGAAATTCCCAAGCACGGTGTCGGAGCTCATGCAAGGGGCTCTTTACACTGTAGAGAAGTGGTGCGACGAGGCAGGCCTGTCAGTCAATCCAGATAAGACCGACCTTGTCATTTTTACGAAGAAGAGGAAACTGGATGGTTTCTTTGAACCTCTTCTTTTTGGAGTCACTCTGCACCGCTCTGAGTTGGTCAGGTATCTGGGGGTGACCCTAGATTCCTGGCTGACGTGGCGGGAGCATGTAACAACAAGGTGATGAAGGCTCAAAATTCTTTGTGGGCCTGTAGAAGGTCTTTTGGTACGGTGTGGGGCCTGCGACCCAGGGTTGTTTATTGGCTCTACACTTCTATCATTAGGCCATCCATCACCTTTGCATCCTTAGTATGGTGGACTGGATGTCAGACATCCAGTGCCAAAAAACAACTAAGTAGAGTCCAGAGACTTGCTTGTCTGGGGATAACCCGGGCTATGCGCACTATGCCAACAAGTGCCATGGAGGCACTCACTTGTCTCCCGCCGCTTGACTTAGTGGTGGAGGGCGAGGCAAGGGCGGCTGCGCATCAGCTCTGGAGTCTAGGAGGGTGGTCTTACCTACACCCTGATCATGGTCATAGTACCACATTAAAGCGGCTTCAGAAATCAGATCCCATATTTAGTACGGGGAACGACATCATGAGGCCAGCATATAATTTTGAACCCAAATATAGGGTTACTCTACTGACTAGAGAAGAATGGACAAAAGGAACTGGGCCCCCACCTGTGGTTAGAGGGCTTGTCTGGTATACAAATGGGTCCAGAATGCAGGATGGGAGGACTGGGGCCGGTGTATATGGGCAATCCGAGGGCAGGAGGCTCAGCATTTCTCTAGGAAAATATGTTAGTGTTTTCCAGGCTGAGATTTATGCGATCTTGGCCTGTGTCTGCGAAATTCAAAACAGAGCCAGATCAGAGAAATACATAAGTATCTGCTCTGATAGTCAAGCGGCCTTGGAAGCATTACAGGCCGTGAAAACGATGTCTCCTATGGTACTACAGTGCCAAATGGTGTTAGATGACATCTCCACTTACCATTCTGTGGGACCCTTTTGGGTCCCCGGACATTCAGGGATACGTGGAAATGAAATTGCCGAAGAGCTTGCAAGGGAGGGTTCTGCCCACCACTTTGTGGGACCAGAGCCGGCTGTGGGGGTCTCAAGGCAATGCATAAAGAGTAAAATTCAGTGCTGGATGAACAGATGGCATTTGGTATGATGGCTGGGATTGGTTGGCACCATGAGACAGGCTCAAGAGTTAATCTCGGGCCCTAAAACTGCGGCCAGGACTGCGTTAATGTCCTTTAATACGGTGCAATCCAGGGTTGTTACTGGACTCATTACTGGGCATAATACCCTGAGAAGACATCTCCACATAATGGGGCTGATAGGTAGTCCCTTGTGTAGGAAATGTGGGGCTGGAAAGGAAACCCCAGGCCATGTACTGTGTGAGTGTGAAGCCTTGGCAACACTCAGACATACCTAGCTGGGATCCTTTTTCTTGGATCCTGGGACTGCGAGAGATCTGAGTCTAAGGGCCATCTGGAACTTCTTTAGGAGCACAGGGCTCTTGTGACTTGGACCTAATGAGGGGGCACAAGGGGCCTGTGAAGGCCTATGTGCAACAGGACCATGAGAGCTCGACCCATATTTACTCAATACTTGGAACTACTGAGCACATTCACTTGTCTTCTAGTAACAAATGCCACCTAAGGTAAAATAAGCTGCGTACAGCAGTTATTGACCATGGGTCGCTGCTTGCACAAATATGCCAGACGCAACGTTTTCAGGAATATTGGTGTTGTGTATTTAAGAGGGTGCCGCGAGGTAAACACTCTCACGAAGGTTCCATAGTTTCGGCAAGACACTTCCGAGTTCCCGATTCGACAAGTTCCAGACATGTGAAATTGCAATTTCTGGATGGTTATCCAAGGTATGTGGCAGTGTTGAATTTATAAGTATTCTGAGTGGTTATACTATTGGAATGGAGCACTTTTAGTAATTCTTCCATTTGGTGATTAAATTCTAAATTCCAAATCTACGACCAACGCGGTAACGAACATTAGTTACAATCAGGGCCAGCAATTGACTACTGGTGACATACACTTCAGATTGTAAATCCTGTACTATATTTATATCTATATTTGTACAGTGATCCTATTGTAAATATTACAACTCATATTATCAAATTCTTGAGGAGCCTGTACTACATCCTGCCCAGTAGCTACTTCCCGCATCGCAAGCAGATGATCAGAGTTACTAATGACTAGAGTGCAGTGTATCTCCGTCAGCTGTTTCTCTAACTTCGATTTACGGTGGGGATTTGATTCTTAGAAGTTCAACAGTTACTGATTTCTGTCCTAGAGTTAATTAAATCGGTTGGTGGCAGCATTCCAAACATATATGTGGATCCAGTAAGTGCCCCTTGACACCTACCAGTAGAACCTTCTCTCCTGTACAGTCCTACCCGCATTAACGACATCCTTACAGGAGGCACTACAGGATCGTCAACTATCCATGATATAAAAAAACAGACGGACCAATCACAATCATTTATGGCATTAAGTGAAAGTGTGAAGGATCTTCTCAGGTGAAAGACCCCCACAGACCCTAAATTATCACAAGTGGACAAGGTGTTGTACACTTTGTGAAACAAAAACCAAGCGGTCTGAAATTTTCTAAGTCCCACACCGGAAACGACGTAACGTACAGTTGCCAACATAAGTCGAGTCGTTAATAGTTTCTCAATATTTGTGCTCGCATGGCGTTTCTGTGTCTTCCAGTCATTCCAGTCATACCTAACTCCGAACCAAAATTTAGCGCTTCCTTGTTTACAGCCAAAACCCAAGTGTGTCCGTGTTGAGATCCAAACACAAAGGGTTCTGCATACTGCAGTTTGCCTTCACAGCGCTAAGCCAAGCCCCGTTATCTGGGGTGCCTGTTTAGGGTATGGCGTTATGACCGTTGTGTTTGTGGCAAGCTGAGGACACTCACACAGAAAGTTTATGGAGGAATGCAGGGTTAGGTCCTCACAGTATATGCAGGAGGACACCCTTCATCTGGGGACAGCAGTCCTTGGATTTGAACACAGGCTGCCCTGCTACAATTTTGTGGTATATGAAAGCGGACTATTTGTAATGAATAAGTTTTACATCACACAACCGTCACTGCTCACATCCTTATCTCTCGTCCGAGCAAAAGAAGAGATTTAGTCGATCTTGTGTGGCAATATGTAGTTTAAAATAACCAAAATAAGGCCTTCATCACCTTTGTTTATTATTATTATTATTATTATATTCGCGTTTCGGTTTTCATAACAACTATCATCAGTGTAGCCAGTAGAAACCTTCGAAAAATGCATATTTTTTAGAAAATTCGTAATTTTAAGATGTGTTATAGGTTGCCAGAAAGGCACACGTAAGAATGAGTTACAAGCTTACGCGGCAAGCTAAAATCAGGCCTAAACCGGTTCTTAACAGTACTTCACTCCCCCACCAAACCAAATCTGGCTCCGCAGGCAGGACAGTGAGAATAGAACGAGCCTCGAACCAGGTTCCTCGCAAGCACACCCACCATACCCTCAACAGTTCCTTTCTGTATATTTTTAAAATCGTGCTTCCCAACTTCAGATCTCTTGGCTCAGTATGGTCCGCAAGCACCAACAGATTTGACATGCCTGGTCTACAGTCATATTCGAACACCGACTCTTTAAATTAGAATGCCAGTAAACAACAAA
Organism: Coptotermes formosanus; assembly: GCA_013340265.1. Taxonomy (NCBI): domain Eukaryota; kingdom Metazoa; phylum Arthropoda; class Insecta; order Blattodea; family Rhinotermitidae; genus Coptotermes; species Coptotermes formosanus. The sequence continues at coordinate 882,622 of BLKM01010755.1, read as the reverse complement.
TTACGGAAATATAACACAAATATATGCTACACTCGCAATTCCAACCTTGCAAGCGCAGCAAAAGTAACTTATGAACGATACAATTAAGTAATTTACATGTAACTCCAGAGATTAATTTAGCATTTGTGCGAATATGACTTGTGCAAAGATAAAAAAAAATATATATGCCAATACCGGGACTCGAACCAAAACACTGTGCACGCTAAGCACAGTGGAATCGTGCCTCTACGTGCTTGGCTATCAGCGAACACAAATAAGCGTCTGGCTTGTATACTATATCCAGCTTCGTACGAGCGGTAGCTAGCCACACGCCTCGGAACATTAATGAACGTTAATTCGTATTTAACTTGAAATTAAGCAGATGTGTTGGTGTCTTTGGCTAATACACATCCGGCGTGAATGATTGGAATGACTGGAAGACACAGAAACGCCATGCGAGCACAAATATGGAGAAACTACGAACGACTCGAATTATGATGGCAACTGTACGTTACGTCGCTTCCGGAGCGGGAGATACAAAATCACAGGCCCCTTGGTTTTTGTTTCACAGAGTGTACAAGTGGTTTATAGCATTGTGTCCCAAAGGAAAACTCGTGACTGGGCCTGTGATAATTGAAAACAGTAAACCTTTTTATGATGAAATGAAAATAATTGACAAGTGCACATTCTCTGAGGGCAGTAAGAAAAAAATACCTGTAAGAACTTACATCTGTAGGAAATGTCTGATAACCCAGAATATTTGATAATCTGGCACCTGTCTGGTCCTGTGCGTACTGGATTAAAATAATTATATGGTAGCTCATTAGTTATCACTGTAATACTGAAAGCTGAACGAAAATTCTGCATGACCATCATGTTGTTGCTTCTGCTTATACAAACTATCTTACCAGAACTTGAATATTTACTGATGGCCTATAACTGTACACCACTTCAAGACCCTGTATGTCACAGCACTAGTGTCACTCCCAGCTCAGAAGCTTCTGGATGCTGAAATATAGTTCTGGACAACATAGGAGAGATAAATACCGAAAACACTCTATCAGCATGACTACAAAGTAATAACTCCCAGCAGAAGAGTCAGTCTTGAAAAGAGAAAGTTATTCAGTTTCCAAAGAAACCCACCTTCATTACTGTGTTCACAAAAGCCCACCACCCGTTTCCATCCTTAGGGACTTGAATCCAGCCCACACTCTAAACCCTGTTTGTTTCATAAATGTGACTCATATCTGTGAAAGACTAAAAGGCCATTTTCTGTTATCACCTGAACATGTATGGTTGGAGCATAGTTAGAACCCATCTTCTTGTCTCCACAGCCACCTGGCCATGAACGTGTGAATCGGGGGTCAGCCAGCAATGACACTGCAACTTCACCTTCCCCAGAGAAGTAGGAACCAACTGGACAGAGGATAGCATACAGCAATGCTGATCTGCATGTTGCAACACCCAATGATGGCTGAAAAAGCAGAACAGAGCAACAAAACTCGCAGCCAACTAGATCATGATCACAAGATACAACATAGCAAATAATCTGAGCAAAACAAGAAGCAGCTGCCAGATTATAAGACACCTGAGTCTCTTGTCACAATACGTATTGGAATTAAAGTCTTATGGCATATAACACTGCGTAGTTTGCTAGGCAGGTCCAAAGTTTTGGAGAAACCTGCTGTCTCCATTGTCACTTCCTTGATGAGGCAGCACATTCCTCAGAAACTGTAGCACTTGTCTCCCAAACTACATAGCATCACACCTACCAAAACCATAATAATGACATTTAATACCATGAGGATCTCAACTCCCAAACAAGAAATAGCTAGACTGTACAAAGAGTCTGCTATTACTGTATTTTGTGCATCACAAGACACATTTTCTTCCTGGCCTAAAAGTTCTTCTGCACATTATGGTCTGACAGTATAGCACAGTGATGTACAAAATAATTGGAACACACCTAGTGTAACACAGCCTGTCTTTGAATTTTCCCTTTTCACTGGACAGACAACATGCAACAGAGAATTCAGATGTGAAGTGTAATACAAGAATAGAACATTCTGCCTTTGCCCAATATCTGGTACAAAGCCACTGCCTTCTTATAGTGTAGTGGGGAGTACACACACAGCGCCATGCATTCTAAACCTTCATCACTGATGGAACTCAATGGTAAGCCTCCCTTTATGGTTACTTTTCCCTGGTGAAAGAACCCATGCTACTGATCAGACAGGTGGGTGAACAGACCCCGCAGCTAGTCTAGACATGATGAAGAAAGACAGAAGTCTGCACTAGTGCGACCTGAAAGCTAATTCTCTGTCTACCCAGCCTGCAGACAAGTCACAATTCTGACTGAGACATCCTGGCTCATCTGTCAGTTCAAAAGGTAAATGTGTAGGAGAAAGACAAGTGAAGAGAGTGGAATGAGACCATAAGCGCATCACACCTCACAAAATAATGAAAGTAAGCCATAGCAGGGGTAAAGGGAAAGAATGTTACAAAAACAGATTACATCATCAAACAATGTGATTGTAAGGGGTTTACGCCATGACACAGAATACAAAATTCCCAGTGCTATTATTTGCAGCATATTACATTGAAGAATGTTACAATTTTTCCCCAAAACTGTGCCATGGCACAGGCAATTTGTTACTCATCTCTCAATGTGGAAGTCTGGGTTTGATCCCAGGCCAGCCAGGTGGGATATGTAGTGCACAAAGTGGCACTGTGATACCTTTTCCTCCAAGTACTGCAGTTTTTCCACCAGTATTATTTCAACAGTGAATGTTCCATGTTCATATTTCATTCAACTACATTGACCCTATATAAATCTCAGCAACTGGCAGCACCATCAACCCTTTGGTGCCTAAGATCACATATACCTGTCCAGCAGTGTTATGCTCAAAATGCTAAATGACAGGCATAGCTGATGGCCTATCATGGAATTTATTATGCGGCCCCCATTTCAATTCCAGCCTGCTTCACATCAAACCAGGCACTTAATTCTGGCACCAAAGGGTTATTTGAAAACACCGAAATTTTATTGACAGTTGATCTCAAGTCTGTTTATGGCCTGCAGTAAAAAGGCCTTTATTAGGAATAATTTGGCAAAAATCAGAAGCAGCTGCTAGCTTTTATTCAAAGTGTACCATATCAAATTTCTAAAATATCTATGAGACTGGAGGATCTGGCAGCAGAGGCTGTTGAGGATTACAATGTTTTCAAAAAAGTCTATAGTTTTTATGCTGTTATAAGGTTAGACAGACAGACAGACAGACAGACAGACAGACAGACAGACAGACAGAAATGACCTCCACATAAGACTTTTTAACGCAAAAAAATTCATAAGTTTTATACACACACCGCCATTATATAGTACAAGAATAAGTTAGCAGTCAGCCTTTAAACTTTTGAACTAAATCGTGTCCGTTTCTTCATTTCTCACATTACTGTATCAGTTTTGTAAACTTCTGTAACCTCTAGGTTGTGAAATACGTTGGAATATGACTAACCTATAACTAAACAGTATCTTATGATTGCATAACACACAAAACATAAGAACAGTACCATCTGCACCTAAAGTCATGAAACAATCCCACTACAATTCTGTTCAATATGCAGTTTGGTCTTTCAGCAAACACTTGCAGTTCTAGCATGAGCATACTGCACCATATTAATCTCAATGTTCAATGAATTATGAATATCATTATGATCTCGCTCTTCTTCTTCCTACAGCTTTTCAGCCCCCTTTCTTTCTCTCATCACCATGTCTTGCTGCTGCATACCAATTTTTGGTATTGAGCAATTTGACAGAATCTTTACATACTCTGGCTTCTCATCTATTCCTTGGATTTCCAATAGGCCTTTTTCTTCTGAGACCTCCTACCAGAATTCCTTTTGTGATTCTGTTGTCAAATATCCTTACTACATGCCAGACCCCTGTAATCTTTTAACATGCGTGTATTTTACCAGGTCTGTGTCTTTATACAATCTGTACAGTTTCTGAAGCAATAGTGTTTATGGGGTAGGGTTTTAACCCTACAACCAACCACCAACCTGGAGGACCAGGATTTTATATCAGGACTTGCACTCTGAGGGAGAGTTGGCTTCACACCTAAAGAGACCTCACTGCCCTTTGTTGTACAGCACGCTTCATATGGCTCCTCCGCTGAGACTTGTCCAGCTTGGGTAACTCTGCTGGTAGTTACGCTACTGCTACCATAGCTGCAGTTACATTTGTAATAAACTCATAGTTCATCCACAGAATGTCTGTTTGTTTATGCATTTATATGTCAATTTCCTTGAAGATTACCATCTCCTGGCATGTGATGCAAAGTAGTCTGGTATAAGTACACCTCTAAAACACTGACAAACTTGTGCCAGACCATACAGCATCACAGCCCAGAAAACAGCAGTCTTCTGAGTCACTGCCATGAGAACCCCACATCTTACTATAGTCCATCTAAATGCACCACGTTCCAACAAACAGTCAATAACATACAAGAAGAGCTAAATTTTAAACAGAAAATATGGGAGTATTTTCCAAAAACCAGAATAGCTCATTTAGTGGTGTCTACGCTATGGGACTGATGACTGGGGTATGATTTCTGGCAGAAGCACATATTTCTCTCATTGTCAGTGCATCCAGACTAACACTGCGGCCCATCCATCATCCCGCCCAATGGGTAGCACAGGTTCTTTCCATAGGGATAAAGCACATGGGGGAGTGAAGCTGACCAATCACCTTCACCCGCTGGCAAGGTTAAAAATGCACTCAGTTACACCATCACCCCGCTTTATATCTTTATGATAAGGTGTTTAATTGTGAACATGAATACCTTCATGTTATTAACATTATTAACATCTTCTGATAACATCTGTGGTGTGTGTGTGTAGATATAAATATGGAAGTTCATAAATGTTAAAATGAATATAAACTAACAGAATTCTGGCTTAAAAGAGCTCCTGGTGTATATTCATGTCAGAATTACATGACAGGAAAATTAGTTTGTTCATAGGCAGCAATTTCTAAGATTCAAAACCAGATTAGATTCAAAACACTGGCACCCCCCACTAGACTACAGAGCGCAATAACCCAGAAGGGCACTGCCATGGCAGGAAGAAAAAGATCATAATTTTGCACAAGTTCACCAATTCAGTAGCTGATGGAGTTAAGTATGGTGCAGCCCAGCACCAAGGGGAACACAACACACTTTACCAAATATAAGACTGAGTGGTCGGCAATCCTTCTTTAAATATGGCAGGTCACAGGCACAAAATTTCGGCCAATTTTCTCCATAGCTCTCCTTAGTTACTCCAAGCAAATTCTGGAATAGTACATTCAAACAGGCCATAACCACATCCTTTTATATGGTTTTGAATTCACTGTTTCCAAACCACCCTACTGTTTTACATTACATGAGGGATGTAACTCAAAAAAAGCATTGTTAAAAGAATAACCAGCAAACCCAGTGGAATGGAATACATCAAGAACAATGAAATCTGTCCCCAGGGTAATATAATTTTATAATATTTGTACTGTTTTTTAACTGACATACAGCACTTTTATGTATTGTCAAAAAATAACAATGTTCTATGTTGAAAAGAAAATACTGTATATACGCACTGCTTCTTGAAGTATGTCAAATTTCTGATACTACAACATGGGAAACTTAACCACCTTACAAAAAAATGAAGCTGAAAATGTACCATGGAGTGTAACATGTTCCTTCCCAGCGCTACGTTCTTAATAACTGAGTGACAAGAATGGAAAAACCTGCTCTTTGGCTGACAATTTTTAGCCGTTCTTTCACACACTTATCAAACTGCATGAACCTGACTGTACAAAATGGTTTCTGTCACTACATACGTATGTTTACCCCACTGATAACCTAACCTGACCTTGACCTACCACTGGCATGGAAATCAACGTCACAAGTAAAAAAACCCCTCTATAAAGAAACCAAGATGCCAAATAAGAAACACATGTTAATTAGCTGGATCAGTCGCCGTAATTTGTACCAATACAAAGGATTTAATTAAAAAATAACTTTCAATCTGTTCAGTCTCAAATTCATTATGTATGTATGTATGTATGTATGTATGTATGTATGTATGTATGTATGTATGTATGTATGTATGTATGTATGTATGTGTGTGTAAGTAAGCCAAATGCAAAATCCATATCTGACAAAACTTTCTGGAAAGAAGTTTAGAATTTTATACGGTCTTAACACTATTAATTAGCTTAGTGGCAGTAATACATGGACTACAACAAAAAAGGATTACAATAAAATTCAGACAGCAGAGACAAAATACTTATGAAGTGTGTAAAGCTGCAACAGAATGGACAAACTAGAGAATAAATATAAAATAGCAAAATTTTGTATGCTTATCCTACAGACAAATTGTGGAATGCAGAATAAAGTGTAAGAAGATACAAGATGAGTCAGTAGAAGATGAACGCAGGCATAAAATGTATAAGGATGGAATAGGCAATAGCCTAAACCATGAACTGGAAGAGGAGGAAGGGATCAAGAAGATGGATGGATGGACGGATGAATACACAGGCTGAAAGAAAGAAAGAAAGAAAGAAAGAAAGAAAGAAAGAAAGAAAGAAAGAAAGAAAGAAAGAAAGAAAGAAAGAAAGAAAGAAAGAAAGAAAGAAAAAAGAAAGAAGAGAAAGAAAGAAAGAAAGAAAGAAAGAAGGAAGGAAGGAAGGACGGAAGGAAAGAAAGAAAGAAAGAAAGAAAGAAAGAAACAAACAAACAAACAAAGAAAGAAAGAGAGAAAGAAAGAAAGAAAGAAAGAAAGAAAGAAAGAAAGAAAGAAAGAAAGAAGCCAGACAGACATACAGATGAAATTCTGGTTTTTTTAGATGCTGAAGGCCTAATTGACACCCAGTAATCTGCAAACACAAATGAAAGTTCCTTTAACCACTGGCAGCTGGAGCATACTCATATGTACACTGATTAAAAAAAAAATGAGGGCCACTCTGTAAGTCCTGGCAACTTTTTTGACAGTCAGAGATGTGGCAATATGGGAAATGCAGTATATATGTTTCAAAGCATGTGGCATGTACTCGCAAATGTTACCATCAGATGGGGTACAGGAGCCATTGGGAGGAGGCAAGCAAACCACATGATACTTGAATCACAGTTTGTTTTACTGTGGCATTCAGAATGAATACGGAACAACACAAACTACTTGTACAAACTCTGAAAACCTTGAAAGTAGTACACAAGTTCTCCATGGTTCATTGCCACTCCTGGGAAAGGTGGCGAACACCACGGCATCATCTGACATGCTAGCCTGTGCCACATTGAATCAAACTGCTGTCAAAATGTCCTCTCTGTTTGCAAACTGTTTCCCATGCAATGGATGGTTCAGTTTGGGAAACTGAACATAGTCACATGAACTAAGGTCAGGAGAATAGGGAAAATAATGTAAAACTTTCCAACCCCAATTTTTGCGAGCATTCTTAACAGTGTCTGCTGAGCGGGTTGTAGCATTAGAATGTAGGATGCTGCCATTTTCGAACAGGTCTGGATGCCTCTCCCTAACTGCACCATACACATGGTACTGTAGAAATGACACATAATGCTGTTCATTAACAGTTTGGCCCTGTGGAACAGGCTGAAATACTAGAACACCTTGGATGTTGCATGCCAAAATGATCATCAGATTTATGGGTGACCAATTTGGTCGAATCTTGTGTTTTCATGGGAAATGTGGATGATGGAGGCTCTTTTTGGGTTCTGGTTCATACTCATAGGCCCGAGCTCATGTTTCATCAATCACATCATCCAGTTTAACACGCTGTGCCTGTCACAACAAAACTGCTCCAGACTGATAACAAGTCTCATAGTGCACCCACTGTTCCACCTAATTTAAATGAAGTGGCACACACTTGGTAGCAATATTGCTGTCATAAAATCCAGAGCACTGTAAACCCAGAAAACCCTGCATGCTCACCTAATCCCTTCATTCCAGCATCTGTCTGCATCCAGGCACTGTTCAATTATGGCCACTGACAAGTCTGTGTGAATGGACATTGAACGTCTTGCAACTGTCTGATGTGGCAGGGCAAGATAACCCAGTGCATTTCAACCAAGAAGAACTGCTATTTTCATGCACACTGTTCCACTTTATGGACTTCCGTTTCAGAATAATATCACTAACACAATGATGTTCGCATGTGAAATGTGAGTGCACTCCTGTACACACACCCCCATCCAGGGGCACACAACACTTGGGCATCAAGTCAGCCAGGTGACTAAGGTGGCACCTAATATTTGTGGGTCCTTAGCACAAAACCTGCTCCATATCACCTTTCTGGCACCTAGAATTGTGGGGTGGATCCTAGATTTTGGAAAAATTATGTCCCCCTGCCCTCATCTGATGGCAACATTTAAAAATACATACCACATATTTTCAAATGTGTATACTTCCTTTCCAACACTGTCATATTTTTCGCAAAAAAAGTTGCCATGACTTGTGGGAGTGACCCATGTATTACAAGCAAGAAAACGATTACCATAATCCATCAGCTGATTATGAGTTTGTGTATTCCTTGAATTATTGCACCAAATTGCAATATACGTTTTGCACCTTTGGCATGGATACATTTCCATAAAAATGCACTCTCAACACATATCTTTGAAAGTTTATCTTTCTCAAACACCTTAGAAAGATACTTGTTGACAGGATACCTTGTGGTGGATATCTGAGATGTGACACCTTGCAGACTGTAACCTTCCTACTCACCATTATGGGATCTTTGCCTGTCACATTTTACTTACATGTTTATTTATTTATGATATATTCTATTAACAGCCCTGTCACTATCTCAGGCTGTATGTCAAACAACATATTATTTAATGACTAATGAATGGTAAAGGCTGTAGAAGGAAGCAGTCATGGCCTAATTTGAAGAATTATCCTGGCATTTCAATGCAGAGACAAAGCAAAACCACAGAAAACCTCAGGATAGGCAGCCTCCAGTATCAGACATGCATATGGACCCTGCCAAATACAAAGGAGTACTAACCACTTGAACACAATGTTCAGTATCTTACTTTGTGTGACTTGAGGTTTTCACAGCATTATTGATAAAGATTAAAATATTCTGGCATAAGATGCCACATTGATAGGCAATGTGCAGTCAAATGAACACAGTGTCATATTCCAAAAGACTGTAATGAATATCTTAACTTTTCAGTGGCAAAGAATTGTGTTAACATTTCCACATCTTGCAAGCATGACACAGAATGTACAATATGCCACTGGTCAGATCGGCGTCACAGAGACAGAAGCACAGTTATGACTACAGTATGCCGGAAGCAGTGATGTAATGCTGCCTAGTGTAAGCTCTCATATCAGAGGAACAGTGGTCAAAGGGTGAAGCAACACTGTCACAGTGTCTGCAACATTTTAAATGGGGAACTGTGCAATGGTCAAGGCATCTCTCAGTAATACAAACAGATATTTCATCATTAGGTCAGTAATGGGTAATTCTATAAAGCACTTACAGCCTTTAAAGCACAGTGATTATTATAAGTATCACCTGCTTTAACATTAAAGAACAAATCCGTACTTTGCCCACACAGTGATTTATGGGTTTTGTATGAGTCCCAGAATAAATATAAATTACTTCTCTGCAACATCATTAACCAGTTCATCTTTGTAATGGAGAAACAGTGTTTCCCACAAGGAGCAAACTGACATAAGCAGGCTAAAATTCGAGGCTTCAAAACTGCAGTAACACGATAAGACTGTAACATGGTGACTACAGTTATAATATTAAACACTTAAAAATTCTACTTACATCAATACCAATAAGAGTTGGGCGGATATAAAGGCTGGATGACTCGGAATGTGGAACCCATTCTTGGTCTATACTGACAAGCCGACAAAGACACTTGATCAGGTTACTGCCATCAAATGTAGGAAGACCAGCTCGCACAGCTGACTGATTCATACGTTCCATGTTCTTTTCTGGGCGGAAGATGCGTATCTTTCCATCCACGCCACGATATGCTTTCATACCTTCAAATAGCTGAAATTTTATAATTTGATGTGCAATTTTCAGTCAGGCCTCAGAAACAGTAACAACATAAGGCTTTGACTATGCTGGCATGTTATGCAGCACAGATTGGTAGTTAAGTACTGATGTTTCGGAACAACCTATTGGTTGACGTGTTCTCTAAGAACCAAACACTGCCCACACCATTTCCTGTATAACCACACAACTAACTGTTCCCAGCATTCTCCTTGGACTGCTTGATCCATGAAGATGGGACAGACAGGTTGTCCTGAATAATCATTTACTACCAATCAATGCTGCATAACATCCCAGAAAAGTGAAGATCTCATCTAAACTGTGGTAGAAGGCTGAAATCATCCAGTAACAGGACAGTCCATAAAACCGTCCAGCCTCCTATACAATTGTTACTACAGTATCCTTACACAGTGGTAAAGCAACCAGGACATGAAACTGAACACCTGTCTCCATTTAATGCTAAGGTTAAGAACGACTCCCTCATATGCCCTCATAGTGTGTGCGGAGACTATTTTACTTCCAACCATTTCAAATACCTTTTACTTCTATTTGTTCAAGAGTTCATACCTTTGCGTTATGTGGTATGATTTTTTAAAACTTACCTTAAAAACAAACAGTTATGAAACAGACATATAGAACTGGGATGAATCCTATTACTTCTATGAAGTGGAAAGTTTATTAAACACACAGAGAAGTACCTGTTCTTCACCCAGGATATCATAATATATATTTGATAAACCTTACGAAGAAGCAATAAAAGTAACATTAAAAAATTAAAGTTTATTTATATATTTAAAAAGACTTGGAATGATGATTTGAGTCACATTCAGAAACTCAAAACTCTACCACAACACTTGCACATCACTTCAACAGCTGTGGATACTGTATATTCTGGCAAGAGTATGGAGTGAATTTTGTGTCTTAGGTTCTTCTCTGTTAGGGGTACTGCAGAAAAGAAGAAAATGACAAAGAAGTCATATGTGTGTATGTACACACACACACACACACACACACACACACACACACAACAGATACTATAGATAATTTTCTGAACCTAATTTCTAAGGCACTTGTATTTCCTGGCTTATAATTTCATTATTTGGCTGGCTTATTTTTAATGGATCACACCTACTGTAACAGATTTTCATAACATATGAGAAGGCTTCTACAACACTGAGTAACCAAAACCACGACATAGTTGAGAAGAAATACTTGAGACTGCACAAGAAAATCATAAGGAACAAGATACATATGTTAACTTTTCAACATTCTGTAAAAAGCTGCAGAACAATGATTTCAAAGATGGTCATTAGAAACAATATTACTTAATATTTACACAAAACTGTATTTGTTATGAATGTAAGGCACTGTTTAATTCCTCAAACAGCAACTATAATACATATCTGTATCTTCATAAACAGAAATTTCAATTCCATTTCTGCAGACATGGCAAGCATCCAACATTTAACTTTTACTTCTGCAGATGGCAAATAGCCAAAATGTTTACTTCTATTTTTGTTGATTCACTGAACATCCAGAAATGAGGAGATAATGGTTATGCAGTGAATACAAAACAGAAATCAGACAAGAAAAGAGGGGTGGGGGGAGATACATGTCTGAATTTCTGCCCAAGTTGTTGTGGAACATAACACATTAAAGAGAAACAATGTCCACAGATTCAAATAGAGTGTTATAATGTACCAAATACAAAAAGGTAGAGGTAAAGGTAAAGTTGTGCCTGAACATGCCATTAAACCATTTGGGGAGGGGCATAGCTCCACTCATTCTTAACCTGCCCACTGTATGGAGGTCAGTGGTCAACTTCACGTCCTAACCACTACAATCCAGGAAAAAACCCTGGTACCCACTAAACAGGAGGGTGGGTGGATTCCACAGCCAGTCTGGATGTTTTGGAGAAGAGAGAAATATTATCCCTGCCAGGATTGGAACTCCAGCTAGTCCAGCCTGTGGCCTAGTCGCATACCAGCTATGCCATTCCGACTGGTATGTACTACATAATATATACATAAAAAAGTAATCATTTTGTTTCCTCTCTTCTGCCACAGACCTAACACAGAACACCCTACAATGCTACGAAATTGACTGCATACTCTTGCCCACACGTACTGCCACCATGATTGGTAACGTAAAATGCATGTATTGCAGCACAGCTTTTGGATGCAATCTGAATACTCATTCTGATTTGCTTCAAAATAGTTTTTGTACTTGATTTGAAGACAGTATCAGTAACTCAACACTATGTACTGCCAGATGGTAGTACAATATATAAACGATGAAACTGGAAGGATCTGAAACTAAGTGGTCATGGCCTAATAGAGGTACCAACATGACATTTCCCTACAGACTCAATAAACCTACAATAAACTTTAATCAAGATAGTTGACGGTGCCATGGAAGTACAAACCAGCGTCTACTGAGTACAGGTCTAAAGTGTTACTGCTACACCTACCCGCTCAGTTTTGATCAGCTGCAAAAGTATACTGGCCTTTTGCGCTATTGCACTGTGTAGTCTCACCTGTGAATGCCAACTTGCCAAGGAATGGGCTGCTTGCACCTCCAGGGTCAAAGCGAGTCTGGTAAAAATGTGCGTGATTATACAGACAGCATGCAAAAAAAGTGGCAGAAGTGGCAACAGAACAGAACCCAATCTGGCCACTGAGAATGGTGCACAGGAAACTGCCACAACAAGGGGACTGATAGCTGAACACACAACAGTGTGATATCCTAAGATCTCGTACACTTAAGTAAACTTCAATTTCTTAATTTGTGTGTCATTCGCAATTTAGAGCTACTACTGTATAGGCCTATATCATGACACTGACCAGGAAAGCAGCCATATTCCAGGCAAGGAACAGGTACTTCTGACTGTATGAATTATTTTATTACAAACAAAATACGTGGCAATGTACACCTGATTACCAGTTACAAAATTTAAAAATATGAGAGGACATCTGAGGCAATTACCACCCTTAAAGGGAGCCAGGATGGTGTAGTCAGTATTGCAACTAGCCATTGGCTGTATGGTCTAGGGTTCCAATCCCACCAGGAGAAGAGATTTTCTTTTCTCCAAAACCATCAAGACCGGCTCTGGGGCCCACCCAGCCTCCTTGTTCATTGGTTACTGGGGATCTTTCCCGGGGGTAAAGCAGCCAGGGTATGAAGTTGACCACTCACTTCCATATAATGCTGAAGTTATGAATAAGTGCAGTTATCCTTCTACTCCTCCTATATGACCTCGTGGCATGGAAAACTTTGTTTCTTTTACCATTCCTAAAGAGCTATTTGTTCAAGAGACTACGAACAATGGCTCTGACAGGCAGAGAAAAGTAAGGTAACTACTGCCATTCTCAAGGCACAGAAGAAATGGTTTGTATCATGACTCCACCTGTATTAAACACTCATTCCATTCTAATAAATTTAGTACAGTCAGAACCCTAACACTATAATATTAATGAGAAGTGAAACATGCTGCACACTTATGCTTATGGAATTAACACAGTCTACACCATGGCCAAAGGAAGTATTAACATGATCAACCACACCCACATTCCCCTCAAGCTGTTAACACTTGCCTCCTCCATACATGCCCCTCTTCCCTTCAGCCATCATTCTGTTCAGACGGATATTCGTAATGACAACCACAAGTACTAAGAGTCATATGTCGGAGGAAGCTGGAGTACAAGGAAAGTAGTGAAAACATGAGCACCAACAACCCCACCATCTATCGGACTTCATGCCATTAGGATAGTCTGAAAAATAATTCCTTTTATTTATATGTAGGTAGACAACTAAAACAGATTTAATATTATCCATTCCATGCATCAAGATCGTAATTAATACAATACCAACAAATGCACTTGCAAATGCATTTGTTGATATTTTATTAACCAAAATAGATTTCAAATTTAAGAGAGATAACACTCTTATGTAAACGTAAAGTTGTCTCGTGCATGCCATGACAACATATGGGAGTGGCTGTATGGCTCCACACATGCTTAGTTGCAGTACCAGGTGGAGATGAGTGCTCATCAGCCAGCAACTAGCCCCCAGAGAAACAGCCCTAAGTACACAAACAACAGCAGGGCAGGTAGGTCCCACAGCCAGTCTGGACATTTTGGAGCAGAGAAAATCTCTTGTCCTTACTGGCAATTGAACCACAATTCCTTAATGGTCCAGCACACAGCCTAGTCCCTGTACAGACTACACCATAGGTGGCCAAACTTTTGGACTCGGTGATCTACTCTAAAGACAGAAAATCTTCCACCATCTACCATCAAACACATAAAAGTACAATTGTTTCATTCACTAAAAATTGATCTTTTCAAACTAAAACAATTTCCCATCATTTAAAGGTGTTTTTCATTAACCTGCCTACTGCAAAGTTAATGCATGACACTGCACAATTTGCGATAACTTACTTAAAGACGGTTCGCTTAGGCACAAGTGAAGGTAGTATTCTAAATGTTTGTCACAAGTTTTCGGTATCTTGATTTAATTATCTCCATCTGGGAGAAGGCCCCTTCACAGAGGTAGGTTGATTCAACAAATGTTATTCATCGTACTGAGGTGGCAAATAACATCTCAGAGAGACCAGAAAGCGGCCGCGATCGACCAAACAACTGGTCACAATCGTCTGGTAGATCGTGATCGACTGTTTGGCCACCTCTGAACTACGCTGTTGTGGCTCCACACACTCTTGTGAATGTATACATACACACTACCTCAGAGATAAAATAAATATAACATTCATAACGTATCAGTACAGACTCTCCTCCAAAAGCCAACCTCTGGTGTCCATGTTATGGAGGGGGGGTAATATCTAAAGATGGCTAACAAGGGCAATGGTCCACCTAAGCCAAGGTGTAAGACAATGTGCCAAGGGTTGCATGACACTGGGGTGGTGATGGCAGTGTCCTGAATGATTCCCTCAGGGCACCAGGCTGCACCCTGTTGTATTTACGCCTTCCACCCATATGGGGCTCTGTGGGTGGTGACTGTTATTTCCCCACTAAGTGTGGATGTACATGGAGATGTCTAATAAAAATAAACCCCTGAAGTGCAGGGAATCTGTTATACAGAGACACATGTACGGTATTACTCAGCACAGGGCCAGCAATGCTAGTGGAACACCCCCCACGTGACTGGCATCTCCAGCCAACCTAAGGAAACTGCAAAAAATAGAGGGTAAGAACTCAACAAATACGAGACACATACCACTGCAGGAAACCCACCAGACAGCCAGTTCATCTGGCATATTGATGCAGGGGACTAATAACAGCAAACCTGTGCAGGTAGTGGCTCTGCAATTAACAAGACCGAAGTTTTCCATGGCTGTTGAGAGGAAGCCTAAGAAAACTGGGGTATGTCACAGTTGTACCGGGGGTTTGTGTAACCAGGGCACCAAACCTTGGTCCAGCAAACAATGGGTCCCCAAAGGCCCAGACTTATGGGTTGCAAATTTATGCAAATAAATCCGCAACATAGCAATGCTGCAATGGCATGTCTTTACCGAAAACTTGCTACAGGAGAGATTGATATAGCACTTACTTAGGAATCCTGGGTCTTTGGGGACTGACTGAGAATGCTACACAATGGGAGAGAGATGCTGCTCTCTGCAGGACCTGGTATTGCTCCTAGACCCTGCATTTTTGCCAGAAACACAATTCATGCCTTTCTGTTGTTGGAGCTCTGCTCAAGGAATGTGACAATGGTGAGGATGACTTAACACTACAGAAGGGCGCATGAGGGAACTTACTGTTACCTTGGCATACCTCCCCTACAATTCAGACAAGCCACCCCTGTCAAAGGGTTTAAGGGAAGTGATTGACTACTGCAGTAGGAATAAAATGCAGCTCATCATGGGATGCAATGCCAATGCATGCCACATTATACAGGGGAGCACAGACATCAATCCACAAGGAGAATGCTTAATGGAATATTTGTTAAGTACGAAACTTAATGCCAATCTCAGTGGCTGCACAGTCTAAGGCGTAGGTCTGTGGCTGAGCACTTGATAGGATCATGGGTTCGAATCCCACTGGGGGCACAGATGTTTGTCTCTTGTGACTGTTTGTGTTATTGGGTAGAGGTCTTTGTGAAGGGCTGATCCCTCATCCAAAGGAGTCCTCCTGACTGTGGTGTGTGTCTGAGTGTGATCAAGTGAAAAACAAAGACCTCAACACCTACTGTGAGTAGGTAGAAGAGGTAAGGACTACGAACTGAAACAAAACTTAATACTCTTAATAAAGGTAATGAGCCTACCTTTGCAATTAGCAACAGGAAGGAAGTTACAGACTTGACACTAGGGACCTAGTGACCAATTGGCACATATCTGATGAGATCTCTTTTTGTCAGACCACACACACATACTATTTCAAGCGGTTGACCTGGAAGTTACCAAGGTCACATATTGTAACCCCATGAGAACCAATTAGGAATCTTACTGGGAAGCCCTAAAGGAAAATCTAGGGGTCATACTGGAAGTTATACACTCAGTGTGGAACAGAGCTAGCTGTTGACAAGGCACAACAGGCCATCCTATCACCGAAACGTCCCAGCCAAGGGGGCCCTCTCACAAAGAGATGAGCTGCCTTAAAGCTTCTACAAGATGGCCTTTTAATCAAGCTAATGGAACAGATGACTGGGAATCATGTAAGATGGCCCTCACCTCTTACAATAGAGAATAAAAAGGGAACAGTTTCAGGGGATTGAGGACATACCTGACAGAGTCACTCTCATGAGTATCAAGGTCAGTCAGTCAGCTCTATTAAATTACCTGATGGCTGATACACGCAAACTGGAAAAAACAAAATTTACAGGGTTCATTTTCCAGGATCTTGGAGACGTAAAGTAACCACAGAAGGGCAGGGTGGCCAAACCTGGGAGCATTTGTAGCTAACAGGGACGATTGGGAACTGGCTGGAAGGGTCAACAATTAATCCAAAATACAACAGGCGATAGACATGTTCAAATCATTTCAGTTGACTAAGGGAAGATGAAATTGTGCCTGCACTACTGCAGCAAGGAACTGAGCACTTGGCAGTTCATCTGTGCTGTATATTTAGAGCCTGTCAGGCAAGAGGGTATATACCCAAAGCTTGGAGACAGGTTAAGGTGACCTTTATCCCTAAGCCCAACTATGCCAAGGCTAAGGCACACTGTCCTATTACTCTATCTTCCTTCATGTTGAAGACAACAGAGAAACTAGTAAACAGACACATGAAGGATGAGATATTGACTCATCACATGAATCAAACCCAGTCTGCCCTCCAACCAGGTAAGTCCACTGAAACTGCATTGCACAATGTGGTCACACATACAGAAGTAGCAGCAAACACAGGGAAATGGCACGTGGAGCCTTTCTACATATTGCGAGGGCCTTTAACAATACCTCCTTTTAAGTTACAATGAAAGCTGCTGAATGGCATGAAAATGAGTGCACAATTTGTCAGTCGGTCACCTCCATGCTTGGCAGCAAGAACATTACAGCCACACTTGCAGAAGAAATTCTGGAGAGGTCTGTGGCCACGGGCTGTCCACATGGGGGCATTCTATTGCCTCTGCTGTGAAGCCTAGCTGTGGACGAACTTGCAGGAGGAGTCAGTGAGAACAGCTGTTATACGATGGGATACACAGAGGCTACTGCCACCTTAATACGCAGAGACTTCCTGAACACCACCCTAGAGCTTCTTGAGGAAGCTCTGGGTATAGTTTGTGTGTAGTGTAGTGGTGTGATAGAACTCAGTTGTCTATCAATCCACAAAAGATAGTGGTAGTACTATTCACTAAGAAAAGAGATTTAAGGGGCCTAAAGGAACCAACCTTCTCTGGACAAACATTGCAGCTGACTACTGAGGTCAAACACCTTGGACTTATTCTAGATAAGGAATTGAAAATCAAGGCACAAGTGAAAAACATGATGCTTATGACCTACAGGTTTTTCTGGACTTGTAAGGGCACATTTGGTAAAATTCAGGGTCTAAAACTAGAGAAGTGTACTGAACGTACACCATGGCGATCAGACCTACGCTGCCCTGTGGCTCCACAGTTTGGTGGCCTACACTTACATACAAACTCAGTAGGAGAGAAGTCAGTAGGTTACAGAGACTAGCCTGTTTGGCTATCACAGGGACGATGAATATGGCCCCAACAGCTGCAATGGACATCCTCCTGGGACTCTCCTCTTCATGTGATGACTGAGTCACAGGCCCAGGCAGGGATCTACATGCTAATGTGCAGCCAGCCATGTAAACCTAAATCCACAAATTTTGGTCACACTAGGAAATCTCGGGACATGGTATACGAATCCATCCTACAGGTGGGGACTGAAAGGATGATACCAATTTATGCGTACCACAAGCCATTCATTGTTAAGTTCCCTGACAAGTGTGAGTGGCAGAAGGAGTTTAAATCAGATATTAACAGTGGGCTGGTCTGCTATTCACATGAATTCAAGACCAATAAAAGCAATGGTGCTGGGGTGAACAGATGGGGCTCAAGCAGGGGGCATAGCTTCAGAGTTGGGCTCCACACCACAGTATGCAGGCTGAAATATATGCCATTAAGACTTGTGTAATGGATAATATAGGAAAAGGCTAAACAGGTACAAACAAAGGCTAAACAGGTACAAACATCTATATTCTTTCTAATAGTCAAGCAGCCATTGAGGTCCTTGACAGTTTCCAGATAAATTCTAAATTAGTCTGGGACTGCCATCAATCCCAGGCGAAACAGGCAGAACATAACAGGATTCATCTGGTATGGGTGCCAGGGCATGTGGGGATTCATGGAAATGAAATAGCTGATCAATTAGCCAGGCAAAGGTCCTCACATCCACTTACAGGACCTCAGCCTACCCTTGGCATATCTGGAAAGGCTGCCAGAGGAGTGATCAAGGGCTGGACCAGCAGGAAACATGATGAGTATCGGTAGTCCATTCATGGACACAGGCAAGCTATGCGCTTTCTTAAAAGACTCTCTGCTAAACGAGCTGGGGAATTACTCAACTTCAGCAGAAACCAGCTAAGAATAATGATGGGGCTGCCAAGAGGGCACTGTCATTTAAAAGGACATCTATGTAAATTGGCGCTGGTGGACAGTCCCAGGTGTGATAGATGCAAACAGGCATTTGAAACAGCCTCACATGTTCCTGTGACTGTGAGGCACTGAAAATATTAGTATTTTGGCACCTGGGCCATCATTTCCTGAAGCCAGGTAACTTTGCCAACATCTCCATCAGCAAGATACCGCATGTTGCGAAAAGTTAGGGGCTGCTGAATGCTTAAGCAAAGCGTTGCACGAAATATCAGAAATGGTCAAGGTGCAAGGGTCACTGTGGTGCCTGCCCTAATGTACTCTACTCTACTCTGCTCTATCATTACAGACTAATAAAACAAGTTTTATATTGTTTGTACTGTGCATTTTTACTATATAAATACAGTTACCAACTAATGCACTTAATCACTTAACCACTTTCACACCCTATATGTTTCGGCGTATATTATGACGCCATCATCAGGGGTTGCACGCTGTAATCACCACGGAATGTCCATATGATTCATGGCAGTCTTGATTAGTATTTATATATACGCACTATCAAGATAATGGCTTCATCAACACCATCTATACGTGAGGTACAATATCGCACTGCAGAGACAGTGCGAGAATATATGTAGTTCCACAAAACGGTTTTCACTTGCTTTAAAACATTTTAAATCCAATCTACGCAGAGTTGATGTATGTTGTATCACAGTTCTAAAGACAAGTGCTCACTATTTCATAATTTGTACAGATTTTAAAACACTTAATCTTAACGTGATAATGTGGTGACTCTGATACAACATACATCAACTCTACATAGACTACGACTGGATTTAAAACGTTTTAAAGCAAGTGAAAACCATTGTGGAACTACATTCTCAAACTGTCTATCCAATGCGACATTGTACATCATGTATGGACGGTGCTGATGAAGCCATTATCTTGATAGTGTGTATATATAAATACTAATCAAGACTGCCACAAATCATATGGACATTCCATGGTGATTACAGTGTGCAACCCCTGATGATGGCGTCATAATGTACGTCAAAACATGTAGGGTGTGAAAGTGATTAAGTGCATTAGCTGGTAACTGTATTTATATAATAAAGCAAGGTATGCATACAGCACAAGGACATATATTCTGCAACCTGAGATTCAATGCAGACTGAAACAGCACCCCGGACAAAAAGATAAATACAGTAAATCCCTGTTAAGACGTTTTTGAAAATTCCAAGAAAATCTGACTTCTTAAGCTGGAAATTTCTTAAAAGGGTAGGACCAGAAAGTTCCATTTTTTAAATTTTTTTGTGGACTTATTACATACGTATGCTGAATTTGTATCATTTGCAGCTATCTTAACACATTCTCACTCATATCTGACCATTTAACCATTTTGTCTGTAACCTTTCATTCACACTTTTATTTACACCTTTACCTATACTGTTAACGACTTTTCATTCACAAGTTCACATTTCATTCCAGATGTTTACTTTTCCTTGAAATATTTTTCAAGCATGGGTTGTTGCTCTTTTTTCAAAAACAGTAGCAGTATACATCTTCAGATTCCACAGGTTCGCTTTTAGGTAGACCATAAGGAGTGGTCAGTAGTTCCAATTATTTTCACTAACTCTGCAGCGTCTTGAATTTATTTTCTAGAATTGCTGATGTAACTTATCTGCACACAGTCACCACAAATGTTTCACAATCATGCTACACCACGACACATTTTTCATTACTGCTGATAAATTACGTTTAAACAAGTTGTTGCAATCGATCACTCACTATCTCGCATCAAACCCCTGTCCACCCAACAACATGAAACATCGTGTTACTTCGACTAGCGCGTGCCTAAACTTCTTCAAATGTTACTGGCTGCCTTCGTTTCCTCCAAGTCCTGGGCAGCTGAAGTGGCAAGTGAGCTGCTACATGCCAGACATTGCCAAATGCAGGCTTATGCAAGTCATGGAACAGCTAGGATCAGCTTCCGGCTGCCCGATACAATTTTTTGGTTGTTGTGTAAGACCGAGTAGTGGGGACTGTGCCATTCCACTGTGTGAAATGTGGGGGAAATGATCTTGGAGATTAACCTCTATGAACTGACCGCACCATTTGAATGCTGCGTTTTGGAAATGGAGAGAGTGGAAACTTGGGGAAATTCTTTAAGATTTTGAAACAGAAAATGTATTAGATGGGTAAAATAATTGTTTCATCATCAAATTTCTTACTTCTTAGGCGGGAAATTTTCTTATGTGGGATGTATTAAAAAGGGCAACAAGTAATGTTAATCAAACTGGACAATTTTGGCGCTTTTTTATTCTGACTTCTTAGGGGGGAAATTTTCTTACCCTGGGACTTCTTAGACGAGTTTTACTGTACTAATAATGACTTTGTGGTCATGCACAGACAAACATGAGACTTCAAAAAGATATAAAGAAGCATCAGAATTTGACAACTATTCTATACTATTTCAAGAAACATCACAATTGTATCAGTGGCACTCCAGCTTCTCTCTCTCTCTCTCTCTCTCTCTCACACACACACACACACACACACACACATTCCAGATTCATATCTCAATCCAGAGATTGGCTATGCTGACTGAGGGTTTCTATAGTTTTCTCCAGCCTCTCCAAAAAATGCCAGGACAGTGGCCAGTACCCCAAATTAGATCACAACCAATTCCTTCTGAACCTCTCCAAATTCACAAATGAATGAATGAATGAATGGATGAATGAATGAATGAATGAATGGATCAGAAACTTGGTGTTATTTAAATTAATCAACATACCTCAGTTGCATAATGCAAAACTTTAGCTGCTGGGTGAAGCACGATATTTTCAAACGGCACTATCTCAGGTCTTTGCCAACCTCCAAGAGATTCATGATATAGAATTTTCAACATATGGTCTGTAAAATGCTTTCCAAATTGAAGAGCTGTTACTTCCGGTTTTTGCTGCAACTGTTCGGGAGAAGCAAGCTGCACAGACAAATCTGTGAACTATTCAGAATACACAGCATGAAACATACATACCTTGTGGCAAAATATCAGCTCTTGACACAAAGAGCATTAAAAACAAAACATATGTTTAAAGACATAACATCTAAACTTAAACATCCATTACATTTCCTAAAATTTGCTGTTACATACCTTAAATGTATTCTGTACTTCATTCGAGAGTGAAAGAGCTGGTTTAACCTTATAGGTCACAATATGTCTGCAAAAAAACTACAGATTTCATTCATGAGTCATAAATCTGAAAGAAAATAACTTCAAAGTAGTAAGCATGTTTACCAGATGTACTCTATTAGACTGGTTTTGTATGTACTCTAGCAGCTGGGTATTGATACTGTGGTGGAACATGCTGCCTCTATCTTTAGGGTACAAATCTGCTATTTTGCCCCACAACCTTGGTAACCAGCAACCACAGTGAAGTATGAGCATGTGGTATCACAACCCAGGAGACCAAAATGTTAACTGTCACTGCTGTGAAAATCTCAAATCCGAAAAAAAAAAGTTAATAAAATGTTTTAAGCAATTTATATCCAAAATGTAACTAAGTGAGAGAGACTCTTATAATATCACAATTCCAGATGTGCTGTAGGAAAGGCAGCTAATGAAGGTCAACTTTGCAATGTATCTCTTCACTGTCGCCACATAAAGCATACAGCCTGTCAGATCCTGATGTCCTGTCTGTCCTGTGTAGCTAAATTTTCCTTAACTTACTGATGCTCAAAGCAGTAGCAGGCAGATACATATCATAGCCAAACTGTCATTGTTATGGCAAAACATTTCAGTGTAAGGCTATAACTACATTGCTGCCAAATATGTTTCTAGGCAATTCAGTTTTTCTGAAAAGTCATTTATCATAATACTTGTTATCCGTGTTAAGTGGGTCCCTGTCACCACAGCATGGCACGCCCTCAGGTTGTGGATGGAGGAACGACCTCCAGTGATGGAGGGTAGCTGTGAATACTTTGAATAAGCAGTTGCGGACAGCCAACAAGGGGTGGTCCTCCAGCTTGGGGTTGGGCGAGGCCCTAACAACTCCTCACCGTAAAAAATTATTATGTTACCAATCAGACAAAGAAGCCTCGGACCTGGACCGATTCTTTGGTACGACCCCAGCTACGGAAAAGAGACATGAGTTTTGGAACACTGAATGTGAGGAGATGTATAGGTCAGGGTCATTTATGACAGTGGCCAGGGAATTAGCTAAGTATAAGTTAGATTTAGTGGGTGTACAGGAGGTTAGGTGGAACAAAGAAGGGACTGTAAGAGCTGGGGAGTATACTTTTTTCTATGGCAAAGGGCAGGAAAATCATCAATTGGGAACAGGTTCTTTTGTACACCAGAGAATAGTATGAGCAATCAAGAGAGTGGAGTTTGCTAGTGATAGGATGTCATACATAATGCTGAGAGGCCGCTGGTGTAATATCATTGTTCTGAATGTGCATGTGCCAACAGAAGAGAAAGGTGATGATTCAAAGGACAGTTTTTGTGAGGAATTAGAAGGGGTTTTTGATCATTTTCCTAAGTACCATATGAAAATTCTGTTAGGAGATCTTAATGCAAAAGTGGGGAGGGAGGATACTTTCAAACCGACTACTGGGAATGAGAGTTTACATCAGGATAGTAATGATAATGGTGTTAGAGTAGTAAACTTTGCCACATCGAAGAATCTAGTTGTTAAGAGCACAATGTTCCCACACCGAAACATTCATAAATACACCTGGAGCTCTCCTGATGGGAAGCCTCACAATCAGATCCATCACATATTGATAGACAGGAGATGGCATTTGAGTATACGCAATGTGCGATCTTTCAGGGGAGCTGATTGTGATACTGATCACTATCTGGTGGTGGCAAAAGTTAGGAAAAGACTCACAGTAAGTAAACAAGCAGCACAGAAGTTTGATGCAGAGAGATTTAATCTCAAGAAGCTAAATGAACAAGAAGTTAGGAAACAGTATCAGCTTAAGATCTCAAACAGGTTTGCAGCTTTGGAAAACTTAAGTGTTAGTGAGGACATAAATAGGGCCTGGGAAAGCATTAAAGAGAATATCAAAATCTCAGCTCAAGAGAGTCTAGGTCTGCATGAACGGACGCAGCATAAACCATGGTTTGACGCAGAATTTGCACAATTTTTAGATAAAAGGAAGCAGGCTAAAATTCAGTGGTTACAGAATCCAAACCAAAATAATGGAGATAATCTGCACAATGTAAGACTTGAAGCTAGTAGACATTTCAGGAATAAAAAGAAGGAATATCTGAAAGCTAAAATTAATGAACTTGAAACAAACAGTAAGAACAAGAATATCAGAGACTTGTGTAGGGGTATCAATGACTTTAAGAGGGGGTACCAGCCTAGAACTAATGTAGTAAAGGATGAGAAGGGTGACCTGGTTGCAGACTCCCACAGTATTTTGGCTAGGTGGAGGAATCATTTCTCCCAGCTGTTGAATATACATGGGGTTAATGATGATAGGCAGACTGACGTACATACGGCAGAGCCACTAGTTCCTGAGCCCAGTGCCTTTGAGGTTGAGATGGCTATTGAAAAGCTAAAAAGACATAAATCACGAGGTATTGATCAGATTCCAGCAGAACTGATTAAAAGCAGGGGGTAGGATAATTCGGTCTGAGATCCATAAACTTATTATTTCTATTTGGAATAAGGAGGAATTGCCTGAGGAATGGAAGGAGTCATTCATTGTGCCTATTTATAAGAAGGGTGATAAAACAGATTGTAGTAACTATTGAGGCATATCACTTCTGTCAACTACGCACAAAATTCTATCTGACATTCTTTTGTCAAGGTTAACTCCATATGTAGAGGCAATTACTAGGGATCATCAGTGTGGATTTCAACGTAACAGGTCAACTACTGATCATATATTCAGCATTCATCAAATACTTGAGAAAAAATGGCAATACAATGAGGCAGTGCATCAGCTATTTATAGACTTCAAGAAAGCCTATGATTCAGTTAGGAGGGAGGTCTTGTATAATATTCTCATTGAGTTTGGTATCCCCATGAAACTAGTAAGGTTAATAAAAATGTGTCTAAGTGAAATGTATAGCAGAGTTCGGGTAGGCAAACATCTGTCTGACACGTTTCCTATTAAGAACGGCTTGAAACAAGGAGATGTTCTGTTACCATTGCTTTTCAACTTTGCTTTAGAATATGCCATTACGAGGGTTCAGGCAAACCAGGAGGGCTTGAAATTGAATGGTACACATCAGCTTCTGGTTTATGCTGATGATGTTAATATATTGGGCGGAAGCATACATAGCATAAAGAATAACGCAGAAGATTTAGTGATTGCTAGTAAGGAAATTGGTCTACAAGTAAATGCTGAGAAAACTAAGTACATGGTCATGTCTCGAAATCAGAATGCACGACACAATCACAACATAAAGATAGATAATAAATCCCTTGAAAGGGTGGAAGAATGCAAATATTTGGGAGCAACCCTAACGAATAGAAACTCCATTCATGAAGAAATTAAGAGCAGATTGAAGTCGGGGAATGCTTGCTATCATTCGGTGCAGAATCTTTTGTCTTCCAGGTTGCTATCCAAAAACACAAAGATTACGGTATACAGAACTGTAGTTTTACCTGTTGTTTTGTATGGGTGTGAAATTTGGTCTGTTACACTGAGGGAGGAACAAAGACTGAGGGCATTCAAGAATAGGGTGCTGAGGAGGATATTTGGGCCTAAGAGGGACGAGGCGACGGGGGAGTGAAGAAGGCTACATAACGAGGAACTTAATGACCTGTACTCATCACCAAATATTATTTGGGTACTCAAATTGAGAAGAATGAGATGGGCGGGGCATGTAGCATGTATGGGGGAAAAGAGGGGTGCATACAGGATTTTGGTGGGGAGACCTGAGGGAAGGCGACCACTTGGGAGACCCAGGCATAGATGGGAGGATATTAAAATGGATCTTCAAGAAGTGGGATGGGGGCATGGACTGGATTGAGCTGGCTCAGGATAGGGACAGGTGGCGGGCTCTTGTGAATGTGGTAATGAATCTTTGGGTTCCATAAAATGCAGGGAATTTCTTGACTAGCTGAGAAACTGTTAGCTTCTCAAGAAGGCCTCTGCTCCATGTAGTTAGTTAGTTAGTTAGTTAGTTAGTTAGGCTCATTCCAAATTCGGACTAAATTTTGGATCCATGGAATAATATGTAATCAAGGGTGCACAAATCTGGAGTGGCAGGTGACATGTGCAACTGAATTCCATGTGGTGGCACCTAATATTTGTGGGTCCTTGGTATGGAACTTGCTTCATGTCACCCTTCTGGCATCTAGAATTTTGAGGTGGCTTCTACATACCCCTGGATGTAAAGGTAATTGTATCATGTGCGTGTATATGTACCTTACTCCTTTCAAAACGGAAAGTACACACTACATGCATATCATATGGGTCCTGACAGCAAATCAACAACATTGCCAAGCTCTGTATCTATGCATGTAGCAATTTCAATTACAGTAGTATCATCTTCTTACATGTTCAAGAACTCTGCATTCTGCCCAAAAACTGTATCAGTGTGTTCCATACTATTATCAGAATAAATGACAATTACTTCCCTGAACAATATTAACCAGTTTTTCTTTGCAATGGAGAGGCAGTGCTTCCTTTGAGGAAGAGATTTATTTTAAATATCATTTAGATGAACTTAACGCTGCAAAAGATTCATGTGATGATAAAAATGACTATACGACCAACTTTCCTCTATAACAAACATAAACCACTGTGTTCAGTTTTACCAGTATTCATAATGTATGTGTACTAATTATAATTTGTTTAATATAACCATCAGAGTACACAGCTTAAATCATGAGGGTTATTTACATGTTTCTTCTCCAACATGTTTGATCATTTCATTCTCATTGTCAGGGGAGTGCACAGTAAGTACATATAATGAAGAAATAACAAAAAAAATTACTGCTACTTTGTGGTAAGACAGAAGAAACTATTAGGCATTAATGGGAGAATGATACTGAAAAGGATCTTAGAAATAGCACATAATGATATGCAATGGATTGATCAGGCTAAGGATAGGATTTGGTTTTCAGCTCTTCTGAACAGTGTAAGGAATTTTATATTATTCACACCGTGCATTTTATGTTATAGCAGTTAACCTCAACTAATGCACAACAATAAGACAGTTTGTGTTAAAAACTGCATGAAACCCTACATATGTTTTGATAAAAATACTGTCATCATCAGGAGGTTGTCAAATGGTGCACAGGCCCACTCAACTATCCATATGTTAAAATATCACGCACTAGAAGTTTTGACACATGAGATCTCAGCACTGTTCACAGGATAAAATTTTAAAATGAACAAGATATTAAAATATGAAGATGTCACATTATTTATTGTGTAGCATTTGTCAATAGCTTCACAGGCATTTGGTTACAGCATGTAGTTTCAATTAGATGTTCTTCATTTGGTGAGTTACTGGTGTGTGTGCGCGTGGTAATGAATCGTGTAGACTGTGTGAACAAACGTCTGGGTAACACAATTGATCGTCTTGTCCTGCAGTGGTGTTTGTTGTGTGTGGGGTGGAGTGTTACAATGTACTGATACTGACATATGTTTTAACATCTTGATCAGTTTAACATTTTATCACGTGAACAGGATCTCATATGTCAAAACTTTTAGTGTGTTATATTTTAACACATGGATGGCTGAGTGGACCTGTGCATCATTTGACAACCCCCTGATCATAAACGTAACTTGGCTAATAACACTGGGGGGAGGGGAGGGGCAACACTGACCGTGGGTATTAGGAACTTCAGTTTACAAAGGAGTAAAATTTGAAACAGGGGAAAATTGGTCCCACAAAATGCAAGTTTTTCATTTTCCTTTTTCTGTCTACTTTTTATTTGTCATCATTCAATTCAGCAACCAAAAAATTCACAGACTGAAAAAATATTGGGGGGGGGACTATACCCCTTCCCCCCCAAGTTATGCCTATGCCCCTGATGACGACAGTGTTTTTGTTGAAAGATATGGAGGCGTTCGTGCAGGTTTTAATACAAACTGTCCTATTATTGTGCATTAGTTGGTGTTAATTGGCTTGGTGTAAGGAATATTTGCGTTCTATAAAACGAGGAAGTTTCTTGACTGGCTGATGGACTACTAGTTTCTCTCAAAGAATCTGCTGAACAATGCAGTGATATGGTAGCACTCCTGCTCAAGCTATGACCCCCTCCTCCAACACCTGTTCTAACAACTACTTATGAATCAACATGTCATGCGATGCTATACAGTCTCTTAAATAAACCTGAAATAAACCAACAAGGATTCTATTGCTCAAGACTTCTTTGCAATACAGCAGCAACCTCTAAAAATGACAAATTATATTATATTTCTGTAATATTAATAAAACATAAAATATAATAAAACTATACAGAATATATTACATTTATTGGTGCTTTCTTCTTAGCATAAGTTATATAGCATTAAGTGAGATATGGGAGAATTTTAAAATAGTGTACTCCTGAACTTTGCTGTTTAAAGAGCTGAGGATTCATCTTGTTTTCAACCGCAGCATTTTCTTTAAAAATTCAATATATTAATTTTTTATATTAGTCACATCATGAATGTTCATCACGAACTAATAAACACCAAATAATGCACTACTGGAACAGTTTCTATTAAAACTGTGCAAACCCTACACGTTTTAATGAGAAAATTGTCATAATCAGAGGATAATTCATTAGTGAATAAGTCCACTTAGGCAACCATATTGTAACAACACACACTAAAATTTAAACTCACAAAATCCTGACACTGTACACACGAATAGTTAAAATGGTTGTTAAAATGAACACAAAGTTAAAACCTACAAATGCCACCATGTTGTGCAGCACTTGTCTGAATCTTCATATGCATATTCCAGTCTGCAGTTTCACTTGGATGTTTTTCTGCAGCCAATCGCTGGTGTGTGTGAAGGTAGATCACATGGGTTATGTGTACAAACATCTATAGACTGATTTGATAGTATCATCCCGTGGTGGTGTTTGTTGTGTGAATGGCGAAATATTCTAGTGTACACTTTTTAATATAAACTGTTCTAATAGTGCATTAGTTGGAATTTATTAGTTCATTGGTTCAACATATTAAATTCACAATGTTATATACATTCAGCTGTAATTATTGTTCATTGTTATGACTCTGAAACAAGCTTGCAATTAGACAATTTGCTATGTCAGCTACTAATGCATCTGATGGGTTTCCTGGTAACCTACTTTCCTGTACATGCAGTCACAACAGCCAGACCAAAGTTTTCAGTGTACTTAGTAATGAAAAGTTTGTATGCAAGTAAGGCATGAGTATACACAGATCCAGATTGTGGTATCACGTTGGAGTATTCACGCGATGCTATGGGAACATGCTGAACCCCAAATTGTTGGTCCACACCATGGGTCTCCAACCAACAGCCCGCATGCAGCCTGTCAGATAGTGTTATGTGGCCTAGCGCCACATTTGTAACTTACGTATATATCATAAAAATCACACAGTAATTCAGGCAGTTAGGCAGGCCTA
Organism: Coptotermes formosanus; assembly: GCA_013340265.1. Classification (NCBI taxonomy): domain Eukaryota; kingdom Metazoa; phylum Arthropoda; class Insecta; order Blattodea; family Rhinotermitidae; genus Coptotermes; species Coptotermes formosanus. The sequence continues at coordinate 852,948 of BLKM01010755.1, read as the reverse complement.
TAACAATGAAATACTAACAATGCCGTCCCAATATATACTGTCCTTAATGATTTTTCTGACAAATAATTTAGAACATTTTACCTTCAAAACTTCGATTCATAAAAAAAAGTACAAGAAGCAGTGTGCAGCTATACAAACCACCAGCCAGCCTTACATCTTACATATCATGCAGGCACAAGAACTTTTAAGGCACTGACTATGGATACTGCTGATCAAGTAATGAATAAGCAATGTTTTATAGCGAATTTAAAACCATTTCTGCTTGGTAAATACTTTTATAAATATGATGAAATTTTCACTTTAACATATGAGTCAGAGATTAAGGTAACACACTAGGAAATTTTAAATATTAAATTAAAATATTTATATTATTGTGAAAAATTGTTACAGTATTTATTTTACAGTATGCATACTTGTAATGATTGAAGGTGTGAAGTTGTAATACTCTCCTGTATTATTGTTAACCATTATATATGGTGATTTATCTTATATTTTATATTGTCAACTTTAATGTACAAGATTGACTTTAGTCTTAGAATGTTGACATCTGACCTGATATTAGCCAGTTATAAAATTATTGATGACTTGTTTCATGTCTGTGCTGCCGCTTTGGGCTGCAAATTTGGATTGATGAAATGAAATGGATGGATGGATGGATGGATGGATGGACAGATGGACGGATGGACGGACGGACGGACGGACAGACGGACAGATGTACGTATGTACGTACGTACGTATGTATGTATGTATGTATGTATGTATGTATGTATGTATTTATTTATTTATTTATTTATTGTTATTTGCAGGGCTGTGGAGTCACTACACAAAACTTCCGACTTTGACTCCTCAATTTTTAAAACTCCCGACCCCTTCATAAAATCTCAGTATGCATTAACAATGGTAAACCTGTAAGACATTTCATCACCACCATGTGAATCACCAGGCTACTTTTTTTTTACTAATAACATATATTTAAGTATAAGTCTAATGGTTATTGTAGATATCAGGGCTCTGACTTTGGAGTATCTAGTTAAGATTTTAAATTGAAGTTGGAGTCGGTATGTTTTTACTGACTCCGACTCCACCTAAAATTCCTTCTAACTCCGACTCCAACTCCACAGCCCTGGTTATTTTTCCACACGCAGCCCACATACCAGCCCACAATAACGAGCATGGCCCTTTGCCATAAAAAGGTTAGATACCCACAGTTTAAGAGTTTAATGTGGACGTCATCTTTACCATCACCATCACTTCACTATTTACCAGCATTGAAGGCAATGCTAGAGGGTCCAGGATCTGAATACTGTGTCTGGTGGTCTAGTTGTGAGTTATAGTGGTAAGTCGAGAGAAATGGCAAGAGAGTAAGACAAAATTAACCAATGCAAATTTTGTAAAATGGTGTATATACAGGACACTGATCATCGTCTTTCCTGGCATCAGAACTGCCTGAAACTACCATTTGAACCCACAGCATCATAGGGAATAAAATCAACAGGGACTGAGAGTAAGTTGTTATTAATGATTCAGGTTGATCCCAAGTGACCTAGATGAGACCCGCTGCTCATGTCAGAAAGTGGCACGCTGCCATTAGAGTGAGGCTAACTGTTAAAGTAGGTACAGTGACAACAGCCCCTAGCTGTCCTCTAAGTGCAGTTTGAGTATAGGTTCACAGGAGGCAGAACGGAGTTCCCAACAGTACTGGCAGCAGATAAGCAAAGGATGAACCACTGCAGTACAAGCTGGTTAGTGTAACAAGGCAACAGTGGTTGGGGTAGTGAGACATCACACACAACAATGAAAAATATACAGAGAATTTACTGCAAACAGTCTGTGAGGTTAAAAAATGTTTCCCTTCTCATAAGACAAAATTACTATAAAGTCAGAGTTGGCAAAGACATATCTGGGCCCAATGTATAGTCATGAAATGACAATGCAGCTAAAGGAATGTAAAAATTTACACAGAACTTAAATACAACCAACGTTTTTGCTCCCACCTCACTAGTGGGGCCCCAAAAAGCATATGAATTGTGATAGACTTAAACTGGCCATGCAAAAGGTATAGTTTAAGATTCAGACAAAACTAACAGTGCTTCCTCATTCTTATAATTGTATCAAGACGCTAGCTTTTTGCTTATTCCCTACAAAACTTGTCTTTCCAGTTGCACTGGTTTAGTTTTTAGGACTTTCATAATTGTTGCAGTTATTTTCTTCGCCTACATCCTTCTTCTTGTTTTGGATAATATTTTTCTAAAATAGGTAAAGTGTAGGGCACACGTCTAGAATTTGTAAAACATGCATTCAGTCAGTTTCGTTGATAGCACTTCTGTAACGCGTAATTGTGCGTTATGGGTCTGCCCGTCTTGGCAAAAAATTTCATGATTTCATCTGCACCACAACACGGAAAATTCTCCTAAGTGCAAGCGTCAAGCGTACGTATTTTCAGCTTTCATTCATCACTATATGAACTTTGTATCTTTCACGAAGAATGTTGGGATATAACATATAATAGTGAAAGTCTCATACAAGTTTTGATAAACAGCCGATATGCAGCATGCAAACTGCATTTTCTAAGTTATATGCGCCTTAAAAGTATATGGTGCACTGCTGCCGGACGCCAAACGACCCTTCACTCGCAAAAAACAGCGCTCCACAAAAAAACCCTAACACAGATTATTAATTGCTTACATAACCTTCATACATTCAACGAATCAATTAACCACACGTGAACGTCTAAAAGCTTACTCCACCTTACCTTCAACCGGAGTGATACTCTTGGTAACCGCGTTAAACTAACCATGATGTAAACTACACACTCGTACAATGCCAACTATATACTGATCATCGTCCCATATCAAATAATCAGCATATGTCACGTGAGCGTCAAACAATGTTGCATACTAATTACACAAGTAAACAGTACGCAGTAAACACACGCTCACTTCCCGCACAAAAAATAATACAACAACTTCTCGCATTCCCACACACTGAACTACACCTCCTTCGCAACATTCATGTTTTGTTCCTCGACCCGTTCCCAAGGTGGCCAACATCCAAAAAAAATACTGCAGCTTAGATTCAGCACGAATACCAACATGTGGATAAAGCAACTGCATGGAGTACAGCTGTCGCTTGAGCCAGATGACTCCTAACATCCTATTTCTGCAAGATATTGTGCCCATTTTTTCCTTGGCCTATTGGTGGGTGGGGACAGCACTTAAACAACAATTAAAATGACACGAGCATTAAAGTCATGTTTTTTATATCTTACATAAATCTTTGCTGTTTACTTCTCCAGGTGCAGCAGTGTTACCATCGCCTCGTCTGGAAAGTCGCGAAGCTCCAACAACGTCTCCATTCTGAAGAATATCAGGAAGACTAAATAAAATCGGAAAAATAAAAGAACGGGAACAAAATCGCGGGCAAAATTAGTCCGGTGCCTGTCTCCAAAAATGCGGAACTGGCACCTTACTATAAGAGAAATTTTAATATTATCCTCCATGTACGATTAGATATTCCAAGCGTTTGCTATCTTTCAGATTTACCAATCAAAACTGTGCTTACATTTCTCTTCTGAGTAAGTGTCCCACCCATCTCATCCTTTTTGATTTCCTCACATAACAATAGAAAAGTTGATTAAATTGACAAAGAACTGCAGAGCATTATTGAATGTACAATGCACTGGGGAACTGTGTGCACTGATAGACAGATTCCACCTTTCCAAAATTTTTCCATTTCTGAACATTTTTGAAATTTTCAAACAAATCCATCAGGACACAGTATTAATACAAGGAATCAGCACCATCTTCACAGACCAATTGCCAACCTATCATGCTTTCAGAAAAGTGCATTCTATTCTGGCATCAGAATTTTCAACAGTTTACCACATAGTCTCACAACTCTTAAGAATGAAAAGGCACAATTTAGAGTAGCACTAAGAAGATGCTTAAATGCACACTCCCTTTACTCTGTAGATGAAATTCTTATGTGTAGGGATAACCTATAATAATGACTTCTAAGACTGTATGTAAAATGTTTAAAGTATTTTACAATGTAAAGTTCTGTACATTTTTGTATGTTTTTTATGTTTATGACTTATTCCACATCCTATTGTCTTGTGACAAAATTATGAATGAATGAATGAATGTATGTATGTATGTATCATGTATGTATGTATGTATGTATGTATGTATGTATGTATGTAGGTTTTATGAACATCTGCTCACAGCAGTGTCAGGTACTGCAGCAAGAAAGAAATACATGAATACTACATTTAATTATCTTATCAGTTTTTGAGGCTTCCTACCCATGCAGTCTGATGGTAATTTGACATTTATACTACAAACAGGGTACTTCAAAAGAGTTACCAAATATTTACTGAAGCACAGGAAACTAAGAACACAGTTATACAGGCTCATGTGGCCTTTCCTGTCGTTACGTGCAATAAATTCAAATGAGACAACACGGTGAAATATTACGGTTACAGTCTGCTGGAATGTGATGCTATGTATTTTGGAATTTTACAAACATTCGAAGGAGTGTCAGTAAATTTCTGTTAGAATACGCAACATCACACCCTACAAGACATTGCTGACACCCTGAAATACCAGCTTGCAATTACATTTATTTTCTGATAATTCTGTTGGACAAAGTTGTCAGTAGCTTAGTCACATAACACCAATTTTGTGACAAATATATTTTAAGGGAAGTGGACAGAAGACGTTGCAGCCTGCTTTGAGCAGTACCAGTGTTTGGTTGGAGTGACTGAAAAAAACATGAAAACCTCACGTCAGGATTTGCCTCAACGGCTTGCACTACCCCTCCAGTACACTTCCATTCATTTATCTCCATTTCTGTAGCCATTCTATCCACAGAAGTGTTAGCAAAAATAATCTTTGCTAGTGACAAGCACTTCAGACTTCTTGACTTGGGTCAGAGGGGGTTCACGGCAATACAGCAGTAGGCAACAAAGAAGAATCCCCCACCATCCATAAGACTCTTTTGTGCAGTTTTGGTACAAAGGTGAAGTTAAAAGTTATTCCTGTCCTTAGACCCCATGCCTTGAAGATGTATGGGAACTGGAGCTATAGCTCTAGTATTTCTTATCATTGGAATCAGGTCGAAAGGAATGGCCAGCTTAATGCCTTGGCCACTTTACCTTGAGGAAAAAACCTCCAGTACCCACTAGAAACTGTATGGTCCCAAGGAAGGTCTCAACATAGTGACAGACAAGAAACTTCTGTCCATGCTAGGAATCACACGCTGATTCTTTGTGTCTTCATGGCTACAGTACAAGAAAGGAAATTAAGAGTAAAACTTATTTACTAGATTATAATGAACTATATACTGGTTTGTAGCCCATGAGATCTGGCTACACTTTGAAAATCTGTTTATTTAACCTATGAATTACATAAAGACAGTAACACATACTTGTCATCCACATTACAGGACAGGGTCATACTTTAGCTTTCATCTGAGTTTTGTGTGGATAAATATATGATGGCTGGCAAGCTGTTTCATGTTGAAGCTTATAATGGCAGAGCGCCTATCAATCCACCACTTAAAAACATAAATATGGCAACATAAATTTATATTTGTTGGGGAATTTTGGATCTTATTTCTTGTTCTACGTCACAACACCACAACATAATAATATGAACAGACGTCCTCTTATTCTATACACATTTTTTCACTTATTTATGAAGCTACATATTCACATAAGTCCACAATCATACTTCTTTGGAATTTGTACATTATCTTCGAGTTCAATTAATTTTTATATGGCACAAACATGAGCCCATACATTCCAGGAAATGCTAAGTTGACTGCTGGGGCAGAAACATACAGTCATGAGCTCAAGCCCATTACACTCAATTAACATTATTCACAAAACAGAACAATAACTATGGCAGCTATCAAAGTTTACATTTTATGTACATGTATCACATATTTAAGGTAATGATTGAACTGGCAAGTTGCTGCAAGTTCAAACATACCTATTATTAATTAGGTGTCCGAAATTTTTCAGCACAGTAATAATGAAGTGTATCTCGTAAGACTGCATACAAAAAAGTCACCAGCTAGCTTTACAATACATAACCATTTACACAGTTTTAAATTACATAGACAAAATTTTGGAATCGGTATTTCACAACTATGAAAATGACTGACACAGCTTATAAAATAATGACAATAATAATAATAATAATAATAATAATAATTACATTAGCACCATTCCTACCAACATTCACAATGCATGGTGTCATATCTGCTGCAGAGTGCCCAATGCAGAAATATGAGAATAAAGAAAAATAGATGTCACAGTGAACACACACAACACTATGTGAGGTTTTGCACATAAACGTAATGTTCAATCAGCACATTTTGAGAATAATAAATAATATGAAATTCTGTGAAGTACTACTGGCCATCTGACCCCTTCCCCCTAGAACAAGTCATTATATGGAGTATGTCACAACACTGTGACACAAAACTATCTTGGGACTGAATTACAAGTTTGTTGAAATCTTGCTTTTGTTTTGTACCTGTTGTAACAATCTGTCATAAAATTTGTTAGTGTTGTAGTTTATAATGCAGTGGTTCATGACAATTTTGGTGGTACACTTCATACACCAAAACGTCAAACCACAGAGCCCATATTTGAAACAAGGTTTGATTCCTGAAGGAGGTGTGCTTTATTGTGAGGTAATCGGAGCTGCATTTGAGCCACAGATGCCATGGTAGTGGTCAGTGGTTTGCTGTGTGTCAGTCTAATGTGCAGACAGTGATGTCAAATATAAAAACTTCAAGCACATGTAATTGCCAAACTCTTTCTGGTGAGAGCATCATATTCTGTACGTATGTGAATTTTGTGAGCTGCATGAAGTAATTCAATTTTGCACCTGAAAGTATACAACAATAAGAATGGCCCATGTTATGGTATATGGCCAAACCTCATAATCTGGAACGGTGTACCAGGCTGTTCTGACACTTTTAGGCTCAGATTACACCCCCTGAAGGATTTGCAAAATGCGGTCTTAGTCATTGGGAGGTTGGGGAATTTAAAAAAAAAAGTAAGATAATGCCCATCCCTAACTTTTGTTAAATGCACTATCTTACACTGCTGAGAGGAGTATTGCATTTATGGCTTTCACTTCTACATGTTGATTATGCACACAAGATTATTATTAATAATAATAATAATAATAATAATAATAATAATAATAATAATAATAATTACAAATATAATACAAAACAAAAATAACTTAAGAGTAATAAAATATTGCATTTGAATGAAATTAGCATTGTCAAAGGCTGTTGACACAAAAACAGCTTCTTACAAACCTATATACATACATTCACTTAACTGCTGCAGTTGGGTACACAGTTCAGTTCTCTTCTCTCTTAGAGACACCAGGTGTCCTAAAAGTCACTTTACCATTGCAGAGCAGTACTATGATTATCATTACTTCTGTTCTGTATTCTATTTGTAACAGCTGGAAGGAAACAATAAGTGCTGTGGACAACCATTTGAACAATTTCTGTAGCTCATCATTGACACTTGCTACTGGTGGTTGTTTGTAAATAATGTGTTGTTTCTCTGACATGTGTGTACAATCTTCGTAAAGTGACTTTTAGGACTTTTATGAGCAGCCTTCTTCATAATGAACAAGTACAGAATGTGAACATGAGGAGTCATGAAGACCAACATTATGCTGGTGCAAAGAAAAACCTCCTTAATATGAATAACATCAACACAAAGTTATCCTAATCCAGGACTTCACTTTTGACACCATCAGACTTAAAACTCTTTGAGTTTTTATAAAGAAAGCAAATAAAGTCGAATATGAATAATTTTTATGTTTAGATATTTTGACCTGTGATTCACAGAAAGAAAAAAGCTTTATGAAGGAGAGGCTGTAAACCCTATCTTCTCAGTTACAGCTTTACAAAATTTAGGTAAAGTTTTCTAAACAACTGTGAACTCTTGCTGTTATGATAACTGGTATCCATATAGCTGAGGATTCTCCAGACATTCTGATAGCAGCTTTGACAGTAACTTGCTTGTAAACATGACTTTAAAACCTTTTAAAACTTTTTAAAATACAAAACTTTTAAATAAAAAGTTTAAATTAATGCTTACATGGAAATTCATATAAGTAACATTAAGCAGCTACATAGAACCCTCAGCTGTCTGTGCCAAATTTGTAAACAATAGCTTATGTTTGCTTAAAATTGCATCTGAATTTCACAAAAGTAACACTGCTAAGGTACAGGCTGCAGCCTCCCTTAAGTCAGTGAAGCAACCTTCTTCACTTTACAATATTATTTTAGCTCCCTGTGTCCAACGACAGATTAACAATGAACAGATAAAATCAGTACTTTATTTGTGAAATATTACAACATGTCACAGGAAGAGTTCTCATAAGAAACATAATTGTGAGATTCAAATTACCCTAAATTGAGGTTTTCAGTCTGAAATGGTGTCTGATTTGATAATAATGTCTGTAACACTTCCAATTACAACTGTAATATGACTGTACCAACACAAAACATAATTACAGCAACATATTCTGAAAAAGAAAGCATATTATAAAGTAAAAGCAACACAAATTTTTAACTTTACAATGCACAATTTCTTCTCAATTTTACACCATGGTAAATTGTGGCACATTGAAATTTTTATCACAACCTAAGGGGGACACATTCCTAATTTTTCTGTGTTAAGAAAATAACACGTTAATTTTCCTTAAAACCTCCAAAGAGACAGCAAAGGTTGGAGTCCATGCTTGTCCATATTTCTTCCTCCCATAAAATATGGTGCTGTTATGAGCATGTGGGGACACAAAATGGTTGAAATTGTTATACCTTATGTAGGTGACAGTGTCTGATGTTTTTTGCTCAGTTTAACGTGGAACTACACCAGACTACAAACCACACAGTTTATTTCTTCTCTGTGATGGTGATCATAATAAACCACACTTAAAAGTTCTATGAAGCAATGCGCAAAGCATTACAGTGTGTGATATAAACTTTTTCACTACCTGCTATAACAGTACCATTACATAGTGTGTTTAAGTGATTATGTGACAAATTAACTAGAAATACAACACCATACGTCCAAAGCATGCAAGATGCAGAAAGAGAAATATTTTAACAAGATATTTATATTACTCTTTCATGACTAAATCTGAATGTGCTTGTGTCTATCTAGCATGTCTACTGGGCTGATATCAAATACCCTGACTTCCTGTTTGTTCAACAACAAATGCAGTCATGTTACATAGTCTTACAATGTGTGAATTCTCATGTCTGTTCAAAGAATGTCCTGAAGAGGTAAATTTTACTTCCAAGCAGAATGGACAGCATAACACAAAAAATAGTAACCTGAAATAATGATTTCAATATCTGCAAAATAATCTTGATGCAAAGGTTATATACCCATGTTACTGAAAGGTGCATACATATGTACCTATGGCTTGGGATATATCACACCCCCTTGCTGTAGGTGCACCATTCACCATCACTCAGCAGTGGGTGCCATCAGTACGCAGCTTCTTCTAATGATGGGGTAAGACTGAGTTACCTGGTCCCACATCCTGTCATACCAATTGCAGCAGTAAGGTGAAATTGAGTCCCTTGGTCCAGTGGCCTGTTTTACAAGCTTCAGCAGTGTGCTGAGAATAAGTTCCTTGGTACTGTAGCCTATTGTACCACTTGCAGCAGTGCAGTAAGACTTGAGTCCCTTAGTGCTATAGCCTACTGTACCACTTGCAGCAGTGCAGAAGACTTTGAGTCCCTTAGTAATATAGCATATTGTACCAGCTGCAGCAGTGGAATATGACCTGACTGCCTTCCTAATGGTGTCTTGTACCAGCCCCTGACAAGATATGAATATGGAGCCCTGGCGGAATGATAATTGGTAGGGAGAAGCTGGTGCACTCAGAGAAATACCTGTCCCAGTGCCACTTCACCCACTACGAGTACCACGTGAATAACTTTGAAATTGGATCTAAGTTTCTAAGTGTGAAGATGACAACACATCCAGTTTCTGGCGTTATATGGTTTTGGGAGCCATATATGTTAGAAAAGTCCAGAACCCACATAATCTGATGGATAATACATGTCATTCAGTACTCTACAGAACTGAAATATATATAGTATTCCATTTTCTCAACACAAATCTTTGCAAGCAGACACAGCAGTTCATAATGCCAGTGGCAAAACTGCAAGATACCAGGAATGAACAGCAAACACTTCTCCCATAGAACTTCAAACTGTCCTACAAAGAATTTTCAGTGAAGAATTTTTTTTTTTTAAATAACAGTGGAACTGTGAGTTTTCATCATCTGGTTAGTACCATCCCCATAGGAAACAAATCCTCAAGCTACATAAGTATAATAAGAACACACTCTAATGCATAAATTGTTATATGTGTAACAATGGACAGCCAAAGAATGAAAAACAGTGCGGATTTCTGTGATGTCAGTACTGGTTTCCTGATTTCAGAAAATTGCATAATGAGGAGCTTCATGATGCATACTGTTTATTTGGGTCACCACACCAAGGAGGATAAGATGGGAAGGGCATGTGGTACACATGGGTGGAAGAGAAAAACACAGAGGGTGTTGGAAGAGAGCATGTGAGAGACGGGGTGCTTGGATTAAGTAGATATAGATGGGAAATAACATTGAAATGGCTTTTATGGCAACAGTATGGGAAGGCATTGACTGGACTTATCTGGCTCAGGATAAGGGAAAAGTACTATGTTCTTTAGAATATGTTACTGAAACTTTGGGTTCCACAGGATGGGTGGAACTTGTCAACTAACTGAAGAACTTTGGGCTCATTAAGGACTCTGATTCATGGATTTATTTATTCAGTCAGTTATGTGTTTCTGACACACGAGCTGCAATGACACCAGAAGACTTATGCAGTATGGCAGCTCTATGGTTGCTACAGATAGCAAGCAATGTTCTTAAACACACAGGTCAGATACACTGTTGAGACTGCATCTGAATTAAACAGAATCATACAAGACAGAGCTGCTGGAACACAAGTGATTATTCTGGTGGTCTAACAGTTTCTGTTGTTCATCATATTGTGATTTATACTGACATGTCAACTGTGGGGTTCATCTCAGATGTAAAATTCATGTTCTTCTACAAGCCTCAGAACTGTACAGATGATAGTTTCCAATATAAATTCTACTATGTTTAATCCTACCTTTTGCAAATACTTAATATTTTTGCCATTGTATTTTTTCATTTGGGCTCTAAAGATTTTAGTATATCTTTAACTACATTCTTTGCAGCAGCATGAAATAAAATGTTTGATGAATGTATAGCATGAGTGTATTCCGAACTGGTGTGACAAAAAAACAGAACAAATTAAAGGTCATTTTACTTTGCAATCATCCAGAAAAAGGCAAAATGTCACCCCATAAGCAAATTATACAGTACTTTTGCTGCACAGTTAATTCTTGGCACATACAAGCCAGCACCCCTTTGCTGGTAATGGACAAGGCTGTGCATTGTATGAGTAAATTAGATATTATAGTAAGAAGTTTCCACATGAAATACCACACACTCATATGCAGCTGATAAAACTGATGAAAGTGAGTAAGCCAAAATACAAGAAGTATGATTCAGACTGTACTGCAAAGAAACACATTAGCAAAATTTTGCAGTACCAGTCAACTGATGTCACATGGGTGCAAATTAAACCATATATAATAGAGAAATACAGTGTCAAAACTGCCAATATTGACAGACTGTCTCACAACTGGGTTCTCAGCAGTTAGACTTCAGCTAAGGGGCAGGGTGTGAAAATAGGAAGATAATATCAGGGAGATACTGAGCAAGGCAATGTGTTGGAACAAATCATCATAAGCACCAAGGAATATGATTTCAAAACTCTGACCACCCAGTGAAGATGAAGGTAATACAGAATGAAAAGTTATGAATTTACAATGTGTTGAAAGTCTATGGAATTTTGTAACATTAATCAACAAAATAATATCGCTTGTCTAACTTAAATTCATACACTCTTTTCAAGCTGAACAAGTCTCACAATATCTGTCTCTTGGTATGCCTTAAACTAAAGTGACCAGCTGCTACACCCTTGCCATGCCAAAATCTAATACATAGGAATTATGAAGTATTGGTACTACCCTTATCATACCAGGAGCCTTGAAAATTTCTGAGTGACAAGACAGTTTGCAGTGCAGCAAATGTGCAAGATGTACTGATTACAGTCTTCAGGGACGTGATACCATGTAGTTAGGTACAGAGGTATAGCAAAGTTGCAAAGTTATGGCACTTCAATGTGCGATCAGCCTAATGTATGAGAGCACTGGGAATCTAAGGCAGGCAGTTGAGGGGCAGAGAATGTGAGTGCAGCATGTCACCTCTCTTTCTAAAAACATACGTTTGCGTTCTTATGTTCTCATATCATTTCTTCAGTTGGAGACCAATGATAACAGAAGTATTCCAAAACCACCTGCATGGTTTCCTATTTTAGATGTGGTCACATTGTAGTACCAATATTCTAGAAAGGGCAACGTTTCTGTTTGGCTAATAGCTCGCAACACGAAACAGTCTCCACTTTGACTTCGCTTGTAACCAACTAACCCGACACCCCTCTAGTACAGCCCACGGATGATACCAAGTGGAGAGACTAAAATTGGTCACTAGCGCAGTACCATCGAATTGCATCCAAGCTCTACAAACACTTCAGAGAAACTTGGAAGAATGAAGCACATGTTCCTCTGAGGTGTTTGTACTAACCTACTTAACTGCATGGCATCACATTTCACAAGACCACACAATCTCAATATTCACCATGAACCTTTTCACACCAAATGCTGACCACAGTCAAAAACAGCATGCGGCTTAAAAAACCAAGGTTGGCTATAGTCGTCACCAGTAACATGCACAATAATGGTGAACATTTCCATTTTCATCTTTTTCAAGAGAACTCCCAGGCATTTAATTTCCAGTAAAAACAGGTTAACAGAATCTCAAATCTCATACAACTTTAAGAGTCTTTTGTCATTTCCGTTGTTCAGATTTGAATAACTGGTGGTATGAAAAGAGAAACACATCTGTGCTACTGTTAGATGTGGAGGACAATTAACTGTCCTAAAGAAATCAGTGAATTAATGATTGTGCTAAGATATAAAGCCAGAAGAGGCTGCAGACCTTTCAGTGACACACATGTATAAATGCAAACAATGCTTGAAGAGGAGGATGAGGAGGAGGAGAATGAAGAATATCAACTCTTTAACATCTCTGCATCTTGCTCAGCCCTGAAAATGGTATTTGAATTCAGCTGCCACTGAAGTTTATAAATCCCTTGTCTCTGCAGTGTGGTGAAGGAGGCGGCTGGCACAGTCACATTTCTCCATAACCTGCTGGATTTCATTCATCATTGTGATGCCTGCCACTGGGACTGCCATCAAATGCAACTGATATGGAGGTGTCAGGGGAGAAATTAAGCACATCCGTGGGAGAGAGGCTATCTGGGGAGTAGTAGAATGGACCACTTCCTCCTGTAGAATGTTCTGAGGAGCTGGGACCAGCTCCGTTGGTGGATGGGGAAGAAGGGTGTCCTGAACCTGAGGTCCCAGGAGAAGCCATATCAGGTGGAAGGAAACTCATGTCTGGACCACCTTCTCGACACCAGAGCTGCCTCATTTCTTGCCGACGCTGTCGCATCAGTGACTTGTACTCTGAGATCCTCATCTTCTTTCCATCCACAATGCATGTCCTTTTGGGTCGCGGCCGGTACCTGTAGTCTGGATGCTTCTCCATGTGCAATTTTGATAATCGGGACTGCTCCTCATAAAATGGCTGCTTCTCTGCATTTGACATGGCTTTCCAGCGAGCACCTGTAATTATCAAACATGACAGTCTGTATCTTTATATTTTATATCTTGCCACAATTGACATATTTTGCTGTCACAAAGATACATTTTTCCATTTTATGGCATAAATATACATGGGGAGTGCACGTACAATTCCACACATTTCTAACTTCAGCACTAAATGGAGATGAGTAGTCAGCCTCAGGTTGCAGCCACTCTAACCCCAGGGAAAGAACACGCGGTACCCGCTAGTTAGGATTCTTGTTGAGCCCCATGGCCATCCTGGAAACTTTTGAGAAGAGATGAATCTCGCCCTCTTACCAAGAATTGGAGCCTGATTCGTCTCACCCGTAGCCTAGTCACTGTAATGACTAAGCTATCCCTGTTCTCATGTTCATCTCATTATACTGGAACATACTTCTTTGTATTCAATTTTTAGTAGAGGAAACAGTCAACTTTATATTGCACCTCACTTTATTTAGTTACAATCAAAACCAAAACCCGCATGTAACCAAGACAATGGCAAAAATGTATTGCCTTTACATTTTTCGGCAAAGAAACACGCCGTATCTCTAAAATATTCAGACATACACATCTACAAGTTGCGTTTAAAACCAAAAACTCCCTCCAATCCTTACTAAACACAAAGAATAAAAGTCGAAACAATTTCCAAAGAAGTGGAGTCTACCAACTGACACACACAAACTCTGGCAAATATACACTGGACGAACTGACTGTAAATTCAGAGAAAGGTACAAAGAACATTTCCACTCTTTCAAATACAATAATTACAATTCAAAATTTGTGCAACACATCTTGGAAACAGGCCACAATTTTGGAAAGATAGACGATATTATGTTGGTCAAATATTACGATAAGAAAGGTAAACATTTGGATACAATGGAGAAATTTTACAAATACCAAGAGACCAAAGATAATAATCAGCTCAATGACAAACATACCATCATATACAATAAGATTTTCGAAACTATCATAGAAAAGGAAATGAATGCTGACTAACGTAGTACCCCCCACATAAATACTTGCCCGTAAGCAATACTAGTTCAGTTGATCATAAACCATGAGGGCAACCACAGTACAGAGTCCACTTGAGGACCCGTATACTCAGCACAGAGCTTTAACACTACTTGCTCCACAAATGCACAGGAAATAGCAATAACCCAGTAAGCAGACTATCATCATACATTACCAATTCAATCTAGTTACAAAAGCTCTTTACTATTTAACACCCTATATCACTTTACAGAAACGGAATACAGAAAGCTCCACCCAGGCTCTGGATTAAAAAACTAGTGTTAGAAGATAATAAGACCGAGAAAAACCCCAGAATACACCAAGCTCCGCAATCACGACACACCAACAAATGGAAATTCAAAGCACAATATAGGTGGATGCCATTAATACGGAAGTTTAATGTTATATACATCCTCCTATGATCAGCCACAATTTTTACCCTTTATTTCATTTATCTGCATACTTCTTAGACGTACCTACCTTTATTCCATTCTTATACATTTTTATCTCATGTTGTTTTATATATACACATTCATGTATATTTTTAATCAATTGTAAAAGCGAAGGCCTTCCCTTCTTTGATAGGTAGAGTTCCGATAACAATGACTTGAAGTACAGCCTGACGATGGTCTTTATGTAGACCAAAACCGGTTGTTCCAACCTCATAACTAAATAAAGTGAGCTACAATATAAAGTTGGCTGTTGACTGTTTCCTGTACTAAAAATTGATAGCATATGCCAACAGGGATGTCGAACACCAAAATTCTTGGTATTCGTGCATTGTTCAGTAGAACATACCATAAAAGACAGAAAGCTCTGCAAAAGAAGTGTCTAATTGTATCAGTGTCTCTGAACACAGCTGATGTAAATACACATAAGTACGAAGAAGTGAGATACTTGTTAGACAATGAGATCACAGGCAAACTGCTGTCATCCTTGTAAATGGAGTTTGCACAAAGGATGGATTTACAATTTCTTTTCCTTTATGTATTTTTTTGTGGAATATTTAACAATGCTGTCAACAGCTGAGAACATAACATTAAGCAATTAAGATACTTCATGAATAATGAGTTGAGAATAGTGTGGAAGGTACTGATTGTGGCCTAACTTGAGAAAATCTCTCAGATATTGCTTAGAGTGATGAGGAAAAGCACAAAGAAATTGAATACAGCTCCTAACTGGGCTTAGATTTCAACACAGAACCTCAAGAATATACAGCAGGCATGCTACCAATCCAGTTACTAGGTACACTAATTTTATTTCTATTTGTGGTGGACAAAGTGGCAGTGGAGAAGGTTGCATTCAGAGTACTTGCACTACATAATCTTAGCAAGTGACAGAGCCATTCAATAAAACTCTCTCTCCCTCTCTGCCTCCCTCCTTTTTTTTAACATTACTTATAGAAATGCTAGGGTGAGGTAATAGAAATAAAACGAGACTGAAGGAAAGGAAGAGAAAAAAAAGCCAGAATGACTGGCCATGATTGCAAGACAGCTCCAGTTTCCAAGTAAACTGGACTTAAATTTAAGGAAGAAACTAGCAAAATGCTACATTTGGAGCACTGTTTTGTATGGTGTTGCAGCCTGGACACTTCACAAAATATGTCAGAAATACTTTGAAAGTGTTGAAATGTAGTGTGGAAGAAGGCTGAAGATCAGTTAGACCAATCATGTGAAAAATGAAGAAGTACTGCATAGGTAAAGGAGGAAAGGTTAACCTACATAAAATAAACCATAGAAAGGCTAAATGAATTTGTCACATCTTGAATAGGAACTGCCTGTAAAACACATTACTGAAGGAAAGACACAAGGAATGGGAAGATGAGGGAGAAGATGCAAGCAGGTACTGGATGAACTTAAGAAAAAGAGAAGATACTGGAATGTGAAGGAGGAAGCACTAGAACACACTCTGTGGAGAACTCACTTTGGAAGACACTATAACCCTGTCACAAGACAGACTATGTAATGAATGAATGAACTATTTGGAAATAGAGCATTCATTTTAGATCCTCCAGTACTATGGGGCTTGGGATGGGATTTTAACTTAGGAGTTGTATTGCTAGTACAGAAAAAATGTGTAATTACTCTGGATATTGTCCATCGCCTCGTTTTACAACAGCAGCATATTTTAGGAACTTGATCCACAATGTGCAGCTACTTGGTCTGTGTGTGTGACGTTACTACAGCACAATGCATGATCACTGTCAAGTTAAAAGACAGTTTAATTATGGTTTACTATTTGCAGTACGGTATACATTACAGTACTTACCAAGTATTTTGGAAATGTTGGAATTATGCATGTCAGGACAAGCCTTTAGAATCTTTCGCCGCTCATCCTTGGCCCACACCATAAAGGCATTCATTGGTCGCTTTATATGTGGCTTGTTTTCACCTTCTCTTTTCTGCTGTCTCACAATCTTGGCTGAAATTGAAGCCGAAAATAAATAAATCAGGACCATATAATTCTGCAACAAAAATGTTGTGAAGTTTGCACATAAGACAGGGTTATGCAATGCAAATATTCTTACTAGAATAGCAAAATTGCAGAGAAATATATTAACTGGAATACTACAGCACAATTAGTAATTTAAATTGTCTCATTTATTAAGGGACGGAATAAATAACAAGAAGCATTTAAACAAACTTATCTGACAGAGACAAAAATTTTAATGTCAGTTTTTCCAAACACTTATTTACTCATAATTTTGATATAATTTTTATGTACTCTTAAATAACCTAACACATATTTTCATGCTAATTTTACATTTCACCACCATGATCTCACATACAGGGATTAGGGGATAACAGGGTTGATTAAAAAGCATATATCAATATGTACACAATAAACCTGAAAAACATAATGTAAGGAACATGCTTAACCTGTTTAGTTCTAAGAGCAACTACATATATTTACCACTTGCATTAACATTTGGAAGTTCTGTTTTCTGCCCACATGGTTAATGCACGGGTTTTGCATAATTCTGCAATAAAGAGGAAAAAGCAGTGTGTTCTCTGTGACATAGAAACTTAGCTTTTCCATATTATGTAGATAAACTTCAGGCTTTAAATTGTCAAAAGCATCAGTGAATGTAATATTTTTGTGATGTGGGAATAATAGCTTTATTACCAACAATTCAAAATTACATTGTCTGTTGTTCCCATTTCCAAACCCACCACAATAAAGGACCCTATTTATTATACTCTACATGTGCATAATACGTAACATGTTTCTCATTTAATTGATAACTTCACATAATCTAACCTAAGTGAATATTCTGTGAGGTCAATAAGCTTAGAGAACTTGACTTAGGTCCTGAAGTAAGGCAGAATACTAGACTGGTTAATATAATATCTCAGTTCCTTTTTACAGAAACTGCCAACAATGTCATCACATGCCATACCTCATTACACAAGCCATATGTATTAGCTTTCACTCAGGTCAGCGGTGCATCCTTGATATGTGCAGGCAGGGTAACTGGAGCCCACACCAACAAACATTTGTTTTTTAGTATCTGTCTTACAAATTGCGAAAGCACTTTGAAACCACTGGTCACTTTGGAACCATGTATTGATACAACTTCCATTAATTCACTTATGTAACAGGTGTTGGGTGCCTGCAATTCTATGTGTAACATGACTATAGAAGATCACGCAGTCATGCTTTCTACAGGGAATTTTAAATATAATTCCTGTTGGACATGTTGGCTGGGGAACTTCATCCACTTAAATCATGAATGTAATACATTACCGCGTTGATAAACCCCAGTTACAATAACAGTCATATTTTTGCCACTGGAATTTAGAACATGATGAGCATACATCAGTCTTCATTATCGGATGACCCCTAAGCCCAACTCACTTTTACCGCAAAGAACCCAGTTCAGTAGACATGAAACCATGACTATTTTTTACAAAAATAACATCAAGGTACAGGTATTCCCCTGTCACTACTCAACATTATATTGATTATGCTTACATTAAATTACAAATGATGTTCAAAATGAGGTCCCTTCCCACTTTCAGGCAAGACTCACATCTCATTAACACAGTTCAAAATACTCAATGATGCTGTTCTTGGAAAAATGTTCAAAATGGTCTATCAAATATTTTCTCTCAGTTCTTCTGCCATATGCAGACTGCTGGCATAAACTTCGTATTGCAGTGTTTTCCTTTTACAACTACACTCACTTCATATTGTTCTTTACGTCCAGCACTGATTCTGTGTTATAAAATCGTGTCACTAACCATTACTGATTTGCTACATATGTCACTATCACAAAATTATCTGTGAAATTTATCGCAATGGTAGGATAAATTTTTAATATACGCTTCAATTAAGAATACACATTGTTCATTACTCTACACTATGTTCCTATTTCCATCTACTATGAGGAAAAAATGAACTATTTGTGGTATCCTGTGTGTGACTTACCAGAAGACAGCACAGTGTTCACTTTTAAGGTGAATTAGCTTTGACTGTCTCATTTTTATATTCATATCATATTTATGTTCACAGGGTCAAAACTGGAAAACCTTGTATGTGGCATTACTGGGACCAGAGATTGCCCTTACACTGGGGTCTACCAATTTCCAGATATACCACTGAAATAGGTGAGTAGAACTGCGAGCAATTTGTGAACTCGTAGGCTTTCACAGCAGAGCAGTTAAGGCCACTATTCTTTTGGGATACAAAACAGTGCCACATCTCAGAAGAATGGAGACCTTACAAAGAGGTTGCTTATATTTTTATTCTGGACTGAATTCTACATTTCTTACTAACCACCATCATTCTCTTTTACACATCTAGGAGTGTTGTGACCTGTTACACATATTACACAAGAGAATCCTTCCATCTTCTACACCTACCGGTAGAAGAGCTCAACTAACTGAAGTGAAGTGAATCCTTATGCTGTTGCAGAGGTCTCTGGAAACTCCTTTTTCTCAGCTTATTCTGTTAAGGTTTTCTTTTTTATTTCTTCTGTATTGTTTTATTAATACTCTTATTTGTGTAATTTACACATTTCTCACCATTTTGTAATTTCTTTCATGGCCTGAAGAAGTGCTGTGCTTCTCCTCTTCCTCCTCCTCCTTCTCCTTCTGGCATTACAGTCCTTGGTGGACCTAAGCAGTCCCATTACAGGCCTGGGCAGGCCCTTAGCGTTCCAGGAGTTTGAGGCTCCCAGATATCTAGACAATCGGCACATGAAGGTGGTAAGGTTGTCAGCCCTACACACTGGCCGCATTTACCCCCCAGGAAAAATTCCTGGTACTCATTTCTGTTAGAGGCGGAGTCGACCCTAGGGCCATAGTGCAACCGGAAGGATTATGCCAATGAGAAAAATCCACTGACACCATCGGGAATCGAACCCGTGACCTGCCGGTTTGTAGCGCAGTGCCTCAACCAACTGTGCCATGGTGGCCCCTTGGTGGACCTAAGCCTCTTTCAAAATTGTCCTCCACTGCTCTTGGTCCTGCGTCTTACACCTCCAATTACTTACGCCCATCTTCTTTAGGTCTGTTTCAACTGACTCCAGCCACCTTACCCTGGGTTTTCCAACACATCAACTGCCCTCTGGTTTGTATAATGTTAACTTTCTGCAAGGGTCCAGCTCTTGCATTCTGAAGAGGTGTCCCAGCCACCTCAACCTTCCTATTTTGATCACTCTGACTATGTAAGGTTCATTGTAGAGCTTATAAAGCTCATTATTGTATCTTATTTTCCAGATACCATTCTCATTAATTGGGCCATAAATCCTTCTTAAAATTTTTCTTTCAAAGATTTGGAGAAGATTTTCATCCTTCTTTGAGAGGGGCCAACTTTCCCTTCCATATATTTGTATGGGTCTGTCAGAGTTTCATGCAACACACATTTTGTCTGCCATTTCAAATATGGTGAATTTAGCTGTTTCTTTAACCCACAGCTAGTTTTACTGGCTATGATTATTCTTTGCTTAATTTCTGTACTGATGCCATTATCTTCTGTTAAAGTTGTTCCTAAATATTTAAATTCCTTCATCCTCCCATATTGCTGATTGCCAATTAGTAACATTTTAGTATTTGTTGGTCTTTTTGTCACTTCCATATATTTTCTCTTCTGCATATTGACTGTAAGCCCCATTACCTGTGCTGCTTTCATAAGTTTCTTCATTGTTTCCTTGAATGCATCTATAGATCTCCCTACTACAACTATATCATCTGCATAAGCAAGTATCTGGGTGCTTTTATTGTATGTAGTCCCTTCGTTTCTATCTATGAAAAGTGCAGTGTTTACTCATATTTATTCTCACAAAACGCACTTCTGCTAATATTAATATTCTCTCATCACTCTTTACTGTTCGTGACTGACTGCCATAAGATAATATTGGTCTAACCAATACCTTAGTGGTAATATCCATAATTAAACATTGCAAAGAATATGGAGTATTTGGCAGAATTAGGATAATTTGCAGAACTTTTCTTGGCCTACATTCAGTCAGTCATTTATTCAAGAAAAATGTACTCTCACTAAAAATAAGAGCTGTTCAATTTATTACACCAGACATCTAAACACCACCCCATGGTAAAGAAATGCAGTTTTCTTACTAGAAAGTCACTACAACACTCACCTTTTTCACTATTTTCTTCTGGTATTTTGTACCCTGGATCAGGTCCCCACACTGTAAGCAATGTGGATATATAAAGTTTAAAGAAAACCAATAATAAACTTAAAACACTATAGTCTTCTGGAATGTGATGCCATATAGTCCTGTAGATAGGTAACAATTCTTTGGAGAAGCCTGTCTATTAGACTACATTAAGTACATCCCACAAGACTGTAATCTTAATATTCACTACCAACAGATTTAGTCAGTATTAACTAACTGAATAACTCCATGGAACAGAGTCCTAATTCTGTTACCAGTCCCTATGCTGAGTCAAATGAAACTTGTTTACAACTTTCCAAATCTATTTCTTTAAGATCCATTTCAGTATTTTCCTTCTATCCACACCTAGGTGTTCCAAGTGTCCCTTCAATTATAGGTTTTTCAATCAAAACACCAGCGCTAATTACAGATCGTAATATCTTACAAATCTTTGTGTTCCAATCTGGCTAAATGAATCACTGTGCTCCAGAAGCATGTTACTTACTCTGACAGGTGACTAAGTCAGCCTCCTCTTTGGCAGAGCTAAATGGAGGTTCTTCTCGATGTGATTTGGAGGAGGTAAGATGTGATCCTGATAGTGCATACATGTGTAGGGGGAAGTGCGGATGATGCTTCTCTGGTGACATGAGTCCCTCTTTACCCTGGGTCATACCTGGACTTGACGGTAATCCCAGTTTGCCTGCAACATATACCCTCCAACTTGATCCGTACTACAGTATTTTCAGGCATGAACTTCTAGGCTTGTATACTTTTCACCAGTTTTATGAAAAAGTAAGGTGTGGGCTTTAAACATACGTATCATGAAGCATCTGAAATTCAGCATTAATTGCACACAGCATAACAGAGAAAAATTTAAACAGAATATACCCTGATTGATAAAATCACACAGATGATATGGTTTTGAAAATGCAGTAGGTAAAATCATACAAACGGACATGAAAAAGTGTGGATATAAGGTAAGTGGAATTGTTTAAGGCCATGTTTATTGACAATTACTTTGTTAAGATCGCCAATGATTACTCATATTGTGGTCTTCAGTGTTATACCGCCATGTAGTCTTGTATAAGAGGACTCATATTTTGGACTAAATTGTAGGCATACTGTTCCTCCAAAATGTTGAAATCTATGTAGCAGAATGCATGGCATCACAACTCATATGGCCACAACATGAGAAATCAAAGCTGTGAAAATAACAGGCTTTATAATTGTAACAGATCTATAAAATAACAGTACCAACAAATGTGCACAAGTACACTGAAATTAGTTTATATACACAGTGAACATCTACATGATTTGGCTAACCATGTGGTCACCTTCAGGGATGTAAAATACAAAGCTTAGATACATTAATAGCATCAAGTGAAATTATACATGTATCAGAACCAGTCCATAAGTGTAATTACAATTCTATTAACCAACAGTTTAAAAATACATAAATATAAGTTACTACAGTAGGAATGTGTTGATATTTGATTCGATGGTAAATGTAGAAGGTTTCAGTTAGTATTTCACCATCCAAGACAAAGTGTTGTGATGTGGATGGTACAGTAAAACACACTGTATTAACCTTTTAAAGCCTGGCGGTAACTTTACATACCACCAGGTTTAACATTAAAAAATTCTACGTGGTGCCTACATTGCGTTTATGTGTTTTGTATGGATCTCAGAACAAACAATGACTTTTGCCTTACAAAACACTAAGAGACTGGTTTTTATAACCGAAGTGGAGAGTGTTTACAGAGCGGTACGCACTGATAAAACAGGTATGCTTTGTCTTAAAAGGGTTAAACTACCGGCTCTTATTATTGTAATTACACCTACAGATTAGTTCTGATACTTCTGTAATTTCATTTTATGATTTTACTTTGACTATCCCTTGTATTTTACATCCCTGAAGACGGCCACAGGTTTGGCTGAAGCATGGTGGAATTCAGTGTACATATAAAATAATTCCAATGTACTTATGTGCATTTGTTGTTACAATTATTGTATATATTTTAACACCGTACAGATAATATAGAACTTATAACAGATCTCATTCACTTCACAATCTTAGGAGGCAGGTAGATAGCAAGGCAAAGTATGAGATCAATTACAGTGCCAAATTTAAGCATGTTACATCACACTGTGATGAAAAAAGAAGGAAATAGCTTACATCTTAGTATTTAATTATTTGTGTAATATAGTTGTCATTAAAGACAAATATTTTATGAGCTACACTTTCTTCCAAACCTCATACTCTCATACAAATGTGATTAAAATATTTCTCCCCTTCTTCATCGAGTTGACCTTCAGTGGGCCGTGGTAATCATTTACATCACCTGGATTAAACTTACATGCCTCAGCATTTCATCCAGCGAGAATATTTGGCAGTTTGAGTTGGTTCTTACAATGACATTTAGCAAAAATCACAGTATTCTGGGGTGTGAAGCCCTTAGGCTGGTAGCTACTGTATGGACCAGTAAAATGCTGCTTAATTATGAGGTTACATATTTTTGTTGCCTGAAGAGAAAGGCAGTAGATCTCTCCAAAACACTGGTACCTATTTATCAAACTACAGGTTGATTTTAAAGTAAATGCATGAAGTTAGATTGTTGTACCTCCTAAACAGAATGCTATATAGCTACAATTCTTGCACCACTTTAAAGTTCATACACAACCATTCAGTGTCAGGTTTCAACACAGGCCCCAGCACTCTGCACTCACTTCTGAAATCTGAAACACATGGACTAACACTTTTGCTTAGGCATTCAAGATGAACAGTGGCAAAAGAATCTTTAATTTGTTGTTCCAGTTCTTCAGATATTCTTGGCTTTGAGCAGTAGACATTAACAGAATGTTTTCCATAACACCAGGATTGTTGTCCTGTCATGTCAATATGACACCTGAAAATTCCATGTGGCAATTGCAATACTTACGGATCAACTTTTGAAGGAAGCAGTGGTTATGTTGAAATCTGACACTAGACGTTAGAGTATGGTCTTTGAATGGAGCAGGAATTCTGTTCCGTTAAATATTCCATTTAGGTCTTAACTTTTAGGAATTACAACAGTTCAACTTGTGAATTTATTTACTTATGCATTTGTATTACAGTCATCTTGTAGACATGGTCATGTCTCGGTGGACTTAATTTTTTGTGAAGAAAGAATAAAATTTGTACATACAATTGGACTTAAATTTAAGGAAGAAACTAGTAAATTGCTACATTTGGAGCATAGCTTTCTATGATGCTGAAACATGGACACTTCAAAAAGTAGATCAGAAATACATGGAAAGTTTTGAAATGTGGTGCTGGCAAAGAATGGAGATCAGTTGGACTGACTGTGTGAGAAGCGATGAAGTATTACGCAGAGTCAAGGAGGAGAGGAATATCCTACATACAATAAAAAGAAGAAAGGTTAACTGGGTTGGTCACATCTTGCGCAGAAACTGCCTTCTAAAACACGTGATTGAAGGGAAGTGCGAGGGAAGGATAGCAATGACGGGAAGAAGAGGAAGATGGCGTAAGCAGCTATTGGATGACCTTAAGGGAAAGAGAAGATACTGGAAATTGAAAGAGGAAGCACTAATCACACCTTGTGGAGAATCCGATTTGGAGGAGACCTGGTGTAAGACAGACTACAGAATGAATGACTACCATGATTTAACTCACCAGCTGATGGAGGCAACGGGCTGAGATGTGGTGGGAGGACTGCTCCGTATGGAAGGAAGGCTCTTGGCATCACGAGACTTGGTGGTAAGAGTTTAGGAGTAGTGGCTGCAGCTGGTTGTTCACCCAGGCCATGCAGCCCCAAGGGAAGGCTATGAATATTGGTCCCAGAGCCTGCCTTAGGCTTGGTTAGGTTAAGTGGTGCATCAGGATCTGCCTGTGATGCTGGAGGTGATGAAGATGATGCTGGAAGTTGAAGTGGTGGAGGTGATGACTTGTCTGTAGTTCCTGTGGCACCTGTGGCCAAGTGTCCAGGAACCCAACTGTGATGAGGAATCAGCTGTAAGAAATGAGAGTGCAGTGTCAGGGCAATAAGACCTGTTCTTAAAAGCCCAATATGATCTTAGCTGTTCATTGTCATTTTTCTTATCCTGTTTGTCTTTGTTGCCCCAATAAATATCAAAATGCTGACTGTACACGTTGGTCTCTTCACATCCTTTCTTAGTGATTTCTGTAATTCTGTTACTATTGCTTCCCCTCTTCAGGTATGTTATATGAATTCACAGTGAATTCGCACACAATTTGTACTGTGGTTTTCTGGGTTATACCACAGTACTGCAGTCTGGTAGGTGGGTACGAACATTTCGGACAAGCATACTGTCTCCACTTTCAGGGCAGAAAATGCAGGGAGTTTATAACACAGAAATCCATAATGTGAATCTTCACTGCTGTGAAAGTTCAGTCTTGTAATTTTCATTACATACAATGCAGGTAAATCAGATTAATGTGTCTATGCCGTTATTAACATTCAGAAAAAAATATGAATGATTGCGTGATGAGTCTTACATTGTTTATGAGAGACGCAGGCTTACCTATTCTTTATCTGCCATTACAAATATTCGCATGATCACATGCTGTGAATCATGTATTAATTATTCAGCCCCGCTCCATGAAATTAATGGATTAAAATCTGTTATTTAGTGCTCATCTTTTGTTATTCTGGTTGACAGAGCAACAGCAAATAAAGAAGTCATTACACACATGCACAATGTGACATTTCTAGCTTGTGTGTTCACTGTAGTTCCGTTAATTTATAAACTGTCAGATTTACGGGAAAACTGTATTTGGTAAAAAGCCTGTGTTTCACTTTTAGCTACAAATTCTCATCTAAATTTTTTTTGACCGATAAACAGTCCATGTCCTGACGTATTCGAAACGCTCGAAGAACCGCACGTGTCTTCAAGGAAAGTATCCGTTACTGCTGCCTAATTTTAACCAAAATTGGAATGTATTCCAAAGATGTTAGCGTAAGTTGCCGTATGTTCTCGAGTATATGCATGCGGACATACAGATCGATACGGCGAAGAGAAGATTCGTACTTTAACAAATTTTCGTTGCGAAGGTTCGAATCCAGAGCAGTGTGTTCTGATCGTAATATACGGTCATCTGGTACAGGCCATGAAGGCATAGAGGGGGAGTAAAGGTATAGCTCTACTCATTCACAACCTCGGCGTTAGGTGGGTTGGGCGGTCAACGCGACGCTCCGGCCGCTTTCCCCCGGGAAAGAAACTCAGTACCCACTGTACAGGAGGCTGGGTGGGCCTCGGGGCCTGTGTGGACCGATGAGGAAAATGTCACCCCACCGAGTTTCGAACCTTGAACCGCCCAGAAGGCAGCGACTCGCTACACCGACTACGCTATCCCGGCCGCCTCTGATCGTAATGTAGGCCTGCATATTGTGGAGTACCAACATTGTGATGTCAGAAATCTGTGGTATTGTACTTACATTGCTCGCAAGAGAAGTGGCCACAGTTTTGCTGACCGGAGGAGTTGTGTGTGGCAGTTGAGGTAAGTTGACAGATGCAGCACCAGGTGCAGGCGGCAGCCCCCGCAGTTGTTCCAAAAACGGCAGGAACATTAATGACTGCGGGTTTGGGATACTAAGCCCCTTATTGGGGCTGTACTGTGATGAGATCTGAGACTGAAACAGAGACAGCGATTCTTTGTAATTCTGAAACGGTTATATAGCTTACGTGGAAGCTGGATTTGTCCCTGATCACGCCGTACAGGCGTACGTAGGAGTGGAGGAACAGCTCCATGCATTAACCTCAGCATTAGATGGGGTGAATGGTCAGCTTCACTCCCAGACCATTTTATGCCTGGGGAAAAAAGGTGAATAGGAGGCTGGGTGAGCCTCGGAACCGGTCTGGATACTTTGGGGAAAAGAAAACTCTCTTCCTCCTGCTAGGAATTGAACCGCAATTCTTTGACTGTCTAGCCTAGATACCTAACCAAATAAGCTATCCCTCGTCCCTGCACAAAATAATCCTTCTTCCAAGTGCAGGCTAATTCTGAAATAACTGAAGGTTAGACCTAATCTTCTGGGATGTGAAGACGTGTAGTCTGCTAATTGCGTATAGACCTTTCGGTTATACTTCTACGCGGTAGACACAAAACACCAAGCCCTAGGAAAAGTGTGTGTGTGTGTGCGTGCGTGCGTGCGTGTGTGTATGCATGAATGCATGCATGTGTATATATAACTTATATATTTTTCTATATATATGATGTCACTTCCCAGAAGCCAGTAAATTGGACTCAAATTTAAAGAAGAACCTAGTAAAGTGCTACACTTGGAGTACAGCTTTTTATGTTGTTGAAACGTGGACACTTCGGAAAGTAGATCAGAAATACCTGGGAAGTTCTGAAATGTGGTGCTGGAGAAGGATGGAGAAGATCAGTTGGACCGATCATGTGAAAAATGAAGAAGTATTATTTGCAGTCAAGGAGGAGAGGAATACCCTACACACAATAAAAAGAAGAAAGGTTAATTTAATTGCTCACAGCTTTCGCAGAAACTGCCTTCTAAAACACGTGGTTGAAGGAAAGTTAGAAGGAAGGATAGAAATGACTGGAAGACGAGGAAGAAGGCGTAAGTAGCTACTGGATTGCCGTAAAGAAAAGAGACGATACTGGAAATTGAAAGAGGAAGCACTAGATCGCGCTGTGTGGAGAACTCGCTTTGGAAGAGGCTACAGACCTCTCGCAAGACAAACTACAAAATGAATGAATTCTCAGAACGTGGCAGTCTTCATAGTCAGGGCGGTGGGAATCTGACATCTGTTTTAATTATTCATTCCCTCTTAGCACTCATTCTAGCGACGACAGTAAATGGCTTGTTTGTTGTTAATGTATTGGCAACATAGAGACGTTACGTAACAAAAATAATTACCTGCGAATTTAGTAGGTATATTAGACTTAATGGTAAATAATGAGATTAATATTAAAGTCTTCTGGGATGTTACGCCTTGTCGACAGGTACATACTCGTAGTTACCGACGTTTAAACAAACAGTAGTCCCTGTCTTCATCGTCAAGCAGTCCAAGAAGAAAAACGTCGGTAACTGCGAGGCAACACGGCGCAACGTCCTTGAGGACTTCACAGTCTCCAACAGCACCGCTGTGAAAATGCCAAAACTCACAGAGTTAGTGTTAAAAGTACGTACTAGTATTAATGAGTTAGTCACTTCGATGCTGACCAGCTTATATGTGACAGAGTCAGTGCTAATTAACCCTTTAAAGACGAAGCTTATCTGTTTCATACAAGAACTAAGTGCTTACCACGCTGTAAACACTCTCCACTTCGGTTATAAAAACCAGTCTCTTAATGTTTTATAAGGCAAAAGCTGCTGTTTGTTCTGAAATCCGTACAAAACACATAAACGCAATGTGGGCACCACGTAGAATTTTTTAATGTTAAACCTGGTGGTACGTAAAGTCACCGCTAGTCTTTAAAAGGTTAATATTACGTTAAATATGTGCTCTGTTACCACGACATAGCGCGTCCTCAGGTTGCGTATGGAGAAGACGGCATGCAGGTGTGGAAGGTAGCAGCAAATATGTGGAATAAGCTGTCGCTGACAGCGGACATATGACCCCTCTCAGTTTGAGGGTTGGACAGAGGGGCTGGCAACTTCTCATTGTAAAGAAATTAACATGTCAACGAACCGTTACATAGCTTCTCGGAATCAGGCTGCGAGATGCATAAAAAATGGGGAGTTTCTTCCATTCCTAAATGAATATTAAGTTCTCAAATATTACGATTAATGAAATGAATTATTTAATCGGTCAATCAGTCAGCAGTATGACATAAATAACTGTAGTTTCAGGCTCGTTACAGAGCAATCACCTTTCGCGTTGTGGCTAGGCAAACATAATCATGTCAGCCTTAAAATCTGTGTTAATTTTCTGAACAAACCTGCAGCTCCTGTATCTTCTGATGCTGCTGCTGAATGTAGTCCTGCTGTCGCTTCAGATGCTCCTCCTGTAACCTCTGCAGTTCCAGCTGCTTGTGTGTCTCCGAGGTTACATGACTCGCAAATGCCTGCAGCGTAAAAAGAATCAGTGAAAACATGAGGATAAAAATTACCTGTCTTAAAAAACACGACGAAGTTCAGTCTCACAGAAAGCTATCGCTCTGTGTGATTCACTCCTTCATGCAGAAGAGTGAGGTAGTATTTCCTCCGAAACGTCGGTAAACTGCTACCAGACAACAAGGTGTCCCATTTTGAAGTCAGTAATCTTCACAGTTACCGCTATGAGATCCTCAGATGTCACTATATAAGAAATTAATGCTACTAAGTAGAGCACTCCTTGAGAAGCTAGCAGTTGCTCAGCTACTCACGAAATTCCTCGCTGTATTTGGAACCCGAAGATTCATTACCGCGCTTACAACAGCGTGCCACTGGACTCTACTTGAGCTACATGAACCCAGTCACCATTCCCCACTCTGCCATTTCTTTAAGCTCTATTATATATTACTCTAACATATCCTCCCGGATCTCCCGAAATAATCTCTTTCTTCCTGTTTTCGGACTAAAATTCTGTGCCCCATCTTCCTTGCTTTGATAAAGATTCTGCCCGGCGGGTTCATCCCAAACGTTTTTAAACACCTCCGCATTCCACTGCACGGTATCAAAACCCACATCATAATGTTTTATGTTCATCAGCCTGAAAACCTCAAATGTCATGGCAGGAAGTAATCAATCTGCTAGTTGGATTGCTTAACAACAGATGGCACACCTCTGAGAATGCCCCTTATACGAACTGTAGCGGTCTTTATTCACATATCGCAAGTTTTTAGCATTTGTGAATTGTCACAAATATATTTAGCGTTCCAATCAGCCACAATATATGTTGTTATGTGGACTTGAATACCAGACGTTCAAGGAAGAACAAGTGACAAGAATCGAAGCGGCAGAAATGCGTTTGCTGAGAACGGTCGGAGGATATAAAATCACGAATCCTAAAAGTGGTGAAAATATTACAGAAGAAATGGGAATGGCATATATCAGTATAGCAATATGGGTCTGTCAAAAGAAGTGGGTAGAACATCTGTAAAGAACGCCTGAATCCGGAATTCCCATCTACTGTATCGGTATAAGCAGAAACCTGAACACCGGGATTCCAAGATGCTGCATCAACATAAACAGAACCCTTCAACTCCAACTTCCCAATTTCTGTATCAATATAAATAGAACACCTGAAAGCCTAATCCCCAGACGCAGTATCAATATAAACAGAACCCCTAAACACCGAAGTTCAAAATCCTGTATCAATATAAACAGAACCCTTCGACGCCGAATTCCCAACCGTTGTACCAAATTAAACACAACAACTAAAGGCAGACCCCGGGATGCTGTATCAATACAAAGAGAACCCCTGAACGTCAAATTCCCTACTGTACGTCAACACAAACAGAACCCCTAAGAGCCGAATTCCCAGCTGCTGTATCGATACAGAATAAACAAAACCCCTGAACGCCGAATTACCAGCAGCTATACTGATATAAACAGAACCCCTGAACAAGGAATCCAAATTGCTGTATCACTATAGACAAAATCCCTGAACAATGAATCCTAAGTTGCTGTATCAGTATACAGATAATCCGACAACGCTGAATTCCCACCTGCTCTTTCAATATAAACACAAGCTGCCAGAGAAGCAGCACAGAAAAGCGAAAGGAACAGTTTAAATTATTGTGATCTCAAGAGGAGAGGATCTTGAACCTTTAGAGCACAGCGGCTACTTGGTTACTACATGAACCAACTGCCGTAATATTCAGTAACTCCAAATTTTTCCCACACTGTTTTTGTCTTACGAGTCTCAAAATAAACAGCATTAACAAGTCGTTCTTTATAATGGAAACGGACTGTGTTTTCTGTGACGTAAGAACTGAATATTTATATAGATTATTCTTTAAAACTTACGTCAAAAAGCAACCCTCCCACTACAAGTAATAAAACTGTCCCACAACAGTATCCTATCTGCTGAACTTATTTACTCTGCTGCACCTTATGTACTCTGCTGTCTACTCTAGCAGTCCGATTCCCATCAACTTAACTTTTTCACTTCCCTTGCCTCGAATCTACCTTGCTAGAAGGGTAAGCGGGCACTGCTGGGAAACTTTATAGCCGACAGGCCTTATACATCCTCTTTCCTTGTAACAGATGTAACAGTCCGCTAGTACCCCCAATTACATATTATTGTGTTACTAATGATGACAATAATAATAATAATAATAATAATAATATAAAATGAAATATAATCAACGACCTAGTTTATAGAAAACAAAAATTATGGCAAGCCAATTTCTACTGAGGTCTTCCCCCACTCGTTCAGGAACGTGGTGTAAGCAAATAAACAATTAAAGCTGAATTACAGTCCTTTGAAATTAATCTCAAAATCTTCGTGTCAAGTAGAAATACCCAAGAAATGTTCAAATTATACAAACAGGTATTCTTAAATATACAGAATAAGTTTCAGCGTATTTGTAGCGATTTTATTCCAAGAGACTTTTACTCCATTCTGTTCTGTGATGCACATCCCTTCCCCCTTTCTTTTGCATCGCCCCGTCTCACGTTTTTGTTCCATCTTCCTCTAAATGCTTCACTTACGAGCTAGGATATCCACTAGTGCTATATAGCCACTTGCCAAAACGCCCACTCGCCCTAAATATACACCGGCATGAATCCAATTTTATTTTCCATTCACAGGGCCAGCTATAGCAACAGGAGACTTCCCGCAGCTTCTGAAGGGACATTCACATATCATACTCAGGTCCCCTGCACTAGATCAACACCTCATTTTTTTTGGTAAATTAGCATAAATCCTCTTGAAATATCGACCCTAAATTGTTAAACATATGAATATTTTGGAAAAAATGTTTCCGTTCTCGCGTAGTACTTTTTGTCTATAAACACCAATTTCGTCAGATGTACCTAACCTTAGTAAAGCTGTCTGTAATCCATTTTAACATCAAATACATGAAATTTGTAATCTACACCAAGATGCTAAATTTACTTACAATACCGACGACTCCAGCGTATCTTCCAGTTCCATTCATTAGTTCCATATTCTGTTAATATTCGCAACTGGTAACAATCCTGCCGTTTCTGCTACGGATTCATTACTACGCACATAAAGACAGAACTGCCAACGTTTGCTGCCACTGCATGACCCTACTCGTACATACGTGCTGGCGTGCATAATGACAAAGTAACGGTAAAGCTGTCCCTGGACAGGCCCTTAGGGCTCGAGGAGGTTGAGGCTCCCAGAATTTCTAGACAATCGGTACATGAAGGTGGTAAGGTTGTCAGCCCTAGGCACCGGCCGCCTTTACCCCAGCCCCCAGAAGATATTCCTGGTAGTTGTTTCTGTCACAGGCTGAGTCGACCCCAGGTCCATAGTGCAGCCGGAGGATTAAGTCAATGATAATGGCATAGTAACAACCCTTAGACTATGTCTACATAAAGATATATACGTAGGTAGGTAGGTAGGTAGGTAGGTAGGTAGGTGGGTGGGTGGGTGGGTGGGTAGGTAGGTAGGTGGGTGGGTGGGTAGGTAAGTAGGTAGGTAGGTAGGTAGGTAGGTAGGTAGGTAGGTAGGTAGGTAGGTAGGTGGGTGGGTGGACGGACGGACGGACGGACGGACGGACGGACGGACAGACGGGCAGACAGACGGACAGACGGGCAGACAGACAGACAGACAGACAGACAGACAGACAGACAGACAGACAGACAGACAGATAGATAGATAGATGGGCGGGCGGGCGGGCGGGCGGACGGAAGGATTGACAGACACACGGACCGACGGACGGACGGAGAAGCACAATGACCTTCGACATTTCAAAAGGAACTTGCTGCTGTTACCAGCACCATGCTTGGTAATACTACTCATTTAACTGCAATTCAATTTCATACATTTCAGTCCTCAGCGGAACTTTGAAACCACGGCTGATCTTAATATACAGGACGTAAACTTGAAGAATTGTGGAAGTACAGCTACATTTGTACTAAATTATAAAAATTGGTAGACTAACAATATTCATTGCACGCTGTTCATATTTAAAGCCACAATAAGAAATGCGTTCAGCGAATGTGGACAAAGCATTCCAGGTTCAGTCACACATTCCACTGCAAGTTACTGCACGGTTCTGCCCCCATTCTTAAATACAGTTAATGCTGATGACTTCCACAACAACTGTGTAAATACTATATAATCCACCCCTTCTTCGCCCTAGTTCTTTTGCGATAAGCAATAAATCTCCGTGTTCATTACAACAATCTTACCTACATACATATTTACTGCTGTGGCGCCTCGTAGTGACACGCATGAATTAGACGGCTGCCAAGAAATGAAACAGCTGAGGAAGAGGAGCAGGTCTGCACTGTAAAACAGGACTTTCACGAAACTGTACACAGGATACACAATAAGAATATCGTATGACCAGAGGCTACATTGTCGTTGACAAATTTCTGCCATCAAGAACAACATGGGGACGGCAAGCTCCATCAAAACCCTGGTAGAAATTTACCAGTCGACACGGCGTACCCTCCCAGAAAACTTGAATCTTTAACTCTGGGGTTATTTGATATTAATTTAGCGTACTACAAATTTACACAAAGTGACAGATATTTGTACAAAAATGGATAACTAAACTGTGTTGTTATTAATGCAGACCCGGCTCTATTTCTCTAATGAGGGGTGCACCCAAGGAAGGAGTCTGTCGGGCTGCAGCACCCACCTCATGTTTGAATTTAAAAAGCAAATATTTGTAGACACAATATCAAAGCTTTACGTGTTTTACCCTCCAGCCAAAATCATTCACTGAAATCGGCTCATGACTAGTACACTGAGATTCGGATAAATGAAATAAAAAACTCAGGATATCTTAGATTAAATTTTAAGACAATTAAGAAGATTTAGACCTTGCGATTTAAATCATGTGAGTCATGGGGAACATGTAGTGATATTTGTAGAATATAAACGCAGTTGCAAACAGTGGTATGTTTTAGTTACACTTACAACATGATTTTTGTAACATAATTTTTAAAACGAAACATAAATTATGTATCGCCACAGGGCCACTCCACCCACACACCCACACAAACACAATAAAAATTTCTGGGTGCGCACCTGACTGTATACAACGAATCACTTGAAGGGGAGTTCTTTCAGAACGTTTTTCTTTTAAATGACCAAAAATTAACATTCCGTCACATCCCTGAATAGCGATCCCGATCATCCTATCGTTTAACGTGGACTTGACGTAAAAGCGGACTGAAAATGGAGTGGAAAGTTTTAGCAACATGAGAAATATATTTCAGCTCAGTACGAAGGAGAATTTTAGGGAAAAATCAAATAAATTAATACAACAAGAATTAAAAAAAACATTACAGGCTTATTTAAAGGAAGCATTAATAAGTAAATGACGGACATATAATAAGTGACATTAAGAAAAACGGAGTGTAATTCTGTGTATCCCGAATTTGCGAGATGTGAACAGCAAGAACATACGTGGTGACAATATGATAATGACCACTTCTGAATGACGGAAACAAGGCTGATTGTTTCTTTCTTTTTCTTTTTTCTTTTTTAATCGATGCATTTGGTGGGACGGGAAGGTCTTACAACTGTTTATTTTAATTTACCTACGAGATATTTCCTGTAAAAGTAAACGTAAACTTGGCCGTCTGCTTAGTTAAGTAAAACGCCATGAACACACGGGGAAATGCAAGTGTAGTCCCACGTAGGCTACTTTAAGGCACCAGATGTAGGTGAGCTGCCGTATACCCCTGGCACCCAGAGCCGGTTTACACGATTTAGGGAAGAGAAACACCTAAGCTTGATATCAGGCATCCCGTTGAGTTATTTATATTGACAAATACTACTTGTACACTGTCAAACGCAACCATATTAGGAAAGAAACTCTGTTACACTACAACTAGCGACATATTTTTTGACTGGTGACAATTGAGTTGAAACAAATGTCACAAAGGTCAGTGTTCACTAATAAAGGTTTTGTTTGACGGTTTACAAGTACTATACACCAAGAAGAAATCCTCTTTCCCTTGTCGGGAATAAAACATTTTCCTCCGTCATTCAACCCACAGCCTACTTTTTATATGCTCTTTTCTGAAAATATATGCTGATGGTCGCTCGTAACTGGAACAAATCCAATAATGCGTCGGTGTATCTTACTATATGCAATGCCCCTTCCCATAAAGGAAGATTTAAGAATATTTTCGGAGCAATCACATTATGGCTTTTCTCCACATGCTGTGAATTGTCGGCAGGCACAAGTCTCTGAAAACCGTCCAAAATTACAACACACCTTCAGCTTGAATCAACAAGACTTACATGCAGATCACGCACGCCGGCACTAGGTTAAAATTTACTCTTCAGCTGTTATGCATGTTAGCAAATTACAAATAGGAACGGAAGATGGCAGCAGTGGGAGATAGGCCTGAATACGTTCCTCTAGAAAGCCGCACTGTCCAGTGCTTTTGCTGTACTACGAAGGCGGGCGCCTTAGTATACAAAAGCGGGCAGCTGTATTTTGAGAACTTTTCACGTCGCTGAATTTAGGTATTTTGGCAGAAGTTTATATTTATTAATTTCCTGCTGAAATTTCAACAGGTTTTATGTTAGTACTGCAAGACATCTGTGAGAGGCGAAGTTCTTGCTCGCGTCATTAGTACTTCCGAATCTCGAAATTCAGCCAAATAACACAGACAATTCATTCAAGCCGGGTGAGATGTTACGGTATGCTGCAAATACTCTTGGATTGTTTGACCCTGGAGAAGGGGGTGGTAAGTTCCATCGAAACATAACATTTTCAGTCGGTAGGCAAACATTTAAAAAAATCTAGCCCGTCAACAATGGCTCTGTGAAAACTTCAAATCTCTTATGTTTAGGGAAATAATGGCTCTCTATTCTGATAATCATAAGCACCTTGATATGAGACAATGAGTGACAGATTGAATTACACCCTTGTTGTATGTTGTTTTTGAGGTACGCGCTCCTGGCGAAGACACAGTATTATAACTTAGAAATAACGGATTCACCGTGAGCTACGAATAAGTTGAGCATCGAATATATAATGCAACGTAACACGAACAGATGGCAGCGCTCCGACAGATGAAAATAACGCGTGAGATTGCGTAAGAATAAAAAAGTATCGGTAAAAGACGCCGTGGAGCAGCGCGTGAATATTGTGGCCTAAGAAGAAGTTGTTCATGTGCCTTATGTAATGCGTGTGTCGCGACTGATTGAGTCGCATCCAGGTCTACAATAGCAGGTAATACTCGATAAAAGTATATAAAAGATCAGGGTCGACTCTGGTGACTGTTACGATAGAGGTTGAACTGTGTGCTCTGTGAGGTAAGCGCTGAGGTCTAAGGAGCTGATGTGCATCTTGCATACAGCACAACAGAGCACAGTGGGAAAGCTCGACACCAAGACTGACTGACCGACCGTCAGTTGCAAAATGACTTTCACTTCGACATATCACAACCAGATGGCTGCACTTCGATAAATGAAATTAACGCTTCGTTTGATCTAAGTATGAAGAAATACTGATGGAAGAGTCCGTAGTTAGCAGTGACTTCACTAACGGGTTGTCAACGTTATGACAAGGGATGCGAGCCAATATGTACTCTGTGAGGGAGGCACTGAGGCCGAAGAAAGAGTTTTAGGCGCGCTCGCCAGGGCGATAGAAGCGACAGTTACTTTCATGATGCCTGTTAGCATGCAACAATTTGGCTGTCGCTGGCCCGGTTTTCGTAATTTAAACTGAGGACTGTCAATAAAATCTGTCCCGCAATTTTACATTTGGATGAAACCGGACAAAAATACACACGCACGTTCCATGACGGCCTACGTTTCGTTTCGTAGTCCTTATCTCTTCTACCTGCTCACAGTAAGTGTCGAGGTTGTTTATTTTCACTTAATCACATTTAGACACGCCACAGTCGGTAGGACTCGTCTGGACGAGGGATCGGCCAGTCGCAGAGACAGCATAAACACTCACAAGAGACAAACATCCATGCCCCCGGTGGGATTTTTTTATTAGATCAGTTTCTTTCCCTTAATAAACTAAATACATACACGACTCAACCGTGCAGATAAAAACACAATGGTCTAAGCAACCAATCTGATATGTTTCCTTGAGGCCACATTCCTCACAAATGTTCAACATAACACTATCACTGTAGCGTCACTGATCAGCAATCTGGCCACCTACCAAAACTCAAGTGTGAGAATAAGAATGCAACTTAGCCTAAAGCATAACACAAAGGTGGGTAAGCAATACCACTCGAAAAAAAGGATCACCACTGGCGAAACTTCAGAGAAAAGATCGCACTGCTGCTATCTAATCTGTTTCTTTACTCTTCGAACCCACGATCCCAGCAAGCGCTCGGCCGCAGACCTAGGCTTCAGACCGCACGGCCACTGGGATAGTACGGCCTACGTAAATTTAAAATCTCTCGCTGAGTTCTTCCTGGCTGAGAAAGTTTCAGACAGAAGTTTCTGAGAAAATTACAGTAAAATTTCATGTTAAGTGTATAAGTCTATTTTTTTCGAAAGTCTTACTCTTTACGAGATAACTGCTCGTAAAATACACACGGCACAGCCAGACACGCCACAAATGATCGAACGCAATATGGACCAATAACGGCAGGATTTGCATGCCTGGTAATTACGGCAAAAATACAAACTGTCCCAATACTTACTACGCATAGTTTTATAACGGATTAATCTCGGCTGATTTGTTGAAATAAGTTCTGAAATCAGACTTACCAAAAATAAGAAATTATGCAACGACTAATGACCACCTGTTGGGCCGCACTGTACGTATACAGAAATACTCGAATGAAAGGTATTTTCTTTAGTGCATCAATTAGAAGTAAACATGTGAAGACAGCGTGAATTAGGATTCACTTCTTCTGTGATATTACGCTGTGTCAGTGGGAAATAGAATTCCGAGGTTTCGAGATAACGTAATATCCTCGTCTTGAAGGGTCAAAATGTCCAAAAAGACGTTGCCTCAAAACTTCGGGCTCTCATTACCCAGTTATGCAGCCTTCTGTCTCACAGGAAGTGCGTTCTCAGCTAAACCTCATAAATCGTAAAGTGTAAATTGGCTCGAATAAAATTTATTTTCGAAACCGGTACGTATGTATAATTTGCATAATTCTAATGTGTTCCATGTTCGTGCACTATATTATACAAAAACACTAATCACCAACAAATGCACAAAGAGAGTTTTATCATCAATCGTAACACACTCTTACATGCTTCGACCCTGCTGGGTCATCTTCAGGGAGAACTTTTTTGTTATTACACTAAGGTTGCACTTTGTAGTCGAGTGAGAATGTGCTGTTGACTGTGTGCTGGAGGCGTGAACTCTCTGCGAGAGAGACGCACTACGCAGTCAACAGCACATTATCACTCAACTATAAAGTGCAACCTTAGTGTAACGATAACAAAAGTTCCCCCTGAAGATGACCCAGCAGGGTCGAAACATGTAGGAGTGTGTTACAATTGATGATAAAACTCTCTTTGTGCATTTGTTGGTGATTAATGTTTTTGTATAATTCTGTTTCCCCCTTATTGAGATTGTGAGCGAAGAGCGATTCTTATGACGCTTATTTACTTGTATACAAGCTTACAAGATCAGTTACAGTACAAGTACTCGCAGTTTAGGGAGACAGACTGGTCACGAACACACCTGCACATACAAGTACTGTGCACGGCATATTTTTCTAAGTCAGTAACTACGAAATCTTTCGACGAGGGACAGAATCAACGTAGACATATAAACATATCGTTCAAAGAAAAATAACAGCAAATAGCAACATGCCTGAATAACAGCAACGCGTTCTATAACATTCCATCTGCAATTGTGTATAACAAAAAGTGTGACATCCACTGAAGGATCCAGAAAGCAAAGAATCGAACATGCCTCAGTGTTATGTTATATGTTCATTTCCAATATTTTTATTAGTCTATAGGAGGTACGATCTCAGCCTGAAGAACCAGTGGAGCATCTTGCCTCTGCTGTAATCGAATCAGCGACAATAACAAAGTCTAATCGCAGAGGTTACACGTTCAAATAACGACCTTGGCACAGGCCTATCAAAGGTTGGGTGTCATTAGCACTTCCTGTGTATATGTAATAAAAGAATATTGTAGCTCAGCTAGGTTCTGATTAGGATCAGTAGATGTATGAGCGTTTCTTCAGGGACGCCAGCGTGCATTTAGTAGAGTTATGCCGGGAGAAACACTTGTGCAATGTATGTTGCAATTTTTTCATTGAAGTTTTATTATGTAGACGCCCATTGGAATGTTTTACTATGCCACAGTCTGTAAATGTGATTCCACTAGCACCCAGATCGAAAGCGGATCTATTGGAGTAACGTTACAGTCAAGTTCCAATACTCTGCGGCCTAAACAATAATGAACCTCAGGACACTTGAAAGGTAAGAACGTACCCGTTATGTATTGAGTCCGAGTCGTAGACGTGTTGCATTCGTACAGCCCAAATCTTGGTGCCTAGCGCCGCCAGTCTAGAAGTTATTGTCGCTTCTGGGTAAAGATGCTGTCCGAAATGGTTTAAAACTAATAGTTCCCTATTGGTCTTTCACGAGTTTTATTATATCCCAATTCTTGACCGAAAAAAAGATGTCTTATTTGCATACAGTCCTTTTCGTTGGACGACTCAAAAGGAACTGGCAAAGCGACAGTATCTACCAGCACAGGTTACTACAGCCACGACATTTGTGCGAGGGTAAAGTGGACACTATTCTTACACAAAAAAAATCTATGTCAGCTAGATCTCATCGTGATTGTTTTTCGAGCAATCGACCCACGATGTTTAAACCCCGTCTTTTCTCTCCACAACAGCTGAATTTCTGTAGCGAAAAGGGAATGGCAAGTGACACTGAGGGAAGGCCTCTTTTTGTCTGTTTATGAGCCCTAATGGGAAAAGCTACTGTCCGTCCGTCCCCCCCCCCCCCCCTCGCCGAAAGGAAGATCAGTGCTGGGCGAGGTCTTCAGTTATCACACGGGATTCGGCTGCTCCACCTCACTTTACAACATCCTTGCGTGAGTCAGTCAGTGGTAGACATACACTGTCCCTTTGCGTGAGGTTGGCGGCGAGGCCGAAGAAACAGTTGAAATTCAAGCACATAACATTGTGTTCTCTGTGACATACGAGCTGAGGCTGAAGCAAAGAGCATATGTACACCCACATTACAGCATTTCGATAGTGTAAAGACACAACCGATGGAAGAGGTCGTGGAATAGCGCATGAATATTATGGCAGCCCATCCTATGAAGGGCACGTGGCTAGCAAAATACACAAATAACTAGTACGCTGCGTGGGGCAATGAAGATTTTCTAATGTCAATGCAACGGGTACCCGTAGTTACTGCGGGGTTCTGAAGGGTTAACACACTGTTGTTAACACATGTGTTCAGTAAGGGGCATACACGGTTTGCGGTTTCGAAGATTCGTACAGCAGGCTTCTCGGTTATGAAACCGTGTAGCCTGGTAGGTGTACACAAAAGTTTCGGACGAAATTACGCTTCTCTCTTCATTCATCCTAAACACTTGTACCCCTCTACCAAACTACATAATGTTGCATTCCAGACGCCTACGGTATGAGTAAGCATCCCGTATCTACATTTCATGGATATTTACCCTGCGTGCTCTGCATTAAACTGGTTACAGTATTTTGTTTCATCTCTTAATTATTTCGTTCTCTCACTTTGTTTACACGGTTAGTTACATTTCTAATTTATTTACTTTATTAGTACCTTGATTGTCCCTTCATTTCTTTCTCCATTTAACCATTTTAGTTTTGTCCCTCATTTCTCTGTTTTTCTTACTTTTGCTTATACTCGTGCAAACATTTTATCAGGCAGCACCACAAAACGATGCGAGTGTCAACGGCACATTAGTTGAGAGATGTTTTCTCCTACTAAAACCTATCCCATCTACAACGCTACAGTGTGAACATTTTTAAGCAAAACCGCATAGAAAATATTCACGTGACATATGGAACCATCTCGAAACTTTAAAAAGCATTAATTCTTTTGTGGAAAGTGAACTACAGCAGCTGGCTCCAGGGACACCTTATCCTAATCCCTCATCTCTGCACAACTCCTGTCCCCGACTGACACAAGGGGTGTCCCATTATATCTGGTGATATATTGCTTCCTGCTTCAGGGTTAATTTCAAGTTCAGCTGGAGC
This sequence comes from Coptotermes formosanus, assembly GCA_013340265.1. Taxonomy (NCBI): domain Eukaryota; kingdom Metazoa; phylum Arthropoda; class Insecta; order Blattodea; family Rhinotermitidae; genus Coptotermes; species Coptotermes formosanus. Next base: position 811,161 of record BLKM01010755.1, on the reverse strand, counting down.
TATAGATGCATGGTAATACAGACCTCTCACATACTGGGACGGGGAGACAACTGGAGCAGTTATCTGGCAAGCAGAATGAACTCTATTCTTCAGAAACTTTCCTACGTCTACAGAAATGCCAACCAATCTTCATGCTGTTTCGGTAACTTATTGTTGTTTATTGTGAGAAGCATATGGAACACACAAACACACTACGTCGACAAAAGCAGAATTTTTGCTTATTGAAGTAGGCGGAGAGTAACATACCATGCAGCATACACGGACCTAAATAGGGCATATATAAAATACGCAAATACGCACGCACATACGTAGGCCTGTGGCAGCTGGCATATCGTACTCAGCACAGTAATTAGGCTACGGACTGAACAACCAAAAGAATGGTAGTTCGACTGCTGGCACAGGCAAGAATGTCTCTCCTCTCCAAAGCGTCCAGGCCGTATTGGCCGGCCACCCAAACGCCCGGTCAGTGATTCAGGGAGCTTCCTCCCGAGCAGTAATGCGGTCGTGTCGCTGACCCCGCAACTCCATCTAGTGTCGAGATCAACAATGTGTGAAGATGCACCTCCACCGCCCACATCTCTTCACGGCGTGCACCCATGTAACTTTACGTCTACTTATGCTTACACAGGACATACATACAACAAAGAAATGGACAGAGCTCACACAGTATATATGCATGTTGATGTGAGTTTATGCTACAATATGAATTTCTTACTGACATCCATGGGGCTTATGACGCTGGATTACAATGATTGACGCAGTATTACTGTCTCTCCAAGTGAATGCTGAACATGTCACTGCTACTTCCTTGCCTTCTCACTGTCACATCAGATATTAAAACTCTGTCTTCTTCTATAAATATAAAACTTTGTCGTTCCCACAGGCCTTGAGGGCAGAGCCCAGAGGGAAGGTGTTTCATAACAAGATGCTGAAGAATGTCTAGCCCTAAAAGGAAGGCAGTACGGGCGGGACGGATAAAACTGCGTAATAAAGAGCTCCACACTTTTACTCTTCACCAAATTTTATTTGGATGAGCCCACCAAGGGGGAGGAGGTGGGCGAGTCACGTGGCACCTACTGGAAAGGGGCGAAAAGCAAGTATGGATTTGGTGGAAGAACATGCAACAAAGTTCCCGCCTGGAAGACTTAGGCGTAGATGATAGGGTAGTATTAAAACTGATGTTAAGGAAACAGGATGGGAGGACTCGCACTGGATTCATGTGGGTCAGTATGCGGGCTTTTTTGAAACACGGTAATGAACTTTCGGGTTTCACAAAACGCCGTGAATTCCTTGACTTGCTGGGAAACCATTAGCTTCTCAAGAAGGACTGTCTTCCATGCAGTCGTTTAATCACATTCTTGTTAAAAAATTGTTTGTTACCTCGCATACAGATGCAGGTTCAGTGGGCAGTCAGTGGTGTCTGTCCGTCTGCCCCTCCCCTGGTTGTCCGACCATGTGTTTCCCACATGCGAACCTCTCAATAACACTTAAACAACACGTGGTTCGTGGAACTGTGGCAGCCCTTTGTTAAGGCCTGCTCTGGCAGACAACGTGGAATATTGTGGAAAGACAAGTCCCTGTTTTCAGAGGCCAAATCCGTTAGCCAACTGGAACCTCGCACTGGTTTCAATGTTGTACAAAATTTAGTTCTTACCTCACACGGAACACAATGCGTCTCCAGCGCAAAGACCAGCCGATTAACCCCGTTTAGGGAAATATTCGCTGTTTATTGTGCGAATCATACGAAACACATAAAATACAGTGTACATAAAACGCAGAATTTATTGTACATATAAGTAACCACACTGCTTGAAAGGCTAAACAGTTCAACTCTAGCAAAAGGACGCTGATGTCAGGTCTAGGAATATTACAGTACCGCTGAGTACACTGATATAATGCATTTATCTCACAGCTACAGAGCGCTGGTTTATGGTTTTTGGTATTGAGAAGCTACTACTGGGAAGATAAAATAAAGGTGATTATATGGGCGGGGTATGTAGCATGAATGGGTAAGGTAAGAAATACAACATACAGAATTATAGTCACAACCTCTTGACGAAACAGAACACACGGGAGGATGTGGAAAGACACAGACTATTTAAAATGCATCTTAAAGGAACATTTTATGGGCTCAACTAATAGAACTGACGACACGATTTTCTGAGGGACACGTGGGGATACGGCAACAAGCTTTCAGGTTTCATGCAAGTCGTGAAAGAAGTGTGAATAATAGAAGACTATCAGCTTCAGCTTTTAATCCATGGAATCAACATTACTGACTATAAAATACAACAAACGCAATTACAGCAGAACCCGAATGTTCAGCACTGACTACCAAACGCCTGATGCTGAAGACGGCAGTCAATCAGTTCCATCCGCCTTCCACCCTCAGTCTCCCTAAGATCCATCTTAACGTTATGCTCCTGTCTGCTTCTTCGTCTTCCAAGCATTATTGGCTTCCGTTTCCCCATATAAAATTCTACATACATTCCTTGCCTCTTTCAACCCACCCACATGCACAGCCGAGCTTTAGGTGTTCTGCACATAAACCATCGTGAATTTCCCGAGGAGCCTGTTTAGCACTCATATTGCAGTATGCAGGGCTGACACCGTGTGGTTTGGTGGGAAATGATGTTCTGGAACACAGTACCTTCACTTATACTCTAAAGATGGTAACAGTATGTTCCACTGAACCGTTGATAAAAACCTACCCGACAACACGGTGTCATAACCCTGCAGACAGCAACATTAATTTCCACTACCGCGAAATCCAACAAACTTTACTCTTACCGCAGATGTTAAACGCTGGTTCTGATTACAGGTCCTTAAACAGACATAGGCCACTCTTGTATGGGACAAGCTGCCTTCCGACGATCGCATTACGATATTACAGTACAGTATTGAATATGTTCAAAGGTGTTCGTTGGTGCCCGTCTGCTGGCTGTCTCTGTCTATCGCCGCTGTACTGTATGCTACACAAAGACATTGCCCTCTCCCCGCGGAAACACGCCACACAACGAACCTTCCATCATACTGCCGCCAACTTTCATAATGAATCAAAGATAATGAAGTACATTAACTGTAGTATACTGGGGCCAAAGACTTTATACTGTTACATCATAAAGACGCAAAGGAAGCCGAGTAGGCGGAGCAATAGAATAAAGAGCAGAAAAGGAAAGATTACAAGAAGGGAGAATATAAGGTGGAGGGATGAATGGGTAGGTGGAAGAAATAGTGTGTCTATGTACTGAAATGACAAGAAAACTTTGAAAGTTGATTGAAACAACAGAACGAAGAGCGAGATAATGAGGAGCGTGTACTCTGTGACACAGAGATCCAGTCCAGCGCGACATCTTGGGTTCTCACAACAGTGGTGTTGAAGATTCAAGTCTTCGTGGAGGATACAAAGTGTCGACAGCTATATACGAGCAGTTACCAGCGTTTCGAGTGATCATAATGCCTTTACCTCCAGGTGAAATGCTTATCTCTGAAGATGACCGCACTAATACCCTTTGAAACAGTCGACAAGGTGTAACATTGCGAGAAACTGTTATCAGATCTGACATTTCGGAAGTGATGAATATCTGATACACACTTCAGTCTTCCTGGTTACAGACTGTGCAGCTCCGTGCAAGGACGGAGCTTCACAGATGGCCCTAATGCGCGGGGCCGAGCCTGGTTCACACGATACTAATCAAACGCCACATAAAGGTCAGGACTTACTGGGGATTTTTTCCTTTTTCCTCAAAAAATACTACTCATAATCGCTTCCATCTTGTGCTCTTGACACAGTAAGTTGACACAAAGTTAGCACAAAGAGGTGTGCCGCTGCTTGTACGTTCAGAAGTGTCCAGGGAGTTACGATGGAACTGCATGTGCTGGTGACGTAGTGAGCTAAGAATTTATTTCAATAATGAGCTTGGAAAATTGGGTTTGATAGGGATCCGGAACGAAACCCCACCTGGATTTTCTCCTGGAATTTTTGCAGCTGCCCCTTCCAAACAATAGTTCGGGAAAACACCTTACACATGCAGCACCCCACATCTATGTAACTTTCCTCAAACCCCAAAATGATATCTGATGTTCTTAGAGCACCATTAAAAATCCATTAAAATATTCCTGGTATTTATGCATTACAATATATTATTAACACGACAGTCAGCACAAATTTTTAACATTTTCATTCGGACTAGGAAAAGGATTCGGGCTTGGGACCGATAGGGGTAACAAAAACGACAAAATATAAATTAGTCCATATCCGCGCAGTCTCTTCCCACCGTGAGCGTATTGCACAAAGCTGGTGCATGCGCATACCGTTGTCATATCACTTATTTCACGCCTTCTGAGCTCCTAATGTCTGTGTCCGTACTAACGGTGTCATCTCGATAAAAATGGCCTTCTCTATTCCTAAACGTTTTTGCCAACTGTGGAATTGACGAGTGCAACATTTAATTCGCCACTCTGTACTTCGGGTCCGGCCGAATCCTCTTCGAGACGGGGAGGGGAAAATTCTAAAATTTTGGCCCGTGCAGACTGGCTGGTGGGTCAATATTCACCGTGGCGTCAATTTTACACTACGGACGGTGGCAGGGCATTCTTCCGCAGTTTTCATTAACATTTGCCATGCCATTCGGTATCATACACAGATCCATCTGCGAGGATATCAGTCGCTCAACAAGTGAAGAAACACTGTGCTTTGTACGTTACCTGAAGATTCATTCGCGTATTCGCAACGAACAGGCAGATAAACCCAGGCCAAACCCTCCCAAACAATTTATGTTTTGTTACGTTAATATTGTTCTTCCACCTACGATTTTGTCTCAAAAATATCTTCCTTCCCTTCATATTTGGAGGTGAAAATGCACTGTGCAACTTTCACTTCTCTAACATGTTACCCAGACATCAGGGCCGTGCCATGGCTCAGGCGGTTAGCCGCCGGCCTACCACCGCGAACGCGATCCCGGCTCAGTCCGTGTGGCATTTTTGGTGGACAAAGTGGCACTGGGACAAGTTTTTCCCCCAGTACTTCGGTTTTCCCCTGTCAATTTCATTCCACCGGTGCTCCATTACTAGTAAAAGGATAAAAAATCATCATCATCATCATCATCATCGTCGTCATCTTCATCATAGGGTTGCACAAGAAGCGTCTAGGCTGCGGTGCGTCCGTAGCGTCTGCTGTGGGGCCCTTCACCACTATACCCAAACATCAACCAGTTTGCGGTGTGACTCTCACTGTCTGTTTACGGCCAGCGATCTGTCACGTACATAGGTGTGTGTATCTACGTAGTGCTTTGATGTAAGTAGTCGAGTTTGTCAACAAATCTTATTTCACATTTTGACGCGTGAAATTCATCTAAATATTGTGTAAAAATTCAGTTTCAACTCCACAGCAAACACGTTTCGCCTACATTAAAAAAGCAACCAATAAGTTCTGTCGCTCTTTATTGTGAGATTCGTATAGAACACACGGACACACTGCGTGGGAAAGAATGCACGCAGTACACATACATACTTATCACTGTAACTGACAGTTTTTATCAGTGTTAAAACTACTCAGCATAGATGAAACGGAAGGATGAATTGGGGTGGATATGGAAGGAATAGGTCATGGTCTAATCTTGTGTGCCTTCCCGGCATGCGCCTGTAGGGACTGAGAAAAAACCACGAAAAGCTTCAGTCAGGATAGGCCGTCTGAGTCAATGCTTGCATCCAGGATTTCCTGAATAAGAAGCAGGAATTCTAACCACCTGCCCTGTGCCTGGTATGAGTGTAATAATTATTTTGTATTTTAATGTTAAATTACATACTTTAAAATCATACACCTATAATAACAAGTTTCTTATGCCAACATGCGAAAAAAAACTGACATACCAACAGAACCCAATGGTTCCCCGCCATGTTTAGCGATTTTGCCTCTTTTACGTAGAAAAGAGTAAACAAACTGGAGTAAGCTGAGAGAGAAATCTGATGATTTAACAATGGTTTATACAGTATACAAAGAACACACGCATTGTGTGTGTGTGTGTGTGTGTGTGTGTGTGTGTGTGTGTGAGAGAGAGAGAAAGAGACAGAAAACGTTGGATAGGAGGTTTCGTTACAAAAATTACAACATTCACTTTTATCATCATCATCACAGAGACACAAAGACCACATTTCTGTCTTTTGTTTCAGTTTTGTGAAAATAGAAAACGTGGAGAGGGGCTGGTGTATAGAGACTCTTTCTAAACAGTGTGCGTGGAGATTAAACTGTCGAGGTAGACTGATATAAAAAGTGGGAATATACTTCTATAGTATAGTACAGTATAACAAATTATCAAAGCACGTAACTCGGAAAGCATACTAAAGACTATTACAGCCAAAGGATATAATAACACTGAACATGTTGGATGTATATTTCGTAATAATTCTCACTGCCTCCCGATACTGTGTTGCTTTAGTAACCGAATAATTCTCTCCTATATTTTGTCTCATGCTACTATTTAGTAGGTCCCACCGTAGTGTTTCAAAACACATTTTCTGCAATGTTACAAATCCCTCTGCGTTCCCGAACTGTATACGTGAGTCTTTTCAGTTGAATTATAGTATTACCCACAATGCCACAATCAGCTTATTTCCTTCCCTATGTTTCCAACCAATCTCCAAAACAGTTTGTACCTCCGCCTTACTAATTCCTTGCCCCCCTTCCTGCGCCACACAGCAAACAAAACGACCCAATGTCAATCAGACATGAGGCGCACTACGTCTGATGGTTGTTATACTCGCGAATTGAAACAGTTGAAAGAGCTTATCTGATTAATTAATCGTTGTTCAATCAGTTAGGCAAGAGCAGCAGCTTTGGAAGGGAGGGGACCCGAGTTTTGTTTGTATCCCCCGCAAACATCAAAGTGAACTTTAACATAAAAGGGGTTTTCCCTAGGAAAAGCATAGTGAACATAATGCCAGCGGTGCGGAGGCTTTACTTGTTTTTCACTCCCAAACCATAGTAATACCAGAGGCAGTGATAAAAAAGGATATACACAAGAGTCTTCAGGGTAAATAGACATAGACAATTCTTCTCTTCTTTTTATTCATTATTATCAATAGTTTCCACTGGGGAGAGAGAACCCTATCAGACAACATGGGACAAAATAACAGGTCAAAACAGACTTCAAAAACAAAGACAAAAAGTAGTAGCGCAATGGACTGAATAGCTAAGAGAAGGCCTTTATTTATGAACAGTTCTCCTCTCGTTTTTAATCTCTTTCTTTCTCTCACTTTTACTTTTTTAAGGCCACTATTTTCATTTTCTTTTACGGCCACGTATAGGTTCGGCTTGAACAGTAGGTAAGAGAAGAACTACAGACAACTTGTTAGATCGATGTATCGCGGAAAAGTAGTTCGAAATTCATCTAAATAACCTACAAAAATTGTGTTCGCACCTCACAGAGCACACAGTAAGTAAACAGTATCAAAACGAAATAGTGAAACACTGTGTGGCATGTCTGCATACCTTGGAAGTACGTGTGGGCCAAAACGTCAATCAGACAGGTGCCCCGTACGGCAAGCTTTTAGTTCATGTACAATAATTACGTTAGCTACAACACGTTAATTTTATACACTAATTATGTGACAAATATACTATTGGGGCGATCCCGGTGGCCGTGGGGTCTAAGGCGTAGGTCTGCAGGCGCATGATTGCTGGGATCACGGATTAGAATCACGCTGAGGCATGGAATTTCGTCTCTTGTATTAGTTATGTGTTGTGTATGTAGCGGCCTCTGCGACGAGCTGGTCACTCGTTCGGAGGAGTCCCGCCGTGTGTGTGTGTGTGTGTGTGTGTGTGTGTGTGTGTGTGTGTGTGTGTGTCTGTGTGTGTGTGTCTGTGTGTGTGTGTGTGTGTGTCTGTGTGTCTTAATTGTGTGTGATCTAGAAACCTCAACACTGACAAGGCCTAGGCCCCACAGAAAATATATATTACGTTGTTAAATTATTTACTGCCTTAATTAAATTAAATCAAAGGGCATTATTTTATCATGGCGCAGTTCGTCGAGACACTGCGCTGCAATCTGGAAGGTCGCAGGTTCGATTCCTGATGGAGTCACTGGAATTTTTCACTGACTTTATCCTTCCGGCCACACAATGGCCATGTGCTACAATCAGCCTGTAATAGAAATGAGTACCAGTTATACCTTCCGGGGGGTTAAGGGCGGCAGGTGTGTAGGGCTGACACAACCTTACCACCTTCATGTGCCGGTTGTCTAGACTCCTGGCAGTCTCAAACTTCTGGAGTCTTAAGGGCCTATCCATGCCTGTAGAGGAATAGCTTCAGCTTTTAAGAGAGCCAGTTAAGTATTTAGCAATTTGTTGTTATTATAACAGTTTGGTTCATAAAAAGTATAAACTTATACGACAGGTCTAGTAACGTTCGAGAATGTAGATAAGGAAAAAATATTAACGTAACTCTTATTTGTTTAATTTTTAAATTGCAATTTAAGAAGACGTACCTAACCCGAAAAGTTAAAACGATTTTTGAGGCTGCAATGCATATACCAAGGTAACCGTTAATAATACTTTCTTAAATTTTCTTTTATCATATGCTATAACATTCACGACGTATATAATAATGGCCAAAATGTTGAGAAGTTTTATTTAGGTACCTGTGACTAACGACACACCTTACACTTTTTGTCTACAATTAAATTCTCATATTCAGAAAACGTACTTTGTTACATTCAAAACATCTTCCAAACGTCCATCACTTAGAGAAGCTACTTTTTTGCTTTTAATCACGTTCATAATGGAAAATGTTTGCTCCAGTATGTCTGTACTCCCCAGTACACAACGAGCTCGCAGAGCAGAGGGTCTTATGTTCTTAAAATTGGTCACATCCACAATGCTGCAGAATTCTTGAAGGCTGTTTTCACTGTGACTATTTCGGTCAAATGACGAGCTGTTATTTTCGAGAAGCTCAGTCTCTATATATGCGGACTCCTTTCGCGTCCAAAGAGACTGGCTTCAATTAACCCCATTAACCCTTTAAAGATGAAGCGTATCTGTTTTATATAAGGACTCAGTGCGTACCGCGCTGGAAACACTCTCCACTTCGGTTATAAAAACCAGTCTCTTAATGTTTTATAAGGAAAAAGTTGCTGTTTGTTCTGAGATCCACACAAAACATATAAACGCGATGTGGGCACCACGTAGAATTTTTTAATGTTAAACCTAGTCGTATGTAAAGTTACCGCTAGGCTTTAAGAGGTTGAGGCGTCTTCTTTTTTGGAAAATTTCAGCCGTCACCATTACGTACATGATGCAGCAACGGAAGTACACATAATTCACGCTCGTACAAGAAATATTTAGACACAACCACCGTGCACGAGGAATGTACACCGAAAATCTAACTCTAGAATCCAAAGTTGCTGATGTAAAAAAGTTTCATCTCATACAGAGGTGGAAATTAAACACCTATACAAATAAAATAAACAGCAATTCTGTGCTATTCAAGACCTATAAATGACTGTACATAAAAAAAAGAACCCATGACATTCAGTAAATGGCACGGTTGAGTTTACAGTTTTATTAAAATTGTAATGTAATATTTCGATACTGTTTTCATGCAACTTTTTGCACTACTGTGATTATAAATACATTCTAAATAAAAACAATGACACATTCTGTCCACCACCAAACTGTATGTTCAGTTCCAAATATTAACAGTAAAAACACTCCGTTGTAAGACGCGATAATGGAATGTAATGACCTACACGTGGAGGCGTGTACAAGACGTTAACAAATTTTAAATAAAATTACTTTTGTCAAAGGATTGTATACTACACCCCCCCCCCCCCGTCTTTTTTGAAGTCATACCAAGCGGAATGCAAGAGGTTAAGGTTCTGTTTCAAAAGCATGCATTAATAGTTCTGCACAGTTAAGTGCCTTCTCCCTGTCTCAGCAAAACTGCAGAGAAGACCACATTTATTCCATGTGGACAATGATCCACTTCTCCTCTACACATGCACTTTGACACAGATGCAAGTTCGTTTTGAAGGATTTGTGTACTTATATAATTTGCAATGCAAGTTGCGATATTCCCTGAAGCTTAAATTAAGCTCACGCCACCCGTGTTTTTACAACGACAATAAAAGTGACTGTTCTACTTCTTGTTGTGAAGCTCTGGGAACTTCTTTGCACAATTTGCCAGCACCTGCACGATTTTCTACCCGAGTGCTGCAAAAGGCCACAGCACTCTTCCACTACTCAAACAAAGAACTTCATTCCGATAGAGTATGTCACTGTATTTCGCGCTGACGTCTTCGAGCAATGCCCGACACTACGGGTGTGTCAGTAACCTAGAACGAATATAGCTCACAAAAGAAACGACCAGACAGTTCACACGCTCAAAATTAAAAAATTTGCTACTCAGCACTTTGAATCGGATAGTACAGTGGGGTTTTGTTATGTTCTTATCAGCATTTCTTCCACAAGATCCACTGCGTCAAAACGTTTGCCTCGCATACACAGACCGCCAAAAGCACAAACGGCTTCTACCTTTCGGGATCTTCAGTCACAGAACGCAGTTTCTTCCCGGGTTGTACGGTCCTTCAGAGAACACAAACCAGTTAGATCCCCCGTTAAATGCAAGAATTTCGCCAGTACCACAAATAAATACTGAGGTTGTTAGAAATACCAGCAGGCTTTACACCCTCATACACCAAAAGCTGATATTCTCAGAAACACTTGCTCTAGCAACACAATTCAGAAGTTGCCACTAATAAATATTTCTTCACAAACTTCTCTTCCGTGAAAGACTTAATATAGCAGCAGCAATTCCTCTGGCAATCTGAAAACTGACTTTGGTAGCTGCCTCATTATCCCCCGCTACTTACTTAAGGAAAGCGCTGCTCTTCACCAAGGTGCTTCAATAATTTTGACGCTTTTATTCCATTTTTTTACTGACGTCCAGTTTTGCTAAATTGAGATGTTCCGCTTCATAGTGTCGACCAATGTTAAATTACTTATAGTACAGACAATGTCTGTCGACAAAGACGGCACAAAATTTTGTCTCTTGTAAAGGTAGGAAGGTATTTATTTGTCCATTACGCATTAAATCCTGCATTTTCTGATTAATTACTTCGCTTTCTCAAATAAAAAGGCGTATGTAAGAAAAGCAATACGATATAATTTATTAGCACAAGAAAACCACTACCGCAACCAGTCACACAGAAAACAATACTAATTTTGCCCTGTGGACAACAATGACGTGGACTGAGTAGACGAACTTTATGGCATGCTCAAACGATATTCTTAGATATGGAGTTAAGTAATTCCAGTCTTCATTTTTGACTTTCAACATTTAAGATGAAACGTAACCAAGCTGTGGGTGCTTCCGTTTTTTTCAGCTATCAACAGTGCCTGAATATCGAAAGAAAATGGTCAGAATTTAAACGAGTACCTGGCTTAAAAATTAAAATAAAAACGATAACCTGTCTCGTATCACACACACACACACACAGATATATTAATATATACATTCAATTATTGCGAATGGGTGCAAAATCAAAGATAAATACTCCTGTCACAGACTGGTTATATTCCATCCTAACTGTAAAATGTCAAATATTAAGATTAAGTGGATTTTCTAAAAGAAGAAAATTATTTAAAACCCCTGAAAAGGGGCGTCAAGTTTTACTACGGGTAATTAATTAATCCTGAAAGATCATTTTTATCAGTCGCCCTGGCGCTATTCAGCTTATCGTCCCTTGGCCAGTGAAAATCTTTCCGTGGGCCGCATGCGGCCGGCAGGCCACAAGTTGCTGAGGCTCGTTGTGTACGGAAATAATAGCTGTTTGTTGTCACAAAGCTACCAAATGCATAGGTACACTACATGGGTAAAATACAGAATTTCTTAATGTTAAGTGTTATATATAGCAACCACTCTGCTTTATATTCGCAGGATAGATTTATTTAAAGACGCTGTGCCTGTTCCGAAGTTTCGAGGTTCCACAGCATCGACGACAATTTACAGAATACCAACAGTTATTATGTAAGGATATGTATTCATAGTATCACCCTTCTACCTTGTACAAAGTCGGTAATTTCTTTTTTACTACCCTACATGGTGTTAAAATTCAAAAAGACTGCATTCTTGCCTAACATTGCGGTTAGACCAGCCACATGATTCTGCCATACTTGAAACTGAAAGTGACCTTAACGACCAGCTACACCGCTCTCTTCTGAAGTTCTACAGCTCAATCCTCCTCCCGTATCCGGAATGAGCAGGTGACTCCTGCTACACCAGGCGTGCAGGAAACACATGTTTGTGATATTGGTTTTAATGCTGTATTCATGTTTCACCAGAAGCAGAGATTCTGTTAAGGTTCTTGTCCTTCTGTCTGCACGAGGCCCAATTCGCCACGGTAGGAGCTATCCCTATATTTCTTTGTTCATTTACATGGAAGCAGGACTGGCCAACAGAAACTCAGTTGATCCCTCAATAAGTCCAGACGAATTGTGGTTTATTGCAGGAAGCCAAGAAGCCCCGTCTTTTTGACTAGGATAACATAAGTAAACAAGTACCCTGAATATTATTTTTCAACATTATTCTTATTAGATATCACGCCGTATTTACTGGTAATTTGTTACAGATTTTTGGAGAAGGTTGCTGTATCCATCGTCACAGTAGTCGATTTCTCTGAAGACAAAGGCAGCAAGCTTCTCCGAAACGTAGGTATAAATTACCAATCACGAAGGCGTCATACCACATAATACTATGTTTTTCATCAAGAAAGATGTAAGATGTCATATTCGAGTTTAATTCTCAAGTCTGAAAGTGGAGATTTTCCTTCGTAACGTTGGAACCTATCTGCCAAACTGCACGGTGTCATACTCCAGAATATTAATCTATGTGGTTTGTATTAGTCATAAAACCATTATTTTCCTAACACCATTAATCAGTTGGTCTTTATAAAGGAACAGACTGTGTTCTCTGTGAGATAGCAACCGAATTTACGTAAACAACGTGTTGACCCCGAACAGTCACGGCTAAGTGTAATTACGCTTGCGAGAACAGAACTGAAGACACGCAGCCATTCGGGACAGCGTACACGATATCGCCATTTAGACATCCCTGCTACGCACAAAGCGACTTACTGTTACTACAGCAGCAGCAAGAGCAGATGCCACCACCGCCGCACAGACTTCCGGTCAGACCGTCCCAGAGATTCCGCTCGCTCGTAAAATGGAATCGTAACTCCGTGCGACTGCAATTGTTGTCGTCATCAGACGAGCTGACAGCAGCTCTGAATACGGAACATGCTGTGTGCACGTTTCATGCGCCGTCAATACAGGTTCAGTTCTTAAATAGCTGCAGTTTATATTACTACTCTTTTAACCAAATCATACCGAGAAAGATGGCTGCACGATGTGACACGTAGCGAAAAGATCCAGTTCAGAAGTAGATGCTACGCCGAATTTTCAGGAACAGAAAAAGCATAGCTTAATCAGTACAGTGACTGCGTCACGGGCTGCGCAATCACGGAATCGGTGGATTTCCCGCGCCAAAAGATATTTATCTCTTCTCACAGCGTCCAGACGGACTATGGGGACCACCCAGGTTCTTATCCAACGTGTACCGGGTGATATTTTCTCTGGTGTAAAGCGGATACAGTGACACCAAAATGAAGCAAGGGATGAAAAACTTTTAAATCTGTGTAACACACTGAAGAATTTAAAATGTTGTACTACCAACAGACGGCATAGCACGAAATGCAGTAGGTTTACCTTGTGCTGTGTGAAGTTCCGCCGCGTGTTGAATGCACAAAAGAAATGTTGGCTAAACCTGCGACATCCGAACAATTCTATACAAAATTAATCAGATGAAATAAGCTGCTCTCGCAATAGGCAAGTTGTGCAGGACATGAAAGTAGGTGGTGAAGTTCAAAGCACAATGTTTCTATCAATGCTCGAAACACGATGCAAAGCATGCATTCTAACTGGCGGCTTAAAATAACAAAATGATAGTTCTAGAAATTGTTACTATCTGTTGTTTTCAACAACATTCCACTTAACATATTTTGTTAAAAGGGAACAGGAATAACAATATTAAAAGCAATGGGTGTGTAGTGACAGACACTACATTAACGGGGAGCGAAGAAACAATTTCACTGAGCTGGAATTTCTCGGACAGTTGCCTTTGGTCCTTCTGGTAAGCGCTGGATGGAAGGCAGAGCGCTGAGGAATGAACAAGGTATGGTAATGGGAATTAGCCCTTCCAACATTAACCTCAAAAATTTCCGCCCAAAAACAGCCCTCTAAACCTTATCAAATTTCAACTCAATTCAAACCTACAAACATAAAATTCAGAAGTCATCTCAATGCACAGCTTCTTCGCTTGCGGCATAATCTACAGTCCATTCCTCACCACACTTTGCTACGTTAGGTAAAATCCGAAATTCAACTCCTACCTCTCAGTTAATCTTCTTTATAAAGGACGACCGGTTAAGGCTGTTTAGGAAGACAGTTACTTATTGTGAGGATAACACGTAACACATTAACCCTTTAAAGACGAAGCGTGTCTGTTTTATATAAGGAGTCAGTGCGTACCGCGCTGTAAACACTCTCCACTTCGGTTATAAAAACCATTCTCTTAATGTTTTATAAGGCAAAAGTTGCTGTTTGTTCTGAGATCCACATAAAACACATAAACGCAATGTGGGCACCACGTAGAATTTTTTAATGTTAAACCTCGTGGTACGTGAAGTTATCGCTAGGCTTTAAAAGGTTAAACCAGTGTAGGCAACATTCGTAGATTTTAAATGTTAAGTCACAGGGTGTTTCTTTGTTCCTCCTTGACCGGTAAGTGCCGGCCCGACACTCCAGTGAGTTCTTATTAGACTTGCCGAAGGTTATCATCACTGCGATCGTTTGTCTAGCTCCCATCATGGACTGTTAAACCTCCCCGAGACGCCGAGTATGAAGCAACGCTGGCAGAGCGTCGGGCGGTGCTTTAGGCCGGCGCTCACTGACCACGCAGGAAAAAGACACCCTACAGGTGGTATATTTGTTAAACACTCTGCTTAGAAATATTAACTGTGAAGGTCATGAAGTTGTTTTTGCTAAAATATACGGCTTTGACATCAATAATGCGAGCCTTGAGATTCCAGCTCACACCGTTATAGAAGAAGCTCCAGGATTTATACACGCCTGTATTTTAAGTTTTCTGAACTCTTCCAATAATACTCTGCAGTCCCATGTTTTATGTGGTCGCTCTTTTACAAACTATAAAAATTTTCCCTCTTGGATTCATTCTAAAATCGCTACAATTCTGAGCCTGTATGCCAAACTCACGTACAGCAATATTAACATTTCGAGAACGAGGCTTTATTTATTGTGTTTACCACTTGGGATAGGGATCCACAAATGTGAAATATTTAGTGAAATTGTAGGAGAAATTGGAATAATCCACATACACATCGTCAGAGACGGAAATACAAGCAAACAGGAAGAAAGGCAGACAGGGATGACGCTGGAGGATGGAATTGTTCAAAGTGGCCACAGAAATGCGAAATTACAAAACGCATCTTGTTAACGAAAACGCAGCCCTTATAAATTGCCGTGTAATGACATGACTGCATTTCGTTCTCATGTGACAGGGTGGAAGATCTCTCAGTATAGGGAACGGGCACCGGGCAAGACGGCAGAGGATTCGGGGTTAGATGCCAGGCAGGGACAGGATTTCACAGAGTTCCAGACAGCCTGCTATCAAGGACTGTGGAGCTGCACACCATTACCCCATACACCTTGGCGGCATAATAAATACAGACAAGAGGATGTAACCTTTAGTTTCAGGTCTTTTCTACAAAAACTCGGGTCATTATCTTCTCAGTTGCTTAGGATTTGTGTTGAACTCTCACTTTATCATTATCCCGAGGGTCATATTAGGCTAGAATAGTCTGCTATAAATGTACTTGTATGTTATGAAACGTTGCCACTGCGTATGGATATGGGAAGCTGCCTCTACACTGCTGTGTAAAATGTGGAAAGATGCATCTGTAACATACATGCCTCTAGTGTTTAGGCCTATATAAAATTCAGTGTCCATCCATTTGTAGTGTTTCTTTCACGTACATGTATTTAGAAAATTTCTAAGTAAAATGCATTACCATTACTTAAACTTAATACGCGTAATTCAACAGGGCTACTGGCTACAGATATCTTACAATACAACTCTCTTATATACTCTAACAATATCTATATCAGATATATAAACTCTTTTCTTTATAAACCCAGTTTCCACTGTAAAGAATAAGATCTCATTCTATCATTGACAATTACTGCCGCAATTATTCCTTCCGCAAATTATTTTGTGATCTGATATATCTGATGGCCATAACATGCTGAAACATGTAGTATATAATATATTAAATAACCGCTTAGAGTTGTGACAGACGGTATATTTCTTTATATTTCGTTTACACGGAAAACTGTGAGACTTACGGAAAACTTGCATTGGGAATGAAACATGTTCGTCACTCCTCTCTACAACTTTTGTTCCAAACACTTCCCACCCCTGCAAACTCTCCATACCTGCGCGCAAATGCATAAAATATTTGCGCAAACCCTATGACATTGTCACATTTTTTAAATAAAACTTAAAGATGATGCCAAGTTTTAGTTACACTTAACGAGCTCAAATTTTATGCAAATCCATCCAGCAGCTGAGTTGATTTATTGGGACAGACATCCATAAAGAGACATGGCAAGATATTATACACGTTCTGCAACTTCCTTTAAGAAGGCAACAAAAATAATGACACATGAAATAACCTACTTCCGATATTCAACAGTAAGTATATAAACAGCTGTACGCAGCGGAGCAAGACCTATATGGAAAGTCAAGGTTCATCTTCCACATAACGTTTTTACCTAGTCTGTAGATGGGAGGCATGTGGCCCACCAGTGAAACCTATCCTAAGCCACATTAAACCAGTCAACGTTCTCAAAATTAGTTACTTCATATCCACTCAAATATTATGCTCGTATCTATGCATATGACCGCCTGTATACTTCCCAACTAAACCTCTGTAACGTACATACACATATCTTATTCTCCTCATGCCCGCTACATGTTCCGCTCATTTCATCTTCCATAATTTAAACACAATAATGACATCTATTGATAGCTACTGCGTACATAGCGATGATCACTAGTACAGTGGTTAACCTGAAGCTACAAAAGCAGCGGCTGCAATCCACTGTCCGCCTGTGGACCCCAACATATGTTTTCACTCCGCTTGTCCGAGGTCGTTTGAATCATAACAAAATATTAAAAATTTGTTTCCCCCTCACAGTAACATATTGCGTCTCCATTGAAGGACCAACCAATTGTTACCCTTTCTTATGAAAATCAGGCACAGGCCCCTACATAAGCACACTGTGGGGGCAAAACAGAGACACTTTGGGAGTGTCCGCTTCTTCGGAGTGTTAGCTGGAGCCCTAATTTCACGTCTGCAGTACGTAACACAAAAAACTTCAAAATAGTTTACTTACTGCACGAAAGATACAGTGAGCTTGCATAAATGTTTAATAACTATTTAGAGAAATATATTTTGAATTAATATTATGCAAATATTTTCAGCAGTTTAAGGACCATGCAAGTCTACTATAATTACAGCACGTTGTATATGTCTATGTATGTACATACGTATATATATGTATTTACCACTGTATTCCAAGGCTGAAGTCAGGTCTGGATACAGGCTATAGCACTGCCGCATAAAACAAATAATCTCTTCAACAGTCAGGAGCGTTCAGCTTTGCAATATGTGCTGCGAATTTAAGCCGTACCTTACTATAAAAACAGGTCAAGACAACAATCCTGAAAGTGCAAGAAACAGCATGCTCCATCTTGTCAACATAAATCGTAACTCGTTTATGAGAGCAGTGCAGGGAGTTGCTGACGTAACCAGGACATCTTTCTCGGCACACCACTATTCACTTTGTGGCAAGAAGTATGCAACAGAAGCATTAGTTTTGACCTGAGGAAGCGAAGTGCTTGCGATAAGCTTTTTACAAAACATAAAAATATAAAAATAACACCTACAGCCTACCATAAAAATTTAAAAAAAATGAGCGATAGAGAAAGAGGAAGGGGGACAGAACTTGGATGGTATCCACATACTGTATTCAGCACCGAGTTGTTCGACACATCTTAATGACATGTCGGGAATATATATGTACAGTATCAGTATCACTTCTGACAGAACAACTCCATATAGGAGAGACATCATTGCGAAACTGATGCTCCAGTTATCCTCAAATTTTAATGGAACCGGATAATTCATTACCACTGGCACCAGACCACACCACTGGGTCACATACTGATTAAGCCAATCCACGTCATACTCTCGCACGGAAGTATAAATTATACCAACAAATGCACTGTTATTAGTTAATATGTTCTTATATTACAGTATTATGCTCCAACATGTTTCGACCCCTGCTGGGATCATCTTCAGGGGTACACTTAAAAGTTAAAATCACAAACAGAATGACAATACTTTGTTATAAAATGTGCAAAAAACAGTTTGAGCAGTTCACTTGTGGATCCTTGTTTTATACTGGACATATTAAAAACACTAAAATTAGTTAAATACAAACGTGAACAAATGTTGTGAAGTTTTACATAAAATTAGTGAAACGTTTTCCCACGGGACTTGTGGATTAATCTTTTCAGATTTCTGAATTTGTTTTGTGAAATAGAAGACTGAATCCTGCTGCTTGTTATAAAAATGTAACCTTCGAAAACTCGCAATTAAAATCTTGGACGTCACAGTGTGCAGTCTGGTAGAAATTTACTGACGTTTCGGAGAAAACTGTCGCCTCTATCTCCAGAACAATTTTGTACGAGACTATCCGGCATCACGTTCAAAAATGCTGCAGTCTATATATTTCCGATGTACAGAGTCATTGCCTCAGAAATAACAGACGTACAAAAGAAGGAACAGTCCGATCCTGCTGTCCTGTAACAAAATCACCACGCTAAAACACAATACACAGAACAGGTTCTGAGTAAACCTTTGTGTAGCGTTCCTCATCCTTTGAAGCAACCGTAGATTATTTTTTTGTGATTGCGACGATCGAATTTGATTCTTCCAACACAAGACAGTGTATGTTTGTGTAAGCGGGCGGATCGCACAATCTCCTTTGCAGCGACACGAGTTCAGCATAAAGAAGCCATGTGCTAGAAGCCTGCCTCTTCCCCTCACTGTACCTAACCCATTTCCGTTTACTTCCATAATTCCATCAGCATGATTTTTAAAAGTCTAGCCCGAACAGAAACGGCAGCAGTGGTAATAAAACTACTTTATTCTTTTTTCTTACTCTCGGACCCGAAACTTCGTCTTCTTGTTTTCTGTTTCTTTCGTACTTGGGTGCCTAACGCGTTTGTTTCTGCTGGGGACCTGTCACCGCCCGCGGACCGTTTGTTTACTTCTCCAAGCCGAAAAGGTGTGAGCTCTCAGATGTTGAAGAAAAATATCTGCCCTGTTACTCTCAGCTCTGACGGCTTCAGACAGCTATATGTAATGCTGGTCTCAGGAGGCCTGGTTCAATTTCCGCCAGTGGTAAGAGATTTTTCTCTTCCGCAACCGTCCACAACACCGCCGGGGCGCATCTAGCCTCTTTATCAGTGGCTACTTGGGGCTCTTCCTCTGCAGGCAAAAAGGCCGGTGTATGAAGGTGACGAGGCCGGTGTATGAAGGTGACGAGGCCGGTGTATGAAGGTGACGAGGCCAGTGTACGAAGGTGACGAGGCCGGTGTATGAAGGTGACGAGGCCGGTGTATAAAGGTGAACACTCACCACCACGCTATGCCCAGGTTAAGAAAGAGTGGAGCTATTCTTCGAATTTTCCACATGCCTTTATGGCGTCCACAGGGACTGCATCTTTAACTTTGCCTATCCTGGTGAAGACGAATGTAGCGCAATCTTCGCCATAACAGCAGAGAAGTTACAACATAATACGTTATAAATGATTTGAACAGGCTACTTGATAACTGATGCCAGACAATCGACCAATCCTTTCTCACTGGTAGTTTAACGCAGGCGACTGATTTGAGCATCTCTGGGTGGTTAGGATTTGCAAGCTACTGCGGTCTTCTGAGTTACAACACCAGACTAGGCAGTTACATATGTTTGATACCAACACAGTATAGACATCTACCCTGAAGATGGGACAAGGATATTCTTTCGAAAACATATGAACATGTCTACCAAACAACACAGCATCACGTTTCCGAAGATTATAATCTTAACCTTTTAAAGCACAGCGGTTACTTTACGTAACACCACGCTTAACATTCAAATATTCTACACGGTGCTCACATTGCGTTATGTGTTGTGTATGGATCTCGGAACAAACAGCGACTTTTACATTATACATCTTTAACTGACTGGTTGTTTATAACCGAGGTGGAGAGTTTACTGCGCAGTACGCACTGAGTCCTTATATAAAACAGATTACATTTCTCGTTTAACCTTTTAAAGCCTAGCGGTAACTTTACATACCACCAGGTTTAACATTAAAAAATTCTACGTGGTGCCCACATTGCGTTTATGTGTTTTGTACGGATCTCAGAACAAACAGCAACTTTTGCCTTATAAAACATTAAGGGACTGGTTTTTATAACCGAAGTGGAGAGTGTTTACAGCGCGGTACGCACAGAGTCCTTATATAAAACAGATACGCTTCGTCTTTAAAGGGTTAAAGAGTTAATATTCACCTCTGTGAGAAATTCAAATATCATACTACACGACTAAAACCAGCCACATACTAGTACTAATTTCAGAATCACTTCTTTTTCATGGCGCAACAGCCCCTAGTGTGCAAGGGCCTCCATGTCGTCGAGGCTTCGCGATCACACTCAATGACACACCACACTCGGTAAGACTCCTCTGGACGAGCGATCAACTTGTCGCAGAGATCTCTACCTGGCAACACACAACAGTCACGAGAGACAAGACATCCATGCCCCTGGTGGGATTCGAAGCCACAATTGCAGCAAGGGAGCGGCCGCAGACCCACACCTTTGAACGCGCAGCCACTGGGATTGGCTCAGAATCATTTCTTAAGTGCGGAAATTTTACACCCTTTTACTAAGTAATTATTTCTTAAACAACAAACTCCATGGAGCAGAGTCCTTCAGAAGCTAACAACAGCTTAACTGGTCTACAAAAATCCGATTCAGGTTATCAAAGCACAGCTGGAATGCTTGACACTGCAGTTACCGTTCTCTGAAACGTTCACACCTTCCACCAGTCCACATGGCTCAACCATCCGAGAAGTCTTCACGGTCCATTACCCTAATTTAAACAGCCCGTACCCTATCCTGGGCAGGTTTAATTCAGTGTACATTTGTTTTTAATATTATTCTTCCTTCTAGGTCTATATGTCCCAAGTGGTCTCTTCTTTCAGTGCGTCCAATCGCAAATGGCGTTAGGAAGCTCTCACCCGGTCGGCTGGCCTAGTTTTCATTAAATCCAACATTTCATCACCGCGTTCAGAAGAGCTAGCCTTTCATAATAATAAAAAAGTCAACACATGCTTCCATATTTTAGAGTTGAAAGGTCACTTCATTTCTAGGAAACCTTAGATGCCACCCGCACCACATACTGATAATCACTGCATTAAGCTGACTAGGCAGATGCACGTAACAACCTGCAGCCTTACGACGTCTCTAGGGGTCGTGTCTGCCCACCACATTGTCCATTTTCAGGACAGAAAGCTGAGCTGTTGAGAGCTTGCTGTCAATAACATCAGGGGGATTAACAGGGACTTGTCGACAGTTTCGACAACTGAGGAAAAAGGAACAACAGGGTCGCTACAGCAGAGCTGCTTGCTAACAAAACACAGAACTGACACATATATTCACTATAGTAAATATAGTAACATAAAATTTATTCACTACCTTAAAGTTCTAACGGTTTGCACTGAGGAAGTTCATAGAGTCGAGAATTTCAAAAGCGCGTCACATTTGAAGAACGTACTATAACAGTGCAGTACTTGGTTTCTGTTAATTCAATATAAACTGTAAAGTCTGACGTTTCAGAACACAGTGGTACTGTGTGTAAGACTGTAATAACATCAGAACTCTTCATTTTGCGTCGACAGTTTATGCCTTTTTTATAATTGTCACAATAAATAGAAATCTATTTCTCTAAAAGGCAATAAACAACTTTTTCCTAACAGAGACACAGTATGTTTAATCTGGGAGGCAGGAACTTTAGTTTCATATATCATTTTACAAAATTCATGCCTTAAGGGTGGCTTTCACAAGCTGTGTGGGCAGAAGTGACCAAGTGAACGGCAAATGCTTCCAGAAGCCAAGCGATTTCATTCCAGTGGCGCGCACTTCGCGAACAAGAATCTGATGGAACTTATTTGGCGTCATCCCCTTCCAGTGAAGTTCTTTCATATATATCCTAAATAAAAGGGCTGAGGCTTTAATGGTGGTACACTATACAAGCAGTATGTTCCATTAAATATTTGTCTCCATATTCCTGACCTAACAGTGTCATAATACGGACGTACAGATGATGATGATGAGGATGATGATGATGATGATGATGATGATCTCTAAACTTCTGCCAACTTAGAAAAAGGAAATAAAATAACCTGGTACTAATTTTGAAGATAACTGGTTTTATATATCAGTACACTGGGTGAAAAATCATTCAGGGTTTCAATCTAGGAAGAAGCGATGTGAAACTCTTCAAAATTCTGAAGAAAACTTGGCTTGTTTTAGCCGTAATTCAGGACAGAAAATATACTCATTTACAAGGACAGAAAATATATTCACTTACAGAGATAGGCCTAAGTAATTCCTCATTTAACGAGGGGATTACGTTCCTAAAAATCGCAACGTAGAGCGAAACAAAGTAAAAGGAATTATTTTTTCTCCACAAGAATTAATTGCAACACGCGATTGTCTGGCCGTTGAAGATTCCGCCAGCTGCCAACAGAACCAACGATAATCCGAGTCCAGAAAAAGTTAACCAAATCTTTGGTCCCAAAACTTATCGACATTAAACAAGGCTGTTCATTGGAATGTTCCGAGGGCTCTCTACCTAAGCCTACATATTTGCTTAATTAGCCATTAATTACTTATCTATAGACATTTCAGTAGTTCACATTAAACAGCCTTGAATCATAGTATTATTAGTGAAAATTAAATTGAAAGAATATGGACGGAAATAACTGTTGTCTAATTTGTCTTAATATAGAAAGCTTTCCGTCAGCCACAGCAGACAACTACGGCAAATATTTAATCAAGTTAACCAGTACATTTCAACGTGGTCTTCTCGAATAGGAAACGGGAGCGTTACTCATTGAAATGCAGGGTTAGGCAGCGAAAAAGACAATTTGACATAAAATAAATAGACGAGGTAAAAAAAACCGCAATGCTTTTACTTGTAAATTATGAAAGCTGTATGAAACTCAATAAACAATGGATACTCACAAACAATAGGGAGGTGCTTGCACAATAACTTCACACCTGAATTGCTTTATTTCTGTTGGGACGCATAAAACTTCAGCGCTCACTGAATCCGACAGCAAGGCCCCTGGGACAGTCGCTGCAACATAATGGGGCTTCTGTCTCTTCTCTTCCCCAGTCAGAATTCCACGCTGTTTCTCTAAGCAGTATTGCTCAGGGAAAATACAGTCTGATCCGTGGTATCAGCTGTTAACACGTTGCAGCCACGTGCTAATATTCAACGTCTCATTGCGAAATATCCATATGTTCCAGTGTCCTTGCGTTCCAACGATCAGTGTCCTTGGTAGGATATTTCTCGTTCAGCTTGTCAAGAAACTATCCGCATTTTAGGCAACCCGAATATTAGCCGCCGTGTTCACAGAAGCGAGCCATTGAAGCCTTGCATGGGACAGGTACGCAGTCCACACATCCGCACCCTACTTCTCTAAGATCCATTTTATATTACCGACATGCACTCGTATGTTATATGCCCATTATATGCCCAGATGTTCCAGACTGTCCCTTCCCTTCAAGCAAATTCATATTTGATCTGACTGGCTGACCTAGCTAAGGGACTGCCCGCCCGCTCTCCTGCCTGCCTGCCTGCCTGCCTGCCTGCCTGCCTGCCTGCCTGCCTATCTATATCCCCATATAATTAACCACTCGCAGTGGAGCCTTTGTTTAGAAGCGAGTTTTCGAGCTAATATTCACGAAATTCCTGGCCTTGTGTGAAATATAAAATTTGATTGCAATGTTCACAAGATCCCGCCATTTGCTGAGACGAAACCGGTGTACATCCAGAGATCACATTTCTTCATATTTCATTCTAATAATATCTTCACACCTATGACTAGATCAGGTCCGCAATTAAACTTCTGTATATATTCCTCATGTCATCAGGCGCTGTATGTGTCGCCCTCCAGTAGCTTTATGAAATATTATTCAATATTACACGTATATAAAAGTCTTCAGACTCAACTACGAATACCTGTCAGTTATTTTGAGTCTGTAGGCTACTTTGTGACTTCAAATCTCAGTTTCTGAACATTAAAGCACGCAGTACATATAGTTACAACCGAGCTACAGCTCCTTCTGGGGACGTGGCTTAGCAATGTAAATAAACTTTTGTAATCTAACAGACTAATTTTTGTCAAAACAACCGGTTCTCACACGTGGGATAAACTGAGTTGATATGTAAAACGTTCAAGGATCCCCATTCTGTCATTATGCATGTTACTACTGTCTAAGGTCATGGTAGTTACAAACATAAGAAGAAGATGGCATGTATAAACGCCATCTAATATATGACTTATTGAATACTGCAGTGTTAACAGGGAACCAAAAACCTTTGCGTTTCCTTTCTTCTGGGATATGACGTCGCGTCATATCCCACAAATAAGGAAACGTCAGTTACCCCACTACAAACACCTAAAAACTCGCTATCAAAAAAAGTTTTTAGTCTGCTTGTAGAGAGATGCATCGATTAAGTCCTTTTTATTACATTTTACAGATTTCAGTACAAGTGTAGTTGTCTGTACAGAAACTTGAAAGTTGTTTACGGTAAGTATTTTTGAAGAAATGTGTTCTCGTCACCAAATAATTTTTACGTGTACAGATACTGTTCTATATCAATCTATGTTATACATAAAATGTGTTACGATCGTGGATAGTCCCTGCAGTTTGCCATTTTGATTTCTGCGTCTTAATATTGGCACATACTTGTCTAAAACCCCGTGGAAATCTCAACGTAAATTTTTCTGGCATAAGAAAGCAAGGGCACGTTACAGGTGTGTCAGGATTAAGCCAATTGTCTAACACAGGGTTGCAATGTCTTCTGTGAGTGAACAACACACTTGCTGCGTCCAGTCTAACCCATACCCTGTCACAAAGGGTGACTATTTTATGGCCATTTTACGTTCGAGAGAGCGTCCGTTTAAATGTAGATCCCACATTATTGGCTAGGACACTGGACTTCCCGCAGTTTGATCGCAAGGCGCTGCCTTACATAGCATCATCTGAAGCACGGATAACAGCTCTGCACGCTTATTTACATTATCAAGCAGACTTCAGAACAGTCCAGTTTTATAACCTGCGCACAACAGGCGTAAATTTTTTGTGTTTTTGCGAATATCAAACACAGTGTTTTTAATGTGACGTAGAATGTTGCTGTCCTTCGTGAATATGAAGTACACTGTAAGAGAGAGGATTTTGATTGCGGAAACCCACGTAAGGACGACATCTTGTAGAAAGCGCCGTAGAAAGTTTAGCAGTCAATTTCCCGGTATTCCATTTACTTCGAATTTAAGAAGAATCGACAGGTGAACAAATTTCGAACAACAGGTTCCATGTTAAAGACGCGCGAACAAGTGTTCTTCCATAAGAAACACTAGATGGTATTTGAGAGCGGTTAAAAGCATCTCCCACACAGTACTGTTGAAGAGCTATTCCAGGAAACAGGTGTATCAAAGTTACCCCCACACACAGCAACAAAATTTCTTCGTTTTAAACCACAAAAACCGTCTATTTTCAGAAAAGTCTCGGAAGCAAGTTGTCTTGTGAGAGCACGTTTTTAACTGGTTGTTTGAATCAGTGTTTAGTGGTCATGCCCATCTTTTGCCAACTTACTTTAGAGACGGGGCATGGTTTTGTTTAGACGGCCACACAAATACTGACAATAACAGACACTGATCTGCAGACAATACCAATCTATTTCATCACGTGCCGCTACACTGCATTAAAGTTGGAGTACGGTGAGATGTGAATGCAACAGGAATAATCGGACCCATATTTGTTTCGGATACAATAAATGCCGAAAGGAAGGCTGAACAAATTCTTGCAAAGTTTTTTGAAAATTTAAGCGATCAGGACAAGGAATACGGGTTTTAGCAGCAGGACGGTGCAAACACCGATACAACCAATAATTCCGTGACCGTCTTAACCAGTACTTTTGGGAAAGACATCAACCGCCTTTGTGACCTGCTCCTACATCCGATCTGAGGCAATGTGGAGAAATGCGGAATACAATATTTATTTAAAAACCACACACAAGGCGAATTTAACGATATCACCAGGCGCACACTTGCGGCAATTTACAGAAAAAGTCAAAACAGTTCACCAGTTGCCAAGCATGCGTGAGTGTTTGAGAATGTCACTTCCAACAGTTGCTTTAACATGCCGCAAGTTATGTAGAATAGTAAAGGTTAAAAACGCGGACTCTATTAGCAGGTTCCGTGTTAAGTTGGGCACTGGGCCACCCAGCCCACACTTCGGCTGGCTCCCGCGATTTTTATCGGGAAGAGGATGTCAGGTCTCTGGGCATTATCCACAGACGCTGTGCGCAGCACGCAGTAGCATCGCATGCTCTTGTGTGACACGTCGTTGAATACAGTTCCTTAAAGTTTCGTCGTAAATTCAGACAGACGAGGCGCGTGTTTCAAACAAGGAAATAATTTACAAATATGCAACAAGTTTTTCGAGGACTGGCTTGCATTCTAGAGAGTAGAAAACTGTGCACAGAACAAGTGCTAACTGAGAAAAAAACTGCATGATTGGTGTCAGTTTTTATACAGCTCCGAGAAAATTGTTGTAGCGACTTGCACAGCAAATGGGTGTGTCTGAAACGACAGTACGTAACGTAACAAACTTCTATATTTGAATCAGTATAATTGTGGTTCACTTCTTCTGCAGCGCAGAACGACAGACAAGGCAGTTCTACATACTGGCACACTTATGATACGTAAACACCACACTCCTTCTGTACAGTGGTGAAGCTTGGTTTGAACTCCTTAGTTTTATATGAACTCTCAGAATAACACGTTTCTCATGTTAATCCGCGAAACGCTATTACATGACGTTAATCTTGGTGTATGTTGCTTTGAATGAGTAAAACAACGATTAGTGCGCACATCTTTGCTGAGACAATACATTGACACGGATGTTATGTTCTGCCACAATTCTTTGAACATCTCTCCGAGTACGAGAAAATCAAAGCCTTAAAATGTCAGTGACACAGCTCACACGGCAAATAATTTTATGTTTTGTTTACACATTCCTTTTTGTAAAAGAAATATAAGCAGGAGATTGTGACTTCCTTGTGTGGCATATCTTAATCCGTGCTACCTTTACTTGCAAGGTATATTAAAGGATAAACTATACAGTAATAATCCTCGCACTGCAGTCTATCTGCAAGAAAGCATTCAGAATACGGTATTTTCATTTTCACTGGTTGAATTTCGACATGCAATGATCAACACGTTTTTTTTTAACGAATGGCGCGTATCTACGAGCTGGAAGGACTCATGCCCAGCACCTTATTTACATATGGTGATAGGGGCCCTAATATTAACCGCAATGAAGTGAAATCAAACGCGTGGGCCCATTCAGGACGAAGTCAAACAGGGCGATCGCTGTGCTGCGTGTCCTTGCGAAACAATCTGGGTGGAGAGAAATAAGTGATGTCGTACACAAACTTCTCCCTGTACACAGGGATTATGTTCGGAAGGCTTCATAAAAGGTAAAAAGGGCTGCGTTGTCCCTATATTTAATTTAGCACCACACCATAAGGCACGTGGGCAGTAAATAGAACTGAGTGATCATTAATGCACATCGGCCACATTATATTCGAGAACAGACCTTCCCCATCCTGGGTGGTTTCCAGTGCCGAAGTGGTAGCTTTAGAGAAAAGGAAAACACTTGCCCTGTCGGGAAACGAACCACTATTCCTTGGTCGGAAATTCACATATTTTTGCCTGATTTGCAAAGGAAAAATAATTGTATACGAAACCAGAATCACCCTGGAACAAGTAAATATTAAGTCAGTGCAGGGTACTTCCCTTGTAGAAAGGCGAGTCTCCAGAATTGCAATGATTAGCATTGCAATTTATTGTGGCTGCTAACACCACTACACAGGATACAGGATAATAAAGAAATCCCCAAGAGGACACCTCCAATTTACTACTGTTGAATGACCCCTTTAGGCCGACAAAGACCTTTCCTTTCAAACCACTCCCCTCCCTAGCCTTATGCCCTTATATATTCTTCATTACGACGCCATCGGTGAGTAGATTACTGAAAACTTTAAAAACGCGGAGCCAGTACCATCACGTATACAGTGTGAAGGGGGATGCGGTTTTTGAAGCTTGAGTTTTAGATGGAGATTTCTCAGGCTTAGCTCTCCCTTTGTCACTCTTCAGGATGTAATAACAAGTGACAGGCGATGTGGCGAGACCGTCTCCTGGGAGACGGGCTGGATACAGACGACAGAAACTGCCATACAGAACGAATTAATGTTGCCTCGGTGGCGTGTAATAATAAGCTGAAGAATTACAAATGTTTCGGTTTCTTATGCGTTATTACATTCTCTTCTGTCAGCATTACTATTATCAGGAATGGCTCCTTCTGCTGCTACAATTTTGTATAGGAGGAACTGTTCAGATACGGAATGGTACTCATTTCAATACAAGCCTTAATACCGTAATCAGTACAGTGAACAGGCAAAGGGCTGAAAGACTACGGAATAACGGTTCAATTCCCGCCAAAAGCAACAAACTTTTCTCTTTTCTAAAAGTTAAACCGGCTCTGGGGCCCACCCAAGCTCTTATGGGAGCTTTTTCCCTAAGAGTGGGGCGGGCGGGCCGTGAAGTTGACCATTCATCTCCAAGTGCTGAGGTTAAGAATGAGTGGAGCTGTACCTCTGCCTCTTCAGAATGCTTTCATAGCTTGTAGAGGGACAAATTCAAATTTTACTACTACGCAATTTATTATTTTCATGTTGTTTTATAGGGACAGTTACTATCTCTTCAGGCAGATCTGCTTGTTCATTTACTTCTTTCTTTAGGAAGTTATCAGTAGCTAAAAGGGATTTTTGCGAACACGGCAATGCAAAGTTTATTAGATGAAATTAATTACAATTTGAAATCTTATTTACACGGCTATTGTACTGACTTGTACAGTATCAGGTCATCATATAGGCCTACTAAGTCCCAAAGCCACCTGGAAACATGTTCCTTTCGATTTCGTTCGGAGTCGCTGGTTCTAAATTGCGCCACCTACCGAAAAATCTATTAATTTCGTTTACTTTCTGTCCCATTTAGTTCAACGTAGTGCACATTGCCTTTTAACCTGCACTACATATTGTTTCAGTACTACGTCGTTTCACCCTACCCTACGTCTTTTTTTCAGTATTTTGTCCGTCTACACTACCCTCATCCTTGATGTAGTGTGCTCGTTTACACTATTCTAAGTCTTGTATCAATACTACCAGCGTACACCACCCTGCGTCTTGTTTCAGGGCTGTTTTGGTTACATTGCCATAGTCTTATTTTATTACTGTTTCGGTTTAAGTTACCCTACTTCTTGCTTTTTGTGTCGTTTACCTTTCGCATAGTCGCAAAACGCACCTATTAGCTTCGACATGTCCTTCCGTCTGCCTGTCCTGTTGGCAGGTATCAGCGCTCCTCACCCTAGGCCAGTGGTTATTAACCTGTGATCCACGGACCCCTCGGGGGTCAGGGGTCAGGGGTCCGTGGACCGATTTCAGGGGGTCCGTGAACTTGGATGGGATGGATTGATAAAGAAGCTCTATATATCACCATATTACATATTCGTTATTTTTTAATATTTTGAAATCTGTATTTGAACATAATTGGTTTCCTTTGTAATACAATCTATAATATAGATTGTAGATTCTGTATTCATGTATTTTATTTTGTGCATTTAAATACATTCTTCTGAGAGGGAGTCAGCAAGTTTAACTGGCTCGCAAAGGGGTCCATGGTACAAAAAAGGTTAGGAATCACTGCACTGGACGGATTTCTGTGAGATTTGATATTGTAAATTTTACGAAAAATATTTCGAGGAAGTTCAAATTTGTTTAAAATCGGACAAAAATATCGGCCACACTACACGTTTCATTATTGCATGCGACATGAATTCACCACAAAAGCACATTTGTGTAACACTCGTTATGTTTACATTGACAGTGACACGCAGCTCAACAACATACTGAGAACGCACTGTTGCGTTTTTACTCCAAATATGGTTACGCTAACGCGGCACAGTGCTACGGTGTAAGTACACTTCCTATCTTATTTCATTTTTGTGTTGAAAAACGGAGTTCACAGAGAGTGATTTTGATACTGGGTTCCGTATTTTACCCATGAATTCATATATTTCTCATCCTTACGTAACAATATCTTTTCCTATTTCTTTGTGCTCCTGTGGGAATTTTAAAGACGATTCCTTCAGTACACACGACAGTTTCCGTTTGTGAAGAAATCTAGTCAAGTTCTTTCATGTACAGACCGCAGTGACCGCCGTATCTCCAAAGAGAAACTCACGTCTCTTGGGGCATTATAATGACTTCACCTTCTTTTTCTCAGACGCAAATCCTTCATCAGTGGCGAACTCGCTGTACGTTCTTAACAAAGTAATTGTATTAAAAATGACAAGCCTTACATCATGCTGTCTGAAATATTTAAGGAAAGATTTAAACCCTACCTTCGTTTTGCAAAGCTTATCAAATGTAGATGCAGTTTTGTAAGCAACAACAAGGTGCAGGCCTGCCTATATTTATACAATTAGGACACGCGTAGTTGAAAGTCCTGTGCATGTGCTGACTTCCCTTTACAGTGTTTGACTCATGTGCACATTTCTTATAACATTAACCTTTATCCTGCTAATGTGGAGTATATGGTGAGCTGCTAATAATGCCAGCACCACTAATGTGTAATATTTGGTGACCTACATTTGGCAACGCTGGAAGGAGCTACCAACTAGGCCCTTGGTAGCCGAGTAAGTGTGTGCACACAGATATGACATAGGACGTCTTTCACGATTGATTCAGTGTTGAGACATTGTGCAGAGAGAGAGAGAGAGAGAGACAAAGAAGCTCCTTTCAGCGTTGCTAAATGTAGGTCACCAAATATTACACATTAGTGGTGCTGGCATTATTAGCAGCTCACCATATATTCCACATTAGCAGGATAAAGGTTAATAGAAGATAATTTAGAATACCTTCTTTTAGTAAATGTTGTTATTAAAATATGTTCACAAAAAATCACTCAAAACGACGTCGGCAAATACAGATGACTCTACGTAATGTGTGTTAAATTTCGAAACTACATAACTCGCTGCTGTTTATAAAAAGTACCTAAATTTGGACAAGATATACAACGTACATGTGACGTAAAATTGTGGCGCGTTCGGGTAACCAGTTTTGCCATGAAAACGCAATAGTGTCTTCCATCTGCATTGTTATTGACGTTATCGTGCCTTTAACAACATAAAATTGAGTGGTGCCATATAACTGCAACAATGGCTTCCACTTGCAGCGTTGTAGAGCTATAAAATATTTCGTATTGCTGTGAAGAATATGAACGTAATTATGTAGTTATTCGCGTGAAGTGCCGATTTTCTGTCTGATTTTAACAAAAACTGAGTTTTCTTGACAGAATTGCGTAGAAGTCCCAACATCAAATTTCACGAAAATCCTTCCAGTGACAGCCGAAGTGATGAATGCAGAAAAACTGACGGACGGAAGGACATGACAAAGGTAAAAGGCGCTTTCAACGCTATGCGAAGGAACCTAAAAATTAACACCGTGAATTTATCGTTTACAATCTGCAGTTAAGAGAGCTAATACAGTTGGAAGAAGAAAATACAGTGGAACAGACGAAAGTTGAACAACGTAAGTAAAGGCAAAATTAATCACGAATATGAAAAGGTATAGGCCCTTAGGGTTCCAGGAGGTTGCGGCTCCCAGACGTCCAGACAATCAGCACATGAAGGTGGTAAGGTTATCAGCCCTACGCACCGGCCGCCTTTACCCCCAGGAAATATTCCTGGTACTCATTTCTATTAGAGGCTGAGCCGACCCCAGGGCCATAGTGCGACTGAAAGGATTATGTCAATGAAAAATTCCAATCACACCATCGGGAATCGAACTCGCGACCTTCCGGCTTGTAGCGCAGTGCCTCAACCAACTGCGCCACCGCGTGCTCCTTATCATGAATATATATATATATACACATATCTCCAATAAGTTGTGTTAAAAGCCTTCTGGTAAGTCAGAATTAGGGCACCCACAAATAAGATGAAAATACCAGTTCTAGCCTAGAAGGGGTTACAGTAGCCAGTTCTAGCCTAGAAGGGGTTACAGTAGCCGATAATTATACGTTTATATAGAAGCAATATATATTTTTGTTGGGTACTAACAAAATAGAGGATCTCTGGATTATAGCAGATTATTTTGTTAACTGTAAATCGATTTCGTCCCATATTAATTACATTTTCTCTTTTTTCTGTGGCGCTAAAGCCCAAATTGGGTCTAGACCCCCTCGTTTTAAGGTTTCTCGACCCTACACACACACACGAGCGGGCACGCGGCCTGTAAGACTCCTCTCAACGAGTGATCAACCTGTCGCAGAAGCCGCTACCTACACAATACACAACAAACAGAAGAGACGAACAACCAAACGACCAGCAGGATTCGAACCCGCGATTCCAGCAAATCACTAAGCCTTTCCCATCTATGTACAAATGTGAAATGTAAAATTCAGCATTTTCAGTTTCACATCGATTAAGTCGTGTGGCACGCAGAACTTACCTAAGCCGGTGGTACGCCCTGCTAGCTTACAGGAAATCAATGAGACAGTAGAAGTTCCAGAAGAATGGGCTTTGAATTACTGAACGTTTCTTACCTGGAAGGAAGAAAACAAAATATAAGTAAACTTATAAGAGCTGAGGTTATCACAGCTGTAGATATACAGATTACGATCTTCTGGAATTTGACGTCATAACTGCAGTTCAGTAGGCACGTGCCTACAATCGAAAGATCCTGCTCTCCATCTTCAGAAGCACGGAAGAGTGTAATGTAATACTGGGAATGACAGACCTAGACCCGTTGTGAAAGAATCAATGGACAGCGTTTGCCACAAAAATTACTGATTTATAAATTGGGAAAGAAGAAGCATAAGACAAAGGACGACGAAGAAAGGGAGCACATAATTCAACTAACAAAGATAAAAATAAATGAATAATATAACAGTAACGAAGTGAAATAATGCAGCAGTCTGGCAAAACAATTATATTATATATCTGATCTCAACATATCAAAGGATAATTCAATCCACACAACTATCTTTTTATTACAAACACAATGTCCGCTTTTACAATTCGTTACTTTTCAAACTAAGAGGTCATTATCAGGCGAAAATTATAGAACGTGACTTCTGATGTTGAACCACGTAGCCAACTATAAAACAGATATTGTTTTTATAATACAAAGACAGCTGCGATGTCTGAATTATTTTTTGATGCAGGTGTATTAAAGTATAAAAACTCACTGGGATATCATCTGTTAAAATCTCTGAACTTATTCGCAAATACGTTTCACGTACCTGTCTATTATGTCGGATGGATTAAGTAAATAACCACATTTTATTACTGAGCAGGCTTCAATTATTGAGTTTTGAATCAGTTACAGTTTTAATACGAGCGCCAGGGAGACAACGGGAAAGCAAATGGAGTGCAAGCAGATGTAATGAACGCCTACTTTACCATGTGTAGACTTCCCGCACATTTGTACCGTCGGAGAAGTTGCCGCTGTCTCCCGGGGAATCTTGCCCAGATGAAAAATGCAATTACAACGGGCAAATGATATCACAAAACTAACGATGATAAATAAGGATATCCTACCCGTTCCGTTTCAGAAGTAATTGTCAATACACAGCTTTGTTCAGGGTTACTCCTAATATAGTTCCTCAGAAAGAACTCTGAATGTATCTTCTTAACCGTGTAATGCCCAGATGTAACCCCCTGCCTTAACATTCAGGAAGCCTACACTTTGCCCACAGAGTGTATTAACCGTCTAAAGCCTATTGGAATACTTGACGCGCCAACATGTTTAACATTCAAAAACTGTACATTCTGCCCACACTGTATTTATGTGTTTTATATTTATCTCAGATCAAACAGTGACTTTTGCCATATATAATATAAACTAATTAGTTTTTACAACCGCGATGAAAAGTGTTTACTGCGCGGTACGAGCTGGGTCTTTAAATAAAAAGGTTTATGTTTCGTCTTTAAAGGGTTAATGTGTTTTGAATGATACTCAAAATAAACAACGATTAATTCCCTAACCTGCATTAAATAACTAGTCTTTGTAACAGAGAAGCAGTGTACTTTATGAAAGCCATGAAATGAAGTTTTAAACAAAACTTAGACAGTATGAAAATAAAATAAAATTTTTTATACATTACGGTAACTTAAGATATATTTTGGGCT
This sequence comes from Coptotermes formosanus, assembly GCA_013340265.1. Lineage (NCBI taxonomy): Eukaryota > Metazoa > Arthropoda > Insecta > Blattodea > Rhinotermitidae > Coptotermes > Coptotermes formosanus. The sequence goes on along the minus strand of BLKM01010755.1, from coordinate 776,366 downwards.
TCCATGTGTTACGCACTTTATTCCTGCGATTTTGCTACATTGGAATCATGTACTTTGGCCATAATATAGGGTCAGTCTCCTCCTTCAAAACGTTGGTGCCCGCTTACCAGAATGCACGTTGCCGTAATCTCAAAGAACACAATATGGCTCTTCGTTATTTTGAATACTTAAAATCATTTCAACTGAACTATCTTTTAATGAAAACAATAATGTTGTGGTAAAAGTACGGAAATTCAAGCCTTGCCTCTAACTACCTGTACCACGCTCATCAATACGGAAACTCTGCGTTTTGCCCCTACAGACTACGCACGTGTTTCGCACGGTTCTCTCAATAATCCGCGATTATTTTCTAAAAGAACATTAACCGACTATTCCCTGTAATGGAAACGCAGGTGAGGTAGGAGGGGAGATTACTACTTATTATGTAGACCCATTTTTAGTATTCAAAGCATTAAGTGTAGTACAGTCATCGACGTATTGTCTGTCGGAATACAAATCGGATATGCGGTAGCAATATCTTCATTCCGACACTGACAGGACCTACTCAGATTTGATTTGGGAGCAGTTTGAGGATAAGAAACACCCCTGGCCTTCTCCTCTTTGTGTCGGCGCCGGGCCCTGCCGCTCGTCTTATTTTCCAACTGAGCGGTTCCCCGGGGACCAGGCGCACAAACTCTCTCTCGCTCGTTCTCTCTCTCTCTCTGATATCCAATCTTGCTGCTTCTGAAACAAAGCTCTCTATTTTCCGATTGGCTATCCCCATGAGAATAGCAGGTCTTGTGTAACCAATCCTGAGTTGTTGTTGGGCGATAAAGGAAAGATAGGCCTACACTGTGCGCCTATCTTTCCTTACCGTCCTACTGCGTAGGCCCTACACAGTAGAACCAAGAAGCAGACAGAAAGAGCAAATTTCAAGTGCTCAAATGAGAAATGGGAAACAGACTAATACAACTGAATTCAACGCAAAAATACTACGCACTGGGAGCCGGGATATATTAGTCAGTACTTTGGTTGTGCTGTGGGACATACGAGTGACGAAAAGAGGCTGGATTCCCGGCATCCGAAAAGATTTCTCTTTTCTCCGAATCAACAAGAAGAGCTCTGATATCCACTCCGCCTCGTACACAATGGCCCTACGAAGGTTTACTCACTGGGGTTAAACCGGCCGGGGCATTACGCTGATACATCCAGTCAGGGCTGAATTTAAACATGCACGCAGCTCTACCACCGGTCTTCCACAAGCTATCATAACGTAGCGTTTAATTTATGACTGTTCCGGGATATATATCAAAACACTTATCCATATAACTCTATGGTGCTACAAGACTTCCCGTTTTCCGGATTTGTGAATCTTGCTTGTACACTTTTATTACGAATTCCTTGGTCGGAGATACAGCCCTTCGCACGGCATTTACCTATACAAAGCACAACAGACACGGAAAAAGGTATACATACATTCATGGGCACTAGAAGTTACAAACAAAACTCTTACCGCAGGCGTTCGAAGTGAATGTGTGAAAGAACGGGAGGCTGAGAAAAATATTCTGACCTATAAGTAACACGAGGTTGTAGAAAACTGTGTGATGAGGCTTATAATTACACTTTTCAGCAAACGTTATTACAAATATAAAATCATTTTCTCTGTCTGAAGATGGAGCATATTCGGCCTCTGCAAATTCGTTGGATAACATAAAGAGTACATCATGATACCGCGCCACTTTGACAGACTTTTATACAATTACGGGCCAGAATTCTCCAGCAGGCACCACTCATGCTTGGTATTCGGAATGTCTCCAATTCAAATGATGGGATCGGAACTGTCTACCAAGACGTTCTTTTCTGGTTTGATCAAGTCTGTCTAGGAAAATACCAAGACAGTACCTCAAATTAGGCTATGGCCACTTCCTTGAACATTCTTTTCACGCCATTCTTCGCCATGCATGTAACTCAGAGTCCACGCTACTGACAGCGCCGTGCAATGAACTGTTGCATATAAGTGTATGTATATGTGCGTGTGTATACACACACACACACACACATATATATATATATGCGTATAAATTTACATTTATTGGTGGTTTATGTAATGACGCTGCCAGTATCACAGATTACGTAGCGTAAAATGGTATGATTGGTAGGTGATAAATTGGGAAGGATTTGAAAGGAAGCCGCCGTGAATTATTTGATGTACCAACCGGCAAGTTTCTTGGAGGAACTGACGTAAACTACGATAAACCTCAATTAGTACAGCCGGTGTTCAGGTTTTATGCCTTCATAGCTACCACCGTGAGAACGTCCAATTCATGTCTTTGTGATAAAGTTGTGAGAATGTGACATTCGCTTTATTTAGTTACGACAGAAGTAGGAAAATAAATTGTGCGAATTCAGGGCAGTTTTTACACAAAATTCCAATAGCCTATATTAAGTGCTATTCTAAATATAACAAGCTGACCACTTATACCGATTATTCTTTACAATTACTAATGTTTTAATAAAAAGTTTTAAAGTCGGTACGAACAGCGCAGAAAACAAAACTACTTCTTGCTGCAGTTAACAATTTTCCGGTACTCAAAGAATATCCATTGTTTAGATGCATATTGGGTCTCTGTATTATTTTATAAATTCCCACTGAATAGCGTTCAATTGCCCATGACCACCATGTAATGAACAATAAAACTGTAGGGTAAAATCACAATGCCCCCTCTACATTGTAATAGGAGGAGAGATTGAGGTTATGTTTAATCATATTCATAACTTCATAAAAAAGGCCCTCTGTAAACACAATGTTCTTTTGATGAGGGAGGTCTGTGTTTTCACGCCCTCAGCAGGATATGACGTAAAGCATGTGGATGACGTCAAGATCAATCTAATCGATTGTGAACAAACAATTGAGGTCGTGGAGCGCGGTGGGATCATACCACTGCAGTGCGGTTTGAGCAGAGTAAACAATCACGTGTCGCGTGGCAGGGGAAGTCCCTCTATTCCTCTTCCGGTCTACTGGGCTCCCTCAAGGGCTCGTTCATTCTAATTAACTCATAATCTGAGTTGTTCTGATCTACCACCGCCGCGCGCCTGTCGCAATGCGTGTGGAACCAACACAAATGAATGATCCCTTCCACCAGCAGCAGGAAATAAGCCAGCATCGCGACGGTGTCTCATTTAGGGGCACTGTTAAGCTCACGGCCGTCTGGCAGGGCGCCTCGCCTAGGCCTACTACGCACCTAGTAATAACTTCACGGAGCAGAGTTCTTTGTGAGAAGCTGACAGTAGCTCAGGAAGCCAAAGGGTTCCACGTCCTTTACGTAACCAGAAGCTTATTTACCGTGCGCAAAACGGCCGCCACCGAAGCTATTCCTGAAACTCCTAATTCCAACCGACATCTCATTAACCAGTTATTGAATATGCATTTTAAAATCATTCTACAATGTACGAGTACTCTCCGAAATGATCTATTTGAATTTCCCGACTGAAATATGTACGCACGTCCCTTACAAGCTAGTTCGGGATATGGTTCATGTAATGTAATTAAAGGAACAAGTTCAGAATTTACGCACAGTGTAACAATGATTTAATTTTCATGAACATAACTGGGGCCTAAGACTAGCAGTTAAAGTGCATTTGGCAAAAAATTTGTATCCTGCATATTTTTCGCTCAGATACATATTCACCGGGTTCGAGTCAAGGCGCGGGCAGAACAGCAAGTAGGCCTTCCCATAACGTGCCCGTTACTGTCATCCGACTTAAACTCCCCAGTATCAGTTCCACTTCAGTGATGCTGACGACGGAATATGGTCACAGACAGCGTAGAGGTGGCAGAATACAGCTCAACTGGGCACTCCATATTTTAAAAGGAACTCAAAAACTCACTGAACTGCAAAATATTGTAACTACGGCACAGACAGCAATTAAAAGAATTTTTCTCATGGAGAGACGAATGCCCTAAAATGCCTAATCCTTTGTGTTTTATTTTATGAAGTTCAGTTTGAAGTTTATTGGGGGCAGGAGGGGGAAGGGGCAGTGCTCCTTCATGTGGGGTTCGCTTTGTTTCTCAGCTAAGGGCCGTGAGAAATCCTCACTGAAGTACGAAGGGAAGATTTCATAAAATCTCTGTGTGAATTAAAAAATCAGAAATTTCTCTTGCCATCTAGTTCTGAATATAACCCAAGCGTGTGTTTGCAGGAAGGTCATTTGTCGCGTGCGATTTCATTCACTTAACTGCACTTGCATCTGGGCTATTACTTTTAATGAAGACCTACGCAATTCCGTCCTCTTGACTTTCTTTTGAACATTTAAAACAGTGAAGAGGCAGGAAATCAAACATCCATGTATTTCTTTGTTTTATTTACATCGTCGTCGCCGTCAGGTGGGTAGCATTTCTGCTTCGTACTTCAGAGTTCCCGGGTTCAAATTTCGGCTTCGAGGATATGGGCTAATGACGGGTTTTAGGGTTCTCTCGATCCCTACAAGCAAACTGCAAGATACTACGTCAAATTATGCTACAGTCCGTTGCTTCCTTACCTCCTTTAATTAATTATTCACTAATTGTCCTACAATGCGACATACAGAAACTGCAACCACAAGTACGAGAATAACAAAAGCAGTCTAACACAACTTCTGTTTACTAAATATAACCAGTTACACGTTTCGGCTAATATATAGCCATCATCAGGATAATCGCGAAAACAAAAATCAAAAGAAAATATTCACAGCTAAAAGGGGCGGCGGGGTGGGGTGGGGGAGGTTTGAGGTCTCGAACCTTTACAAATATGTTATATATAACATACCTCAAACTTCCCATGCAGCTGTGAACATTTTATTTTTATTTTCGCGATAAGCCTGGCGGTGACTATACATTAGCCGAAACGTGTAAGTGGTTACATCTGATGCATGAAAGTTGTGTTTGGACAGACTACATTATACTTCTGGTTGCACTGTAAACACAGCGGGGATGAACATCAAGATATACAAATTGAACTACTGAAAAGTGCCCGTACACCTCTGATTAACTCCCCTAAGAATAGGTCCCTGCCGTTTCCTAGAAACAAACAACCACTTCCGAAACGCCGCGTGTTTAGTATAAACTTAGACAAGGAATAATGCCGAGGATATTAAAGTCATTTATTTTATTTGTGGCATACTGACTGATGTTGTTACAGCTCAGACTGTCGAGTGACCAAAAGAAAGTAAATGGAGAATTTGGAGAGATGTACAAGGAAGCGGTCATCGCCTGATTGGAGGTACTTTGTCTAAAGATACACAGATGAACAATGAACAGCTTGTCTGGTTAGCCGCTATCCGGCGGAGACTTGAATCCGGGACACCAAAACACAATCCAGGGGTTCTAACCACTTTCTAGGCGCGTTCGCATAGTCACGAAAAGCGTCTACTACCTTCGCCATGTTCGACTGTCTGCGTATGTCAGCGCAGCTTCCACTGGACGGGTAGTGAGGACTTTTTTAATGAAAATCTGCCGAGAAATTCCCCATTCATTTAAAATCGGGTGAAAATATCGAACAGTTTGCGTGACGACCTAAGAAAGTTATATTGTTGTGGGCGACATTAAATCGCCACAAAAACACTTCCTTTGAGTGAAAAGATATCAAGCTGTTAGGATAGCTAAGGACATATACGCATGACGCGAACGCGCCATGATGATGCGGCTATACGTACACTGCTTATCTTTTTCAGTTTTTTAGTTTTGTATGATCTTTTATGTTAAGAGAAAATAAATAAGAATCTTATACACTTCCAATAAATTTAAATGTGGTAAAATCTGTCTTACAGAAACAAGGATACTTCCTGTATCTAATTCTTTTCCACTGACAAACCGTGATCAAAAGACTCAACCGTGTTAAGCGCCAAGTAAATAGAGAATGGCCACAACGGGCTTTTCATTTTTCAAAACGATACAGAAAACAAATGCAGAGTATTTACCAGCAAATTCATATCTACACCCGTCGACAGAGAAACTCTCAGAGTTTGTTTCAAATGACTCGGGTGATTACTTCTGTGCACTGGGGCCATTAGATGCCAGTAGTTTTAGAAAATGGCTACCCTCACAACAGAAGTTGGTATGTTTTTAAATTGGCGAAAGCGTTATTAACAGCTGTGCAGCATGCATTTTGCAAACAATATGACAGGGAACCACATCGGCGCGTTGAGTTTTGTGAGCTGCTTTGAAAGCACTCCCGAAGGCGGCCCACAGCTACATCAGACACAGAAGGCGGACCAAGACTCTTGCATTTGAAAATGCACGATTTTCGCTGAAATGTCTTGTACCGGGCTTACAGAGATAATCGGCTGGTTGAGTCCTTGTGAATTTGCCTGCGAAATGCGCTTTGCACAGCTGTTATTGACTCTTTGCTTGCCATATGCAAAGACACCACGTCCTTTCCTGCGGAGTATCATTTTCAGAACTCGTGGCATCTAACGGCAGCGATGCGCACCCACATTCATCCGTCTCATTTCAAAAATAATCTGAGAACTGTATCGACTGCTCTGTGTGTGTGAATTTCTAAGTACGTGGCATTTTCCTTCGGTATCATTTGAAAACCTAGATCCCTTTTGTCTCTGTCCTGCGGCTCGGTTTTGTGGACCTCCAGGTACTTCCCGAAGGTATTTTCCTGACTGGTTTCAGCAACTAAACTGCCAACCACTTACTTTAATTCCTGCTGTCTCTTCGGTGCTTATACTGCACTTTTCCAAGACTCTTCCTCACAAAATTCTGAATGCATGCCTCATGCTCGACATCCTGGCGACACACGCAAGCCATTTTATCTCCAAAAATTTCACTATTCAGATAAAAATATGTGGCCTCCATGAACTACGAAATTACTAGCTATAAACTATTAATTTCACAAGAACTACGAACTTATGACACATGCTGTTTCTGTCAGCTTATGGGGCACATGCCGAACAGAGTGGGCAGCACAGCGCATTCAGCAGCGTTGTTTTCAGAGCGCCATTCTGATTGCTGCGGTCCACTTTCCGTACTGACAACTAAGCAAGTCAAAAGTATCTACTTCGACATGAAACACGATGCTGCAAACGGGATCTCGTTCATGGGGACTGTTACACACCTTCGTCATTATGATGCGGCGGCACCTACAAGTACCAACAGCTTTAACACTTAAAAGACTCAGCATCAGTCCCGTAGCTAGACCACAAACACAATGGTTGCAGCGGCTGCCAGTGGGGGTGCACATACGTACATACATTTATATACGTCATAATACTCTATTATACATATACTGCATATATATATATATTATGCATGCATAAGCGTAAAAAGCGCCCTTGTCAGAACCACAAAATCAACACTTTCATTACATAATGAGCCCTACGACTTTGCACAAATCATCTAGCACATACATACATTTTTGAAAACGACTCATTTCCAACCGTGACACTTCAACACGTGTATGCAGTGTCGTACGTTTGTTAGCGGACTGATCAGCATGTCTGTCGATATTTTGCGAATTCCTGTTGGGTGTATTCGGATCTGTAGTGGGTGCGTTGCACACACGTGCAATCCCCTCGCTAAGGGCCTACTCTGCATTCTGCCCATACAGAGGACTCGCAGGTTTCTCTTAATTTTCACGCCAGCAATTATTTCCCTACACAACATTATTTGACTGCCCTTGCAAATGGCGTCGAGTTTCATTCTCTGTAAGGCTGCAACTGAAGTTTCAAATATTAGGCCAACATACGAAACTCAGACCGTTAAATTTTGAATTTCGAATGAAAACTTCAATCTTGTGTTGGGTCATCCCGTTGTGTCAACATATAAATAAAAACACATACAACAAAACACTGTCAGACACCACCACCATATATTGCGCATTAGTGCATTACACGTAAAACATGTTTCGAATCATACTAAATCAGCATCAGGTAAAAAGTAAAGAATAATAAGACACAAACCTTCATGTATATTATATAAATGTTCAGTGAGAGCTCACTATTTTCTTATATAAAATATAAAAATCAGAGAATGGTATATATGTGTTTAGATTTTTCGTCTCTTTCTGTTTCTTCTGTGTGTGTTAGAAAGTACAGTTATTTTATATACAAGCTAAACGTAACCTTTCGTAGTAGGATCGGCTGCACAATTCATACGGAGTCGCGTAATATTACGGAACTTTCTAACCACGCCGTCTCGTACAGCTCGCTGAAAATTGCAACTAAGTCACTCTACACTTTCTGATCAAAACCTATAAAGTTTGATTTTCAACAATATACTTGGGACACAACAAACAGAAGAAGACGAAAAATCTAAACACATATTTACCGTTCTCTGATGTTTCATATTTTATATAAGAAAATAGTGAGATCTCACTAAACATTTATAATATACATGAAGGTTTGTGTTTTATTATTATGTACTTTTTACCTGATCATGATTCAGTATGAATCGAAACATGTCGTATGTGTAATGTACTAATACACAATATATGGTGCTGTTTTGTCGGACGGCATTTTATTGTGTGTGGAAACTTTAAGTTTGGCAAAGATAATTTACCCATTACGAATAAGAAGTCATGTACAACACACCGACTACTGATGCAGAATATTTTCAACACAACTCGACCTCGTCACCTCACTCAATATGCCACCTCCTTTATAACATTTTAATGCTAGGATATGCTATTTCTGAACTTTGCTGTCTAAAACTGGAGAAGAAACGTGGTAAAACCGTGCACTCGGGGCTATATTTAAAACAAAAATCGTACCGCGTGTAAAACGTACGTGGGTGAAGAAAATAAGCCCACTACTCTATCTCCCCCCCCCCCCGGTCTATTTATTACGCGACAGGAAATGACATTATTACGTCATTTACCTACACCAACCAAACGGCGAGCCGCGCTGCAGTTGGACACTGGAACGTGTCAAGCATTACAGCCTTCAGTACAATTCTACATTCATTTAGCCCTTTAAAGCAAAGTAGTTTCTATATAGGCCGCTTTCAGAATTATTCAAAACACCCACATCTGGCTCACTTAGTGCAAGTTTGTATTTCATATGATTCTCACGATCAGCAGCGATTCTTTCGCTAAATAGCATTAATTGGCTGGTATGCAGAGCTGTAGTGTTTTCTAGTGCAAATATAACAATCTTACGGTACGTAACGCCGTAGGTTCCGGTAGATGTGTACCCAACTTCTGTCTCCGTCAGAAATTTCAGATCTGTTGTCCAGTCTGTTTTCTGCGAGGTACCAACTGAACTTTTAACTAGTGGTACTATTTTAGACGTTATGTTCGACGTCGAAGAGTTAAGTACAAGGCAATAGGTCGTATAAAATTACATTAATCTGTTAGCGTTTCAGTCTCCTCTAAATACATCGAAACACGTACCAGACTTTTTTGAAATTGGAACGTGTGTCATGCTAGAAGAAACCACATATCATTTTTGCTAATCCTAATATCAGTAAGAAAATAACGTGACTTACGAGATGTAAGCTTTACTAAAGCAACTTAATATCCTAAAGTTTGTGTGACAAAAACATAATCTTAAAAGTTACAGAATTTATGTCAACAGAATACTTAGACATGGTGATCTATGAAGTTTACATTTCTGTTTCCATCTGACAGAGATAACTGATGAAAAATCTGAAACAGAAGCCTGAAATGACATACGCCAACAAGTATTAACAATTTACAAGTTGTGAAGTCTGTCTTTATCATTATACTTTGTATAAACATCTCATATCGGTATGCACAATATGAAGATATATCATAAACGTTACTACATAGGGGAGTCACTATTATGGACTATTATTTTGTGGTAGGTAGGCCTACTGGCCTTGGAGATTCAAGTAAGTTTCTTTGTTATCAAAGATGTCAAGTTTCTGATGGCCAGCATGAAAACTTAGTCAGTGCCCTGCTCCAAACAAACGTCTCGAAAATTAAGGCAAGACGTTTAGCAAACTGCAAGGAAACAATTCAGGAAACAAATCAAAGGAGTTCTTTTACTTTGAATTGTGGTCTAGAACACGTACTAGGAAAGACTATGGCTAAAATAATAGAAAAAGCTCTATTTTGTAAGAAGATATTCTTAAGCAAATTAATTAATCAATCTAATAATAATGGGCACAGCATCTCCAGTTACGTATTAACAAGGGAAACAGAACTATTCAAATTTAACAATAGAAAATTGATTGTTGCTTTGCTGTCTCGGAGAGGAAGGAAAGAAAAACAACCGCCTTTTGGCTGCTCGTCAACAAATAAAGAATGACATGCGAAGGAAACAGAAATCTTGACAGCTGAGACAAGTGAAAACGTGATTGATAGGTTGGTAATTAGTCACAAGACGAAGGGGACAAAGCGGACGTGACAAGGACACAGGAGACAAAAGACGATGTCGTAGAAAAGAGACAAATTAAGGTGCGCATGGTTAATATTTCACAATAAGCCAAATAAAAGAACCTTAATAGAATCTTTGCAGAGTTAAAAGAAGCCACCAAGGCGATTGTGAATACACTTCAGTTGTTCAAGGAGAATAGTAAGTGGAACAAAAAGTAACCCCTTGCCTTCCCGCCGCTGCATATTTATAAACCAAAGAACTCATCTTTCATTTGTCTGCTGCCTCTTGGTTCAAACAGAACATGTAGAAGAGGCAGACACAATGAACAATGTTCAAACGTTACGATACGAAGCTGTCAATGTTTTATGTTAGTTGAGAATGCACGTCACTGGTGTTTTTGCTTTTGGGGCTCTTATAATGTTTGATTGTTTCGTCATGGAGCGATGATAAGAATGGTCTGGCACCAGAGATGCAGAACACCACATGGCCGCCACATTGTGGCCTGTCATCTGCAGGGAAAACCGGAATAAGTCGGTTCATATATCAGCGTAACTTATTGTTTGTCGGTTTGTTATTCTTTCCCATGGAAAACAAATGAAAAACTCAGTTACTTACAACAGCAAAAGAAACAAGGTAGCTGCAGCCGAACGAATAACACACACGTATAAATTTGCATACAATGTATCGTGAGAAGGAACAGCGTCATATTGGTACGACAGTAGGAAGTTAGCAACACCATCTTCTGTTTAGAGGTGAAACCGCATTTCACTCACGTATGTTTATGGTTTTCAGAATTTTAAGAATTATTCAGTTTGAGAAATCTGTGTATTATTGTGGACATACTCATATTAAGCTTCTTGAAGTTTTGCAAATGCGAAATAAGTACACTAATATATCAAGAGGAGATTTTTAATGAATTACGTGTAAGCCTGTTGAAATTCCTGACTTGAAAAATAGCTATAAATCAGCTGTGCCGAACTATTAGCCCAGTGTTAATTTAGATACGTCCAGTAACTTTTTTAAACAGTTATTTTAAGCGAGGGTTAACACAAGCAAATTCACTCAAGGTGTACTCAGCGGTTGACTGTTACAGATAAACTTATAAAACCTTTGCGAAACTGAAGTTTCACAGGTAACGCCCGCTCATCCTTCTGATAAAGATGGGTCTGAAACACGATACACCGTTGGAAAATGAAGAAGTAATGGGACTGGAAGTGTACGAATTTAAGTAAAGAGTAAAATTCAGGTACAGCGTCTTTAAAAATTCGGTTCCTACTTCATCGTAGACACTGAATATCCGCTGAACGACCAAACAGTTAGTCTAATGCTGTTGAGGGAAATAATCACCATTTATTGTAAGAAATACTCGGAAGGCACATGCATACATTGCGTGGGTAGAATGCACAGTTTCTTAATGCGCAAGCAGGTGGTACACAGAGTAACCACCATAATTGTTGGGTTACATATTTCTGCGTTGTCCTCACTCATATTTTACATTACAACAACTGGCTAAGAGGTACGACACATCCTCACCAGCTGAAAATCAAGAGACGATCACTGAGTGTGTCTTTCGCTTTTGTTAAATGTTGTTCAGCTGCATGTATCCTAGATATACGAAGGAATACAACACCATAACGCTGCATACTGATTTATATGACTGTGAAATTTATCTGGAGATTGAAATCTTCTCTGGTATGGGGCTTTCGATTGTTCCACTCTTTCTTTCTCCACCCACTCACAAATATCAGACACACACTGAGCTTCCGCATGACTGTTTGTCTTGTACCAAAATATCAGGCACACACTGAGCTTCCGCATGACTGTTTTTCTTGTACCAAAATATCAGGCACACACTGAGCTTCCGCATGACTGTTTTTCTTGTACCAAAAGACTATGAAGATGAAGGCACTGCGATATTTAGAAATACTCGCCCAACAACACGATACATCCCAGAAGACTCAAATTTTCAGCAAAGAAATTTAATTACGAGTTACTTAACGACGCTGTAAAGCAGTTCGGACTACGAGTATACGGTGTCGGAATTGAAGATGAATAGCAACAGAGCGCGATGATGTAGAGGGAAGCGGTCGTGGCCTACTGTAAGTCACTATTCTGGGATTTGCGTGGACAGGCTGAGGAAAAATCACAAAAATCTGTCGGTACAGATGGTGTTCTGGCCGAATTTCAAACCGAACACCTCCAAATACAAGTCAGACGCTTTACTGTTTGAGTCTAATTCCTTGGCACACGTGTGCGGCAACTTCTTCTCTTACACTGAGAAGGCAGATTGAGGGTGTTTGAGAACGGGGTGCTGGGGCAATTGCCTGGACCTAAGAAGGAGAGACTACAAATGGAAAACGTGATCACAAAATACCACTTGAAACATGAAGACATGTAAAAGGTAGGCCTAATGATAATTATTTAAGTAGCCTACTGTTGAATTAAGACCAGTTTACTTTTAGGATAACAGTAAACAGCATATAAGAAGCGAAAACTCTTTTAAGTACGGTCAGCAATAATCATAACAGGCTGCTGGAGGTGGTGCTGGTGGTAATAATAGGAGGGGGGAGGAGGAGGAAGAGGAGGAGGAGGAGGAGGAGGAGGAGGAGGAAGAGGAGGAGGAGGAGGAGGAGGAGGAGGAGGAAGAAGAAGAAGAAGAAGAAGAAGAAGAAGAAGAAGAAGAAGAAGAATGCATATGCGAAGCTCAAGGATAATGTGTACTGGTTTCAGACGAATCGACCGTTTTCACAAACGGAGTAAAAATTTTTGGTCAGATGCGGGATTATCGGCTTCTCATGAAGCACTCTTTTCGATGGAGTTGGTAGTGAAGCTTTTCGCATATTCGTAGAGTAAAAACGCGATTCGTGTGCTGACTGAATTGCAGCAAACTGATCGTCATTGAGATTCTCTGCCTGAACAAGGATGTACAAACACAGTGACATAATGAATATGGTGGCGTGGCGGCAAAGCAGGCACTATAAATCTCTTTATAACGTTGACTACAAAGATCACCATCTTGAGTACTGTAATGTCGTGCAGTCTGGTAAATTTCAAAGACTTTATGTTCCCCTGAAACGTCGGCGGATTTATATCAGAAGACACTGGGTCATACCCTTGAAGAAAATCATCTTCGAAATAAGAGCAGCAACAAACTCTGCGCCCGCAACACTCCATAATGCAGACGCTTCCTCACAGACTCTGTAATATACTACACTTCTGGTTTAAAAGCATAGACACGTTACGTTCTGCAAATACACTGGGAACGCCGCCTCAACTTTTCCAAGTTCCATTTTCCTTTTATTATCTTCTTGTCTTCTGCTATAAGTTCTGGCAGCTTCAAAATAACAATTTTATTGCAGCAATCACGTGATGCCAAAGAAAACGACCCCGCTGAAAACGTAAGAAGTTTACACGTCTCCCATTCTGTCAAGCCAAGCACTAGAACCAATTATAATCGTACACTCACTTGCTGTTGTGTAACGTCTGTGATCCAAAAACACGTTAATTCACTTCGCCTTCCACAGGTTTTATTAACAACTGGGGGCTGTCTAACGGGTCTCAATGAATGATTTGCGTTCAAGGTGCTGAGATTAAAAAAAAAGTAATTTTAGATTCTGGATCATAGGCTATATTTAGTACAGTAAAATCTAAGAGAATCACTTGGGCTCGACAAGTGGTTAGAACAAGACACAGACGGAACACACTGAAAATTCTGATGGGGAAACCTACGAAATTGCTACTTGTAACACCAATGAGAACACTGGCATGTATAGTTAATACGGAATTTCGACCTTTAGGGGTAGATTACTAGAAACGGTTATGGATGATACCGGCTCTGGATTGTGCCCCAGGACAAAGGTTGGTAAAAATGACGCTGAAACCCAGGTTACTTTTTAACATACACTAGTAATTAGGCCTGTGTGCGTTACAACCTGCATTAACGTTACAACACTGTGCATTTTCACATACAGTGATTTATGTATTTCATACAGCTGTCATAATGGCTATTTCCCTGAACAACATTAACCTGTTGGTCTTTCTAATGGAGACAGAATATGTATTCAGTGAGGCGAATTCTTATTTATTATTTACATGAATTCAAGGCTTCAAAGGGTTAATTTACCTAGCTGAAAACAACGAATATCCACTTACACAGTAATGAAGCTTAGGCTTAATATGACTGTGGTACCATTCCCCCACACACAGATCCGCACAGAACTCATGGCCATGTTGGTTCACATTTGTGTAGCAATATCTGTTACAATGTTTGGTATGAAGGTATAATCAGTCATTTCTGTGCAGACTGCATAAAGCCGGTAGCTAATGCAGCTGATCATCAAATATGTATACAACGCATGGAGCATCAACATAATTATTAGTACGTACAGATGTCTACTGAACCATACGCGGGCAGCAAACGATCATTTGTAGTGACATCAAAGCCTCACAACACACACGCTCCATCAGGGCGAGCGGATTCGTTTTCGCTCAGTTAAATGTTCCATTTATCGAATCATTGGCTGCACTGAAACGATTCCAACAATTAGAATTACAGCAATGCCTATATTTCTTGTTTATAAAACATGACAGCTACAGCATGCAAACTGACTCGACTGCAACATTAAAAATTTCCATGCCGGTATTTTTATTAAAGAAACAGTCATTCCTCCATTTACAGCACTATGGTAATCGACCACTTTCTTTAATATTAGAATTCCTAAATTTTGCCTGCACGGCATATTTCGTACGATTCTGGCAATAAACACCGATTACCTCCTCAAACAACAGTAACAGCAGAGGGACGGTGTTCTCTGTGAGGTAGACTCTGAAGTTTATGTATTATTTATATGAATTATAGACTTCAGGTTTTCTGTGTACAAAGCAGAACTGGCGCAGGTGTTTCGCCATCTGCGTCAGCTATCGTCTGCGAATATTATTCCACCAGCGCTCCAAAATCTTCAACTACATGCTACCCTTACGAGGACAAACAGGCGAAGCAGTGCTGTTTCGAGAATCGGGGAAGGGGGAATTAAACGAAAAGTTACTCTCGTCTCAAGATTTTATCTGTGTCAGAATTTAGGTTGACTCCAGGCTCTTACCGTGGAAGTCCCGCTTCAACTCCGCCTCATTCTATGTCATATTTGTGGTGAGGAAAGTAACATCTGGACATGCCTTTCTCAGAGTAATTCCTTCTCACCTATCAAACACATTCAACAAGTACACCATATTCATTTTTATCTTCACTCTCCTCCTGTCCGAAGGACAAGCGGGCGTAGAGTTGGAGCCTTCACAGACAGCAATTATCTTCCGGAAATCGGGAGCACTGTTATTAATCCCACCACTGTCCCTTTTACCTACTCTTAAACTGTCATTGATTACTTCTCCCCCTATTTTTTCAAGTTTGATAGTTAGATAATTTTAACAGGGATCTTAAACAAATAAGGAAGGAGGTTGAGGTTTTGATCCAAGAGGTGACGTGGAGACGTCGTTATTGTTTATTTAGCCATACTGGCAGTGTCTGTGTCTCACAGGTTTGGAGCCTTAGTCGATACAGACCTGCTGACTGAACACCCGAGCTCTGGTAATGGACAGACGGGTTCCATAAGAGGTGGGGAATTTCGTGAAAAACTGCAGGACTACCAGCTACTCAAAATGGACTCTCCTTCATGGATTTAGTTACATGCGGACTATTCCTAACGTCAAATTAATTTCAGTGATGAGTACCAAATAAAATGGATAAAATTCAGACAAGAAGGGTTTGTTCTGGGACAATGTATCTGGATTCCGAAATGTAAATGATGAGACCTACGTTTTTACCTTTTAGTTAAAAAATTTTTAGCGGATAACGGCTTTTCATTTATAATATATAACTCTGCCAGAGATTATCTTCGGCTTGCACCATCAAACTTTTCTCCGAAACTCACCACCCTACTAACATTGCAAGCGGCTGTACCACATCCCGTAACACGATATCATGATCGCGCCATGGTAAAGAGATACGAAACGTCGGCAGGGCGTAAACATTCCCGTCCGTTCCTTCACTCTTTTACTTATCTCAAAAAGTGTATCGCATTTAAACTGGGAATTCTATTTTCCTCTACATATTTTTTCCGAAAGATATTGGTTGTGACAAATGTTTAACGAGCTACTTTGACAAAAATAAATGCAGCTTTTCACTGTGCAGCCGGCCTGTAGCTTCAACAGGATGTGTTTCCAGTACGTTTGTAAACAATGACACTTAGCGCTCAATACGGATGGTTGGAAGGCACTTTAAACAAAAGGGCGAGGGACAAGTGGAAAACATATTATAAGTATCTACATTGTAAATCCTAAGAAAGTAGTACGCTGTGGACAGAACAACACAGCGGGACACACAGAAAAATCAAAGACAACCACGCTGCCACCAAGTGCAGCAGAAATTACGAATAAAGCTTGATTTTATTCCCAAAACTAATGCTGCTACTCATTTTACCAGACGGTGCAAGGGTCATCAACTGACACCGTTAAGCCTCGAACACACGACGTCACAAGTTTCTAAGTTCAGGCTAATGGGAAACCATCATCCATATTGATTCTGAAACAAAAACGGGACGTTCCAGGCACCCACAGTTCCCTGCCCTCCAGGTGGCAGCCTAGTCACTAGACTCTCTCCGGTATTCCAGATCATGGACCAGCCCCTAGCCCCTGTGCATGTGACAAACTCCGTACAGCAAAATCTTTCTTACGATAAAAGAGTCGTTCAGCCAGTCAACAAGTTCCCCCATGTTACAAAACCCGAAGTTTCATCACCGCGTTTATAACAGCCAGCCATTGGTTCCTATTATGAGCCGGTGCACGTCATGGCATCCTAGTTCACTAATTTTCGTTTTAACATTACCTCTGATCTGGAAATAGGCCTTCATTTTTACTCTAATCACTTCTAAGTTTATTACGCGAAGATCAGAAATTAAAGTATTTCTGCCTTTTTGTTGACTGCAAGGTAAACTTAATAAAGGGATTCTACCGGTTTGAAATACTTGTATTTGCGTCCGCCCGTTCCGTCTTGCCACTCTTAACTCCAGAATCGTTCGACGAATTTTCATGAAATTTAACGTTGATAATGTTTATCAACATTTATCCTTATAGCCTACTATAGCAAAAACCGGACAAAACGAGCAAGAACTTTTCTTAAAGGCCTACATGAGTTTATGCAGGTGTTTCTTGCGTGAATCGCTGAATATTTTCCACACGAAAAGTACTTGAGATAAAATTTCTATAGAAAAATTATATGCAAGTTTTACGCTCAGGGAAAGATTTCAGTAATTTCTATGGTTTTCCAGATACTGAAAACAAAGCGAACAAATGCGTCAGAATCTATTTGCTACGCGTATATTTCGCAATTACTGGACTGTGTTTTAGACTCTTTGAAAGGGCTAAGTCAGACATCTACGCACGTTTAGTACCGGAACGACAGAAACTTGTTAGAAGGGATGGATCCAGTTAGAATATATGCCCTGTTTCTTTGTGTTACTTGTCAGGGCGTGGACGGAAGATATTACTGTGATGTCGTACGCACAGCTGTGCTACCAACTCATTCAGTAGCGCGCGGATTCCTCTTGAACATCGGAAGATATATATTTAGAAAAGTGGTAACTTGTTGTCGCAGTTAGAAATGGTATCAAGTCTCCTTGCACTACGAAGATGGGACGAACGCAACGACAAAATATGACGGTTCACAACGTGAACCCATGTTCCACAACACTTGCTGTTAGTATCGCTTAACCCTTTGAAGCATAAAATTTATGTAAATTAACCTGCGCTGGAAAGGACCTAAAAACGACTCTCAATTTGTTTAAGGCATGTATGCACGCATTTATTTTGCTTCTTACGTATGTAATATTATATTGCAGTACACTACATAATATTACATATTATATTATATTATATTATATACAATATTACATAATAATATTGTGCTTGATAAAACTAAATTAAATTAACTGAAATAATTCCACTCAGGACCGTGCGTGTAACTTTCCTCTTCATGCCCCGCTGAGAATAATTATAACAGTGTGCAGAAAGGCCACGAAAATTCTCGATCTGCTTGTGTATTTGCAGCTCTCCTTGTCATGGGATTTACCATGTGGAATAAACTACGTTTACGTTTCAATTGATCACGCAAAGGAAATGTCTTGACTGTTTGTGCCAAATTCAAGGAAAAGCTGGTTAGAGAGTCTTGCATAGCAGCCTGACAGTCGCACACTGGTTTGTCTCTTCACTACTTCGTTTATAGATACTGTTTAAGAAGGGAAGCTACAGAAAGTGTTGTGAAGGTTTGTTGCATTTACGGCGGCGGTTCATATGCGCCAGATTACAGGCAGGAGATGCTGAAGGAGCAGAAATGTCGGATGCCTTTTCCGTAACTTTTCTCATATGAACCATGACATCAAATTAGAACTTACTTCATCCATTTCAAATTCAGCATGTGCTAAGATCGATGGCGCAGCTATATCTGAACGACGAGTTTCCTCGTATAAAAGATAAGGAACCAGAAAGGACAACTCTTTTTCGAAATTTGGAGACTTAATTTTCACTGCTGCCTGACCGCCTTTCGTTTTTCAAAGGTTCAGCGCTTTACGAAGATTGTCTCTTATCCGGGTCCGGCGTTCTCGACACAGTTTATCCGAACACAAAACCTGTAATTAATTGCAACTCAACAGGCAATTCAGTTCAAAGTTGATACTGAACCAGCTTAATTATTGCAATTTATTTTTCACAATTTTTTACATAATACCCTAATCCAAAATTTTATGTTTCAGATATCTAGCAAGTGGGAACTCGTTTCGGTCCCTAGCATTTAACTATCGTCTGGGAGAACGTACAGTGCGCAAAACTTCTGAAGGTATTTGGCGAAAACTGCTAATACGCCCACTTGTTTTGCCTGCTCCCAATCAAGCCGTGTGCTTTAAAATAGAAGAAAACGTCTGCAGTAAATGAAAGTTTCCAAACGTACTAGGAGCCACAGACGGCAAGCGTGTACAGACTCAAGCGCCTCCCCACAGTGGATCACAATATTTCTATTATAAAATTAGCACTGTCAGGGTTTGTTTAGTGGATGCTAATTATACACTTATCGCTGTGGATGTAGGCGCATATAGTAAGAACTCCGATTGTAGTATTTTCAAAAATCCAAATTTGGGGAAAAGATTAAGTATTAACACGCTCCATAGCCTCCCAGTAAGTGATACCCTGAAATAACGAAACATTGCCGCACGTAATAACTAGAGACGAAGCATTTCCTTTGCGTGCATATTTAGTGAGACCGTATTCTCGAGAAAATGTTCAAGGTAATGAAGAGAAACAGGCATTCAATTATCGATTAAGCCGAGCGCCAAATGTTGCAGAAAATGCGTTTGTGATTTTAGTAACAAAATTCAGAATTTTTTCGATCACAGGATGTGTATGTCCCACGAACGTATAAATTCAGTCGTACTTGCTGCTTGCTGTCTGCACAGCTGTTTGAGAAATGATACCTGTCAATGAACGGACAGTGATTTAAACGTACCTATTTCTGATTATGAGGTTTAGAAAATTTAGGACCAACTGGCGGCAATGCACGATCCAGTGCACTGGAAGTTAAGAAGAGACCGGTTTGAAAATTACTTTACTTCAGGTGTACGTTCAGTACAATGGCCACATAATAAAGTTCGACTCGGATCAGTTTGTAACTTAAAAATATAGCAAAGACTAAACCAATCATTGTATTTTCACGATTGTAATTCAAAGATTACTAATTCAGGGTTCAAAGATTTTAATTCACATTCGGTAAACTGTTCTAAAACGAAGACTCATAATCAAAAGAATAACGTAGCTAACTAAACTGGCCGTTTCACTATTTTTCTAATCTCCTCCCAGATACTGTCCCTGCGTTGATAGTTGCTGTACTCCGGGTTGAAATTGCAAATTCTTTCATAATTTTGTACCACGGTAGTCAGTGTACCGTCATCCATCTCGGCTGGAACAGTACTGGCAGTTCGTTTATCTTCGGCTCTACTCGGGTTTCTGAATAGCGCACACGACTTGAGTACTATCGTTTACCTTGTCGGATTTTCAAGTGACGTCATCGGCACGCATCGCAAAAGTTGTTCTCAGGAAAATCCTGATCGGATCTGCCGAGGGTCGATCCGTACGATGCGAAGCAGTGAACGCACCTGCATTACAAATAATGTCAGAAAAACTTTCTTCCAATTCGTCCGATGCGTGCGATGCGCTCCGGTGGACGCGTATCTTTAGACTTCGCGGCCACCGGGATCGGCCCTTGCCAGTATTTGTCCACGAATCATTCAGGACGTTTCCTAATCAAGTATAATAAATATAAGAGTCTTGTTCTACTCCTAAAATCAAGCCAAGAAATTCCCATATGCGTATGGTCACAACAGATTCGTTAGCGATATTTGGCAATGGAAGAGTTCCTTCATTGGAGGATGTAAAACGGCAGCGCGACAGCCTGCGTAATTTGCAATGTGGGATCCTGCCCATTTTAACCGCGACGTAAAAGAGATTTTAGACTCTCACTACACAGATCCACGATCGCCCGATTTGCTCCTCCAAATTTGTACCTGTGGGGCCATCTGACGGGCACATTTCACTTGAAGAGCTAAACAAGTGGAATGAGATTTGGTGTTTGACTGCAGATGCTGCGACAACAGGACAACACATCTTGGAAATTCTTAGCACACCTAGAATTGCTGGAGTGGCACGGCAGTTATGCCGCCAAACTGACAGCATTTTTGGCACCTTTATGTACATTTCTCAACATTAATAAGTTGTTAGCTTATTTTGAAATCCGATAAATAAAATAAATACATGCGCTCGTAAAACAATTTCTGTAATTTGATTTGTGAATTTCTCTCTCACTCTAACAAAGGCATCGCGACCACATATAGATAGAAAAGTCTTGGTTTCGATTGAGCAGCAGAACAAGATGCTCGTATCTACTGTACGTAGGAGTCACTAAGAATTACCGTACGAACATATAGGCCTATATGCGAGTAGCTACAATCATATAGTGTCCAAACTACATGGTAAATGTCTCCTGCATGCAGCACACTCTTTCTAGGCGATCTGACATTCTTTAACCTGATCGAGAGATTCAGAACGTGTTCAAAGAAGCCGCAATCTGTCCTGTCTTCAGCTAGTACAATATATTCCACGCGTTGAAACTCAGTTTGTTCACGATACATTTCAATATACTCCTACCTACGCCTAAACTTCGAAAGTTTTCTTCTCCCTTCAGGTTTTATGACCGAAATGTATGCGTTTCTTATCCCTCATACGCATGCTACATTCCCCGCCCAGTTCGTCTCCTTTATTTCTGCCCTAATAAATACCTGAAGAGAAACGCAAATTATGAAGCTCCTCATTACACAGTTTTCTCCCTTTTCCTACCACTTCCTCACACTTATGTTCAACTATCCTCTCAGCACACTGATCTAAGGCACCCTCACTCTGTTCTGCTTCTAGTAAGCTGCAGATGGAGTTTTACAGCAATTTGGATGGCCCTTTTTTATTTTCTCTAGGCACCAACTTACCGTCGAATAACAAGGTTTAAGCGTTTGTTCCTGAAAACTGAAATGTTAATGCGTAACCTTTGAAGTAGAGTGGTTAGTGTATTTACCACCTCTTTCAGCATTAAAAATTTATGCAGCCAGGCGTGCTTTTTAAGGTTTCTCTACGTAATGAGACATTACTGCCTTCAACACTATTCAGCGGTTTGTTTTCATAATGGCCACAAACTGTGTTTCCTGTGACATAGAAATTTAATTTGCAAATAGAAAGTCGTCCTAGATGAACATCAGGCTTCATACCACTCAACGCAAAATCGCTTCACATTTGCAATATTTGTAATTTCTTCTTTGTCACTTGAACTTCAGATCAGTATTGAGTTGCAGAACATTGGACCGTACAAACATAAATGGCAAGGGTCACGGACAAAGGTGACATGAGAGCAGAAAACTGGCGATAAGTCGCGCAGAGCTTCATCTGTGAAGTTGCTGATTGAATTCGTCGAGCTAATGTGTGAGAGGCACGTATACGGATGGAGCAGAGGAAAGCAGGTCACAGCTGCTTCGATGGGCCTACTGCGTCCTAAGATGGAATTTACATACTGGTTGGCCTTTCGAGCTCCATCACAGTAATAGATCAAAATGTAGATCCTACGTCACAAAAACACATTTTCATATCAATGCAAAAAGGCAACATTTTGATGTTCAGGAACATAACAGCTGTTGCAATAATCATGACAGTGAAAACACACTGTGTGGCAGAATGCAGAGTTTTTTTGTTGTTACAGCAGTGGTACACATGATTACCGCTGTGCTGGGTTAAACATAAGTACAATCCGAGGCTAATTTTCTATAAAAATGACAATTCATGACATTCAGCATCTACCGCTGTTCTGTGTGCCACACGATACTGGAGAGCAAAGGAGCATGTTCTGTCCGAAAGACACGCCCTCGGCAGGCGGCAATCCAGCTTTGAAGAAGAGGAAGGAGCGCTGCGGAGGGAGACAGGCTTATGACTTGCGAAGTGATACATTTCATAACACCCTACTGCAGCTTTACAAAGGCACAGAAACTTATCACAAACATTCATAAGCCAAAGTTCTCAAGACTATTTTTGGATCTGAGTATGGTGAAAGATGATGCGTATTATGAATGCTGAGCGTGGTGATACATTTTAACGTGAACAGGGAGTGTCGAGTTAAGAGAGAGGGAGAATGGAGGGAAAGATGAGTCACAAAAAGACAATAAACAGAGAAAACTATTCGAAAGCTGAAATTAAATTCAGCGTTCGGCACAGCAGCCGTGTCATAGACAAGGTGACGACGTCGACGACGACGACGACAACGATGGTGGTGGTGGTGCTGGCGGCGGCGGTGGCGGTGGCGGCGGCGGCGGCGGCGGCGGTGGTGGTGGTGGTGGTGGTGGTGGTGGTGGTGGTGGTGGTGGTGGTGGTGGTGGTGGTGGTGGTGGTGTAATGAAGTATATAAAATACTTAGTCTGTAGTATACTATTCTCCAAAGGTTGTCATTTGTACGTCACTTCTAACAAATCAGTACAGGCATCAACCAACCAACTGCAATCCTTACTTTCTCTATGAAAAGTTGCTAAGTTATTACAACGGTAATTTTGAGCCAGGATATCTCAGTCATTACAGTACACAAGCTACGGGCTAGACGAAAGAATAATTAGGGTTCGATTACAGGCAGCGGCAATATCCAGTCTATATCCGTAGCCCATTATCGGTGAATAAACTGACTGGGGTGTGAATGTGAACACTTACTCCCATCTTGTACTCAGGTCAAGAGTGAGTGGAGCTATACGTTTACTTCGCGCATGTGCTTGTGTGCAACCCAAGGTTTATGACTATATTTCGTTCTGTAATTTATTTATTATTCGTGTACTACTACCTACGACTATGCCTACATGGTACCCTGAAGATGGAGGCGGAATATTCCTCCGAAGTATTGCTATGACATATCAGACTATGCGATATCAAAACCCAGAACCCCCAAGACATTATTTTTGTATATTATTTGCAAAAAATGTTCAAATGGACGTATAACTTGTGGTCTATGCCATGCGCACACTGTACTTACCTGATGAACACTCGAACGGACCTCAATATAATTTGTCTGCTTTAGAAAAAACGAATTATTGGTTAAAGTCTTTCTGATAAACACACTACGTTGGGCATTTCTGAGTAACGTGCGACACGAAAGAATTTTCCGCATCTCGCTCCACCTCCGTTGCATTAGGTAGGGTGGCAGGGACTACCTCAGTCATAGCTTCAGCGGAAAAGGTCTTTAGTTTATAACCCGATGACCGAAGGAGAGTCAGCTGCCGAACACCGTGTGTATCGCGTATTAAAATGCATAAAATAATACTCTTATAACGTATCAAGCGTTGTCTTCGATTTTTTTGAGAATCTTTTACATCTGAAGGTTCTGTTTTCCTAAGATTTATCATTCAACACAAAGTTTTCTTGTCCAACTTTATCACAGGCGACAAGATATTTGTGTGGTGGCGTGTAAAATGATGTATTGGAAAGCAGCTTCCTCGACGAACAACGCAACAGACTTGCGACCGCTTTCGACAGGACACAAGGAGCTACTGTGTTCCTTGTCAGACCACAATCGTGCCGCTTACCAGCCCTCTGCGATCACATGCAGATAAAATAGCAACGTCATCGAGAAATTATATTTCCGGTGCTACGTCTTTGAGATGACAGGTCGGTATAGCCGGCTTTTTGTTGATACGCGTCCTGCCTCTCCCCTTGCCATCACACAACAATCTCATATGGCCAAGTCAGAGATCGTTGGTAATTTGGCTATCAACCCTTTGCAAATATAAGATTCTTATAAATATTACTATTAAACTGTCCCAATTCCTACTGCACACAAAATACGCTATGGAAATAAGCACTGTTTACTGTGAGAATTATTCAAAATCTCATATATACACTGAGTTGGCAAAATGCAGAGATCTATAGGTTTAAAGCAGCTGGTAAGCCTAGTATAAAAAGACCTCATTTCATCCACATAAAATCCACACGTGTCGTAAATAAAACAGCAATGCATATTCGAAATATGGCTGTATCGAGCAGTTTCCAAGAGGTTCCGTTGTAGATGACGAAAACGGGGCTCAATATGGCTGCCGTTACAAGTTATGTACATTTACCTGGGATCTGAAATAACTGAGATTAAGGTAAAGATCATCTGCTTTTTCTGCCTTGTGTGGCAGAAGCAGTTTCTTGTGTCTACCGAACTACACAAGCCACACCCCCAAACTGCTAAGTCACATACTTATCTTGTTGGACGTTAAAATTAATCTGCGTTATAGATATATAAAGAGTCAGTTTCTACCTCGCACAGTACAGTGTGCACCTGCTAGAAAAATAATTCGGTTAACGTCGCGCACAAAAATAATCGCTGAAGGCTGTAACTAACTCCAAGGAGCAAAGTATTCCTTAAGAAGCTGATAATATCTCAGCTGGTCAATAAATTACCTGCCTTTTATGTAACACGAAGGTTCATCACCGTGTTCACAAAACCCCGCCACTGATCCTTTCAGCGTTGCCAAATGTAGGTTACCAAATATTACACATTAGTTGTGCTGGCATTATTAGCAGCTCACCATGTATTCCACATTAGCAGGATAAAGGTTAAACATTACATATTGTGCTACCTGAAGGTGGTACGCTTGTACCGAAACATGTCGCAGTTACGTGTTTAACACTCATATGTAACTAATAATGCGCACCCGGCTGGTATAATAAATTGAAAACACTGATCTAAAAATGTGCGGAATGGACAGCTTTAGAATGTTTCACCGTAAATTTAATGAGAGTAATATGGACGAATTTTAGCAGCAAGACAAATTATATCTGTTGGAGAGGTGGTGCCAGAAGGCGTTTCGTTAGTTCAAGTTCGTCAGAAAAAAAATATGTATTTAAGTGCCGATACGGGCACGAAGTTGTTAAGTCGGTGCGAGGTTGCAGGCAGGAGAGATATTTCAAACAAGTAAAAGTTCTTACCAACTAATGCATTGTGTATCCAGGAGTCCGACGTTTCTGTATGCACTGTATGCACAGTACTGTGCCTACAGTGCATACAGAAACGTCTCACTCCTAGACACACAGTAAAATGAAAACTTCTACGTCTGAATTGCATATAAATCCGTATGTTTTTATACACATTTTGTAACAAGATATGCGTAATTTCAGTTTTTAAAAGTATCCCTGAAGATGATCCCAATAGGGATCGAAGCATGTCGGAACTAAGTTTTGTAACGCAAGAACATCTTCAACAATAACAGTGCATTAGCCGGGATGAACTTGTGCTTGCTTAATGATTATGCACGGTATGAACTTGTGCTTGCTTAATGATTATGCACGGTATGAACTTGTGCTTGCTTAATGATTACTCACGGTATGACTAACATAAACATACTTGAAACATTTTTAAACACGGGTGGGCAGGATGAAACCACATTGCGAGCCGCACGCTACTGACCCCTGCACTATAGACTATCCACAAGATTTGTTCTAGTATTACACTGTTATACATGTCGAAGTTTTTCTGTGGCTTCTTGTCTTCATACCTACCGATAAAAATTTCCTAAGTATTACTTTTTTCTTCCATCCGCGAAACTTAACTGCACAATTTTCTGCGTCCTGCTATGTCTACTGCCCTAATTTCATGTAAGTTCTTATAAAGCACGCGTTGCTTCCGCAAACATCTACCCTCAACACTTAATACTTTAAATACTACCATTAGAGTCGAAACTACCCTGTGTCTTTACCAGACAACGGAAAATCTCAAACATTATAAAGCTACATTCTCAATTTCATTCGTGGCATCAAGACCTCACCCAACAATAGTATAATGCTTTCATCTGAAGACATCTTGAATGATGCAACTAGGAGGAAGTAACAGAATATCATACAAACCTACTACGTTACTTCGACTTATTGAAATGGATCTCAAGGAAACAATTTGGGCGGGCGGAGGATTGGATTAATCTGACTTGAGACAGAATCGACAGACATGTTTTTGAACACGATAATAAATACTCGGTTGTCCATTAATAACAAGGAATTTCTTGGCCAGATAAGCAACTGTTAGTATGATATGTAGCAGAGGGCACGATTTAGTTATCTAATGAATGCAGGAATTCACAATATGCATTCCTAATGAAATATCGAGCGGCAGAATCGATAATAAGCTGGAGGTCATACGTTGTTCATGAGAGACATGTAACATACACACGAATATTACATAGGCCTGAACGGATGAGACCGATTGACAGATAGAGGTGTCGACTGCAGAATGATGCTAAGCAGATCATAAAGAATAATGGTGTGGTTGTGTGCACTGGATTCATCTGCTTCAGGATGGGAGACCGTGGCTTGAAGAAGCTGATGAATTTTCGGGTTTTATACAAGGCGCGGAATTGCTTCCGTCGTATTCAGCTGACGTATAAAACCGATTAACACAGCAGTGCTATCAATCACCTGAATCCTAAATCAACGGATGAATAAAATGAAGGGAAATTTTGGTGCTTCACAATCCTGCAGCGTTTCTTTCTGAGTACAAATTTCCTTTCCTTTCCTTTCCGTTATTTTGACAGAGCAGTGACAGACAGCAGAACGCAATACCATCTGTGTTTCGGCTGGATGAAAGAACGCGCGGGGTGGTGCTATTTCGGCTTCTGGGCACACAGTAATCTGGCACGATCAGCACAAACCCCTAGCATCCGAAAAGTGGGCCAAAGTTGTTCTGTGAAGGAGTCCTCATCCTTACACCCTGCAAAATTAACATCCGTTCTAATGTTAACATCCCATCTACGCCGGCGTCTACGTAGTTGCATCATTCCTGAAAGTTTTCCTATTATTATTATTATTATCATCATCATCATCATCATTGTTATGATGTTTTAAAATATTTTTGTGGTCTATAACTAAGAATTTTTGATGCACGTTGTGCAGAAACTTCCAACACAATGAAGAGCATGCAGGCTGCATATCTGTATATAGAACACTTTCAGTAGCTGAGCCTAGGCACTAAAATGTCGACGGTTGGTAAATAATGACTTGGGAAGTATGTAGGAGAAAGAGGTCGTGGCCTATTTAAGGTACTGTACCACCACGGATGTGGACGAATTGACGAAAGCCGCTAATAGCTTCTGCCAGTAGAGCAGGCGTAAGGGACGAAATCTGAACCCGGGACCTCCGAATCACGAAGCAACAGTGCAAGCTACTCGACAGCGATGTTCGATGGTACATTTCTGGGTCATTCCTAGACATCTTTAGGGTGGGGCTGACAGAGTGCAGCTGTTTGGATTGCGCTGGGTTCCTGTGTGCAGCTGTGCATTCATGTCCCCGTCCGTCCTGGCACCTGATACTGCAGTTGTATGTCTGAATAACGCGGCACGTATTCACGCGAGTTGTGCAGCAGGTCAAGAGATTCCTGCCTTTTATGGAATCAGATTGTTCATTACGGTGCACAATCAAGCGCAACACTCGATACCATTCCATTTTAATATCATCCTCCTATCGAGTAACACCTCTAACAAGTTTCCTTTCCCTTCGTTTCACGTTCACACTGTAGTTACAAATACCGTAATTCCACCGTATTTCCACACGAAATGAATATTTTGTTAATCCATCCACTGTCGCTACAAACCGGAAGGACGTGGGTTCGATTCCCGATGGTGTCACTGGAATTTTTAATTGACATAATCCTTCCGGCCGCACTATGGCCCTGGGGTCGACCCAGCCTCTAACAGAAATAAGTACCAGGAATATTTCCTGGGGGGTTAAGGCGGCCGGTGCATAGGGCTGAAAACCTTACCTCCTTCATGTGCCGACCGTCCAAGAATCTGGGAGCCTCAACCTCCTGGAACCCTCTGGGCCTGTCCAGGCCTGTAATGGGAAAGCTTTACCTTTACCACCCAGTGTCGAGATTAAGAACGAATGAAGTGATAACTTCACTTTCCCGTCTGTCTTCACGACGTGTTCAGTGAAAACGTTACGTTTACTTTAACCTTTTGCTCTGGCGGAGAGCAGGTGGCAAGTCCCATTTATATGAAGACTGAAATTTTTTAAGCAGTCAGTCTCTATGCCACTTTAAACATTGCCTCCACTACAAACATAAATCTACTGATTGCTCTTTAGGGAAATAATCGCGTTTGTTGAAATAATCCCAGGGAACACATAAATAAACTGTGTGAGCAAAATGCAGGGTTTTTGAATAAGCGGTGTGCATAGTAACAACTGTGATTTGAGAGAGGTAATTATAAAAGGCTCCAAACTCTGCACTTTGACAAGATCTTAACCCTTCCACCTAAGTTTTCATAATATCGTATTAGTTTTAATTGTAGCCTCAAGCATCTACAGTTCAGCAAAAGATCTGAATTTAACGTCAGGTACACAAATGGCAACCATTTTCAATTTAAGTTTATAATGTATTGGATACACAAACAGAATCATCCGAATTACGTACAAAACTGAACGTATTTTCTTTTGAAAGACGGATCAACGTGAGTAAATAAATAAACAGCCTTACACACACATAATTACAGGAAGGTCTACCATTTACACAACGTAACGTATTTTACTCCCGATAACTTCTATACAGCATGTGCCAGTAGCGACGGTAATTCAGTCCTTTAAAAACATGTGGCGGTTTCTTTGATACGGATGGTATGTTTAAAACACTGCGAGACTACTGGAGATTGGGTCCCGAGTCTGTTTCTGTCCATATTCTGAGCATCATTTGTGCTAGCTGCAATGTTTAATTTCAAATAAGTAATTAACTTTCCAAAACACAGCGTTAACTACATACTCGTATATCGGTCATGTGACTTAACGTTTTAAAGCCTAGCGGTAACTTCACATACCACCAGGTTTAACATTAAAAAATTCTACGCGGTGCCCACATTGCCTTTGTGTGTTTTGTACGGATCTCAGAACAAACAGCAACTTTTGCCTTATAAAACATTAAGAGACTGGTTTTTATAACCGAAGTGAAGTGTTTACAGCGCGGTACGCACTGAGTCCTTACATAAAACAGATAAGCTTCGTCTTTAAAGGGTTATGTAAAAATACCCTGTACTCGTAGATGTGTCATATTATTTAATGTAAAAACACCCCGTATTTTGTTAACCTGGTATATGCATAAGATTCGCACGATTCTGGAAATAAACGGCTATAATTTCACCCTATAACATTAACCGGTTGGTGTTTGCAATAGGAGAGCAGTGTCTTTTCTGTGACGTATAAAATGAATTTGTAAGTATTATTTAAATGAACTTCAAGCTTCAGAGCTTTGAACTTTAGGATAATTATACCTACTTAATTGTTGTCACAATTTGCATAAATATATAAATTAGGTCTTCGTTTTATGAATTGCAGGAAGAGGCTAACAGGAAATACTTTACACTGGCTCGAACACGTAATTAACAAGATATACAATGTAACATTCAGGCGCTTTGGCGAAACCATTGTTGCCGTGGAAAGGCAAAAAGTATTACATGTCTGAGTGCGTGCCTGTAAGCCTTACTTATCCAGGATGTAAGGCGCATGCGCTGTATTATATTGTTATCTGCGACCAGTCCGGCTCTACCACATTTTTCCACTTTGTCTCATAAATGGGACGATTTTCGGAAAAAGTTATTAAAGATAAAATAAGTGTTTTGATTTTCTCTTTAGATTTGTGTTAAATATCTCTCATTATAAGACTTCGGCGGGATATTATCATAAATTTACATAGGTTTTCATGTAAAGTACCTGTTATTCTTTTCAGATTTTAATAAAAAATTACTTTTCTAGACAGACTATTCGAAAATCCTCAAATATCAAACTTCACGAAAATCCAGCCACTGGGATTCGAGTTGTTGCATACGGGCGGACAGACACGACAAAGCCGAAAGTCGCTTTTCGCAATTTTGCCAACGCGCCTAAAAATGACATGCAATGTACCCCTTTGTAGGCTTAATCACGTACGATTCCTTACCACTTTTCTAATTTTGTCTAATTTTAATGTCTGACTTTTGTACTTATTCCAATTTTTAGGATATGTAATTCTTCTGGGACTTTGCGCCGTGTTGACTGGTAAATAGACAAGACGGGACATCTAAGAATGCTTGAATTTTATTAACACAGTTGTGAAAATATCAAATCTCTTTAAATTTAATGTTCACAAAGTTCCATACGAGATATCAGCAGTGCAGTGATTAGCCATTCTGGCGGTCCTGTATAAAAAATGGGCGCGGAGAATGGCTACCACAACCGAAGATTCTAAATGGAGCTATCTCTGGATGTCTGTTGCAAAGCACTGTAACACCTGCTTAATTTGGAAGCGAATCTAGGCCTGTCATGACCTTCGTAATTTCGCCCTACGTAACAGCACTTTTCGATAGAATGATCCTCAGAAATAACATACCCATTTGCTCTTACTGAATCAACAGCATATGGACCGTGAAACACCCGGAATATCCAGTAACGTTAGCACTTTCCGATGCCTTATGCTTGATCCAAATTTACGTGTTTCGCTTCTACAGTCCTATAAAAGCAAACATTTACACAAAAACGAATAGCCTACTCTAAAGTTTAAGTTATAAATTCTGCAATTAACGGAAGGGGAAAACTTTCCTCACTCAAGCAAGGGATGACTGAAGAAGAGGGGGGGGGGGGGGAGACGGTACAGATGCCTTATTAAAGGTGTTACAGCACATTCTGTCCTTATAAATCGAGAGAGATCTTAACAGAATTAGTAAAAGTCGTGGGCAAAATGCTTCGCTCATAAATTACTTTGAAATCATTTGAATAAATACAGTGCATTGCCTTTTGTCGTGTTTCGGCACTGTGACATTACATATGTGCGGACATAACCGCCTTTTGGAATGTGACGCCGCACGGTTTGATTTAAAACACGTAAAATTTTGGAGAACTTATCGTCTCCATCCGCATGGGCAAAACGGTCAAATTGTTTTGCCGCAGGAGGCGGAAGAGGAGAAGTGCTGATGTTAAAAGCGACCCAGTGTCGGGCCTGTAACTGAATGGGCGCCTTCGAAGGGCTTGGGGACGGGAACTGATAACGGTTCACGGCAAAGAGTCGTGCTTTTAGAAAGGTGAAGACAGGAACCAATGAATGAAAGAATATAAAGTGAGATAAAGTACAAAATGAAGAAACATGAAAAATAACAACCGCATGAATGAAACGGGAGTTTAGGAAAGGAGGTTTATGTTTCTCTGGACACTGATATTCATCATTCAAAATGCATGGCATCACAATCCAAAAGACGTACCGATTTTTCTGAAGTCCTCAGAAGCGCGGGTTTATATATATATTCCACATTACAAGGGTCAATTTCTGAATACAAAGATGGAAATTAATTAAAAATATTGGATTTAAACAAAATTAGCAACACCAGAAACAAGGGCACACTAGATGTCCAGACCTTTACTCAGTACCGAGACAGGTAGTGAATTATATAACTGAAGACAGAACATTTACTGCACGCTTGCCGCTACTCTGAAGGAACCAACCTGTTTAATAGGGAGGGGGCGGAACTGACGGTGGTCGTGATGGCGGCAGCAACGGCGGCGATTATGATGACGATCAAGACGACTACGACGACGACGACGACGACGACGACGACGGTGGTGGTTAGGTGCGATTATTATTATTATTATTATTATTATTATTATTATTATTATTATTATTATTATTCACTTTCCTTAGTTCACAGCAGTTTAGTTGGTCCTCAAAAGAGTACGACCTCACTGACCAAGCACTATTTATTCACTATTCTGCCAAAAACATTCTAACTATACGGCACGTATTAAGTATTAACTGCTTTATGTAATAGAATATATAGACCAGGGCGGTTACTAAGCGGTTTCAAACTTTCATGTTGTTTGTACGGGATAATGCCTTTCGTGGGTAGCATTAAAGGTATTATGCATGCCGTTATTATTATTATTATTATTATTATTATTATTATTATTATTATTTATCGATACGAAACATTTCACTTTTACGCCCTGATCCTGGTTGGACGATATGAAGGAAGTGACCACTTGAAAGACTTAAGCATACATGGACTGCACAATAAGCCTAAGGCTGCGGTGCATCTGGAGTATCTGCTGACGGGCCCTAAAGAAGAAGCAGCAGCAGCATATATGGAGGATGATATTAAAATTTACCTTAGAAAAGCAGTATGGGAGAACGCATACTGAATTTATCTGCTTCAGGATAGGGTCCAATAGCAAGTTGTTATGTACACGGACGAAACTATGTGTTCCACAAAACAACAGAGATCTTCACTAACAAAGCGACAGCAGTCTTCTGCTCCACGGAGTTCCTAAATCAGAAACTATGTATTGTTTAATTTTAGGCTTTTGCAATTGCAAAGAAATTATTTCGATAATTATTTGTTTATTCTGTACATCAAATCTTCACCTGTTACGAACGTGATCTCTCCGTACAACACAAGCAGTTTCTTTTTTGAATATCTTTAATGTTAGTTATATTAGTAAAAACGTTGCTTCTACCTTTCCTTTGTTTATTAGAAGTATTTTGGCGTACTTGCCAATAGAAACTGTCGCAGTTGCAATGGACGCTGACTTCGTACAGAGTAATTCAGAAGTCAGCCCAACTTCATTGGTGCATTAATCAAGTGATTCTGACTAGAAGAACAGTTAACAAGGATATATTTCAGAATGTTTAAGGAGTGATATGAGTGTGGAAGATAAAAGCTTATCAACAATACGGGGTTCCAATAGTCATATCACGGCAACTTCAATATAAAACTGAAATGAGTGCTATTTAACAATGAACAGTATTACAGTTCTATAAATCCCTCGTAGTCTGCGACTTCAATGCACATTTCAGCCCAATGTTTCCCACGTCAGTAATATTCAGCGCTTTGAGTACAGGCGGGCGCTTGCGGTTGCATTACTATATAATATGTATTTTCGTTTTACATAAAAAATTTTAGTCAGAAGCCGTTATTTTTTGCATGTCCTTACCTCATTGTCCAACTGCTACAATGCCTTAGCCTTCAAGCTTACTTTGTAATAGACTCTACACAATCAAAATCACTCGATCCAGTACCCACAAAAGTTGGCAGACTCCTCACTTTCTCTGTCTAACCTTCAGAACTACAATGTTGTCTAGGCCTAATACGTAAAACTCAACTCCACACCTCACACATAACACAAAACACCTCAACACAAAGATTAGCCAGTTAATGATATTTAGCGAAAAAATCACTGCTGGTTGTGAGAGTTCTACGAGATACGTGAATAAACAGTGTGAGTATTATTCAGCAGACTTTAAGTTCAAGAATATGGTTCTTACATCAACCAGGGTGCTTTACAGAGGCAAATTAGAGAATACAATATTACTAAATAAACACATTTCTCGAAGACTTAAACTGAAATATGTTGCATACTCTACAGAAAAATAGACGTTAGAGCAGAGTGACACAATTTTAGCATGAAGTTTGTGTACCAAATAGAGCTGTTTCCACGGTTGGAAAATGTTTTCGCTTTGTGATGGAGTCTGCTGTTGAATAATACATTACCAATAAACAAATAACCTTTTTCGTTAATATCCCCGTATCAATTAGCCACATGTTGTAAAGAGGAGGGTGAGAGGAAATGGGCATTAGATAGATATTACTGTAAACATACACAGGTTCGATTCTGGACACAGTGACGCTATTAGGGCCCATTACACATGACTATGTACTTACAAACAAACAAGCAAACAAACCAACAGCATACACACACATGTATCTGTTGGGACAGTTTTTATTTCGTTAGTCGCTAACTGTAACCCGCAGGGTCACTTTTGCTTTTAGCGTGTGGGGGGGGGGGGGGAGGGGGGAGGGCTTGCGTGTAGGCTTGTAATAGGCAGCGTATTCAATAATTTAAATGTCCGCCATTCTCATGAACCCATTCAAATGTGTTCACTAAAACACAAATCCGTGTTATTCAATCAGTGTGTCGTAAATATAGATGTAAAATGACAATTATTTATTTACATGGAAAATTCATACAAATTTTAAATATGACCAAAGCAACAAAACGTATTACGCAATGTGGACACAATTGTTACCTGCCCCACATGTGCTTTCCTGAGCCACTTTCAGTAAAAGTACCCACTTTCCAGTGACGAATTCCTTTTATGAGGTTTCATATATCCCTGGGGGTACACACAGCTCAATGGTGAAGTTAGCCCTGTATGTCAGTCTGACTTGACGTAACGAGCGTCCGATTCTTTTAGGTACCTGTGTGCGTGCTCAGAGAAACTCTCACACTTGGAGAGACACTTCGTGGCAGCACCCTCCACCACTTCTCGACATGAGTCCTGGACACACGCGAGCTCTCATTTTGCTGACCCTTATTAGCAAGCTATGAACCCATGGAGAAAAGCCCCGTTGGAAAAGCTGATACGCCCCATCTTGGAACCAAAACGTTTATTCCCGTTTACACAACAGCCCACCTGTGATGCTGTATCTCAATTAATAATATGGAGCAAAGTCCATCTCAAGGAGCTACCAGCGGCTCGGTTGGTCACAAAACTCTGGAACAGCACGATCATTACAATGTTCAGAAGGGCCGTGCTGGATACTGTCTCAAGCCAAACAAATACCATAACCCTCGCACAAAGTGTTTAAGACCTAGTTTAATACTTCACTCCCACACATGCCTAGGTCTTCCATGCATTCCCTTATTTCAGGTTAGGCCCACATGATTAAAACTTCGCGTGCTTTTGTCACCTCCCCTCTGTGAGCAGCATGTTCCCCTGGCCAACCCCTCGGCCTCCATTTTTGACCCTAACAACATACAGTCAACAGCAGCTACAAAGAGTAAAGTTTCTCATTGTGCTATATCATATAAAACTCTTAGAAGTCTCACTATGTAATATACACTACATTGTATTACTGAACTTTCTGGAGCTTTAAGTTCAGCTACATGTGAAAGTACTCTCCTGCCCAATGTTCCCCGGATATCCAAAAGGAAACTGATTTACTTGAAGTTCCAAAGTTACGCCCGCTTGTCCTTCTGATAAGATTTTTATTAAGATGGAGCATTGGTGGAATGATACTAACAAACCGAAATGTTCGGAGAAAACTTGTTATGGTGCCACTTTTTCACCGCACATATCACTTAGGACAGCCCAGGATCAAATCCCGATCTCCACGGTGAGACGCCAGCGACTAACCGCCTGGGCCCCTAACTTACGTAGGCTATTTGGGTTCAGGTCGTACCTCACAGAGAAAACAATTCCGTCTCCAAAGACAAAGCAATTAAACATATAGACGGAAGCAATGGGTATTTATTGTGGCAATTGTACAAAACATGCAAATAAAGCGCTTGTGATAGACACTAAATTTTCTAATGTTGGCAGATACTCTGTTGTCTGCATGACTGTGTGCAGAACCTAAAGCGTGCAAGAGCAGTGCAGATGCGGACACCCTTTGGTTTAAAGCAACATATCCTGGCACAAATAGAGAAACACATTAAAATGACACAGTAATTACAGCAAACTACCCGCCTTGTGTTTTTAAATATTACAAGTCCATGAAATCTCTCAGCTCCTGACCACTCCCTCAGATGTACCATAACTAACGATTTTGTCATTTTCGCCTACCGTGTATATATTTTTCTCCCATACAAAACCCTCTCACAGAACCAAATCCGCTATTTTCTGCCTCTGCCTCTATTTTTTTCCCCTGTAATTATCATCTCATCCCTATTCTAGTCGTTAAGCCCTTTCCGTCTGTCCCCACGGTTTTTGCACCGAATGCTACCACAAGCTTTGTGCCTACATCAGATCCATTATAACAGGCATCGTACGCGGAACAGAGAGACGGACAGACAGAACACCACTCCTCTCATTCTCTCTCTCTCTTTCTCTCTCTCTCTTCTGTCAATCTGAACCCACACAAATATTATTAATCTTCTTTTCTACCATTTGACCGCTAATAATACCTTCAGTAGCACACCGAATTTCAACGGGCACTGTTTGTAAAGGGTTTCCATTTCAAACTCTCACCCCATAAACAACCCCCTCTACCTTTCACGGTTAGAAGGGATGAAGAGAGGAAGGGGAGCAAAGCGGATTTGAACCTCCCCACCGATTGCAACAGCACAACACTCACACACACTCATTAGCACACAGAGAGTTGTCGAATAATGATCTGATACATACTGTATTTGTCATGATGTCTCTCAAATGCATCTAGAATGGATGTATAAGGGATGGGACAGGCCTCTAATGGGTGGTGAAGGGGTGGAACTATGTTTCATAATTTCTGTTTGATGGCATAGTCCCCCCAAACCCCATTCCTTTTTCAACAATATGAAGGGACAGAGAGATGTACAAACAGCATGTTGAACAGAGGGCAGCACAGCGCGAGAGTGTGGGCCTAACTAGAGAATTCCCGCAAAAGCGAATGCAATAGTTTCTGGGGAGGGTGAAATTGTACACGTATTTGTGTGATTAGTTGTCACTAATTTGTGTCATTACAAATTGCACCGTGATATGCGCATACAGAATCTAGGGCTGATCAAAACAATGTGGATGTCTGCGAACACTGGAACGACCAACACATGGAAAGAGTAAACACATCTCTATTTCTAACTGGACACTGTGCCACACCACGAATATGTACTTTGCAGTGCAGGTACAGCTCCTGTCTCTCTTAACTTCGGCACCAGACGGAGGCGATTTTCTGCCCTCGCTGCCCGGCCGCTTTACTCCCAGCGGAAGAGCCACTACCACCCACTGGACAGGAGGCTGGGTGAATTCCAGAGTCGGTCTGGACAATGTTCATTCATTATGTTATCTGTCTTACGAGAGGTCTATAGCCTCTCCCAGAGCGAGCTTTCCACGCAGTGCGATCTAGTGTTTCCTCTTTTAACCTTTTAAAGCCTAGCGGTAACTTTACGTACCGCCAGGTTTAACACTCAAAAATTCTACGTGGTGCCCACATTGCGTTTATGTGTTTTGTACGGATCTCAGAACAAACAGCAACTTTTGCCTTATAAAACATTAAGGGACTGGTTTTTATAACCGAAGGGGAGTGTTTACAGCGCGGTACGCACTGAGTCCTTACATAAAACAGATACGCTTAGTCTTTAAAGGGTTAATATCCAGCATTCTCTCTTTTCTTAAGGTAATCAAGTAGCTACTTACGTCTTCTTACTCGTCTTTCCGTCACTTCTATCCTTCTCTCCATCCCTCCTTCCAAAACGTGTTTCAGAAGGCAGTTCTTACGCAAGATGTGACCAATGCAATTGGCCTATTTATGTATGTACGTACGTACGTATGTATGTATGTATGTATGTATGTATGTATGTATGTATGTATGTATTATGTATGTATGTATGTATTATGTATGTATGTATGTATTATGTATGTATGTATGTATGTATGTATGTATGTATGTATGTATGTATTATGTATGTATGTATTATGTATTATGTATGTATGTATGTATGTATGTATTATGTATGTATGTACGTACGTATGTATGTATGTATGTATGTATGTATTATGTATGTATGTATGTATTATGTATGTATGTATTATGTATGTATGTATGTATGTATTATGTATGTATGTATGTATGTAGGTACGTACGTGTGTATGTATGTGTGTGTGTATGTATGTATGTATGTATGTATGTATGTATGTATGTATGTACGTATGCATGTGTGTGTATGTATGTATGTATGTACGTATGCATGTGTGTGTATGTATGTATGTATGTATGTATGCAATCCTACGTATGTATGTATGTATGTATGAAACAACTGCAAATACCTACAGGCGTTCCTGCATTCATCTTGAGCGAAATGTGGTAAATATCCGTTAGATCGGGAAGTTGTGAATATAAGTTGAAGAAAAACAGAACACATACGCCTGCATTATGAGCATTACACTTTCTCTGTTATTATAAATAACAAAGAGAAAAGTTGATAAGTTCACATCTTGAAATTGTACGATGAACCAATATTTAACGATCAGCAATATTCTTGCGAACGTGTAAGAAGATTACCGAAGCCTCTAACAGTTGCTAATAATTCAACGAAGCTTCGTCTCTCCTCAATTTATGGATGTACATGCAGTAGCCTATATAAATAAACGCTTAATCGAAATTGCAATTGACCGTGCTTTTGCCGTTAGAGTCTTTAGTGCTCCTCTTTCGACCTAATTAGAAAAAATCGAGTTTTTTGGTACGCACATTTGAGATATATTTTAATTTGAAAATTAAAATTAAAAAAATTAATTTGAAATATAACAGAAAACATTATCTTCGATTGCAAG
This sequence comes from Coptotermes formosanus, assembly GCA_013340265.1. NCBI lineage: Eukaryota > Metazoa > Arthropoda > Insecta > Blattodea > Rhinotermitidae > Coptotermes > Coptotermes formosanus. The sequence continues at coordinate 737,173 of BLKM01010755.1, read as the reverse complement.
CTTTCGTCGTGATGTTGATGCGATCTGCGCTCTTCTGAGGTGTTACGCAGCGTCGAGCGGTAATCCTTTACCGACATTTCGGGACAACGTATCGGTCCCATCTTCAAGGGCCAAGAAGTCCATTGGTCTTCTTGGCTCTTGAAGATGGGACCGATGGGACCTATACGTTGTCCCCAAACGTCGGTAAAGGATTATCACTCGACGCTGCGTAACACCCCAGAAGAGCGCAGATCTCAAGCATTATCTTCTTCAGTGGATCTTGACGAAATAATTTGTTTCAGGAAAGAACGCAATAGTAGATTTGGTGTTGCCGTGTGGAAAACGTTGCGTCTGTTATCAGAGATTGATGAGTTACGCAGTGTAGACAAGTATACTGCAAATTTAACTCTTTAAATCCCAGCGGTATTTATGGTACTGACGTGTACTACTGGGCGCTAACGTTCAAGAACTAAGCATCTTACAGACACAGTGTATTTGTGTTTCGTATCACAAAGCAAAAACCTTTTCGTTGCTTTTCTTTGTGATGGAGACGGACTGTGTTCTCTGTTAGTAGGAACTGAAATTTCATAACTGTTTTATTCGGGTGAATTTCTGATCTTAGAGCGTTAAACGTTGGACAGGCCTGAAATAAAATCACGTAAGTGAGAAGCAGTAACGTTTCTAACGGTTATTATTTCTGCCGTTAGTGTAAAGAAGTGATGATAGATCACTGCCCCCGAAAATAAGTCCCTTAGCATTGCACTGTTTTCGAAGGGGAACGACTACTGTGAGGTATTCTGGACGCTGATAGGCCGATACATACATAAATGTGTAAACCTCAGTCCCATATCCGAGCTAATTTCAGGTTTATGTGGTCTCCAGGCAATGTAGGCTACATGACACACACGATGAATGTGAAGACGAGCATGCGATCATATTTCACGAAGACTACTCAACAACATTCACGTCACATTGGTAGTGTCGAGTTATGCTGTTATTCACAGAGTGGATAATTCAACTTACAGTCTTGTGGGATGTGACGCTTTAATAGGCGGGTAGACATTTATCAGCATTCCCTAAGATAGCATAGCCTTCACATTCAGGGCAGACTTGGCATGAAAGTGCCTGTAGAGTGTATCGTCACAACCACAAGACCCTTGCCTTAATATACAAGTACTCCTCTGTAGCAATCTCAGGCATCATACAGGTGACGTGTGTTCAGCAATTCATTCGGATAATCACAACGATAAGCACCGTACGTAGCCGCCTGTTCCGAATCTCGCCGAAACGTATGTTATTCCTTCGCAGTTAAGGTTTGTCCTCAGCTTCTTTGAGAAATACGAAAAAGCCCTGATTGCTTCTTTTTTTAATCCTTCCCCTTTTACCGTCCATTGTATTCTGCGGCTGCTTTTATCTATGAAACGTCTCCATTAAAGTGTTTTTCAGGAACCTCAGTTTTCAAAAGGGTGTGTTCTGAGATTTGGCGCAGTGTAATTTGTGCGATAAGTACCAGTGTGTTGGAGGAAACTGCAGCTTCCATTTTGAGGGTCGAATTGTGGTTACTGTGATTTAAATGGTTGAGTTAACCGGTAGGTGGTGCACTTCTCTGCCTTCTGTCATAATTGTGATGGCTTTTACGTACGTACACAAGCAATGATGTGTTGCTATTCGATGTGTCAATGCATACCTGCACTCACCCTGACGTTTTGGTACTATGGTGTTTAGGCACTGGTATCGTTCTCTTTATTGCTGCTGCTGCTACTACCACCACCACCACCACCGCCGCCGCTGCCACCACCACCACCACCACCACCACCACCACCACCACCACCACCACCGCCGCCGCCGCCGCTGCCACCACCACCACCACCACCACCACCACCACCACCACCACAACCACCACCACCACCACCACCACCTGCTACTACTACCACACAACGCGTCATAGATAATGGGAAATATATTCTTGTTCATTAATGCTTGTGGTATTCTTATTTCATTCTTCTATTTCCCCCATATTCGTTTTATGTACATTTTATTTGTCCCTAATCTTGTGGTTCGTCTTTGTTTATCCAAGGAACGAAGCGTGAGAGGAATTGACTCATCTTGCAGGCCTGTTTAGATGATCATGTTAGTAATGGGAGTGGTGGTGGTGGTGGCGGCGGCGGTAGTGGTGGCAATGGTGGTGGTGGTGGTGGTGATGGTGGCGGCGGCGGTAGTGGTGGCAATGGTGGTGGTGGTGGCGGCGGCAGCGGCGGTAGTGGTGGTGGTGGCGGCGGCGGCGGCGGCGGCGGTGGTGGTGGTGGTGGTGGCGGCGGCGGTGGTGGTGGTAGTGGTGACGGCGGCGGCGGTAATGGCGGTGGTGGTGGTGGTGGTGGTGGTGGTGGCGGCGGCTGTGGTGGTGGTGGCGGCGGCTGTGGTGGTGGTGGCGGCGGCGGCGGTAGTGGTGGTGGTGGTGGTGGTGGTGGTGGTGGTTGTGGCGGTGGTGGTGGTGGCGGCGGCGGTGGTGGTGGTAGTGGTGGTGGTGGTAGTGGTGACGGCGGCGGCGGTAATGGTGGTGGTGGTGGTGGTGGTGGTGGCGGTGGTGGTGGCGGCGGTGGTGGTGGTGGTGGTGGTGGAGGTAGTGGTGGTGGTGGTGGTGGTGGTGGTGGTGGTGGTGGTGGTGGTGGTGGTGGCGGTGGTGGTGGCAGCGGCGGCGGTGGTGGCGGCAACAGTGGCACCAGCAGCAGCAGCAGCAGCAGTAGTAGTAGTAGTAGTAGTATAAATGTCATGAAGTTAGTCATCGGCATATCACCGCAGAGGGCCGGGTTCAGTCGCAGGCAACGGGATTTGCGGCGGAAAAAGTGACCCTGATAGAGGTTCTTCTCCTACAACATCGATTCGCCACGTTAAGCATAACTCCACCGATGCTCCGTACTCACATTTTACCACCTATTACTGGCGCTGCAGTATACAGCACCTTTAAATAACCCACGTCACTATCTCGCGAGTTCAGCCGGGATAGCTCGGTCATTGCTGCGACTATGCCATAGACGATCACAGAACCAGGATTAGCTTCCAAGCACAAGGAGATATTTTTCTGTGCACAGCTGAGAATAACATCAGAACGAACTTTGGACACAGATGAGGAATTGTGTGCGTGCTTCACAGACTGGCAGAAGGCATTTGACCGCGTAAGCTGGACCAAATTATTGCAGATCCTAAAGAAAACTGGTATCAATTGGCGCGAAAGAAGACTGATCAGCAAATTGTAAATGGATCAGAGTGTTAAACTAAAACTGGACCAAGCACAGCCAAGAAGTGTGAAGGCTGGAAGAGGAGTCAGACAAGGATGCTGTTTGTCAGCGATTCTATTTAAACTATACAGCGATTTGCCTTACCAAGAAAGCACTCGAAGGGTTTGGAGAGTTCAAAATAGGACAAGTAAATAGCATTGTGAAATACGCAGATGCCTTTATGCTACTGGCTAAGGCAGAAGGGGTGCTGCAGGACATGATACATAGACTAAACGAAATTGGTAGAAGCTATGGAATGGAAATGAATGTGGAAAAGGCTAAGATGATGAGAATCTCAAGGCAACCGTACCCAATACAAATTATGATAGATAAAAGCAACCAGAGAATGTGGAATATTTCAACTATTAAGGTAGCATCATAACAAATGATGCAAGGTGTACACGTGAAATTAAATGAATTATGCGTAAAAGTTTCTCATAGGTAGTAGTCATAGACTCAGGCAGGGGACCGGGCATCTTGCATCTCCTCCATTGTGGAAAAACAAAGTAAGAATTCAAAACGAATGAATTATGACACACAAATACCCGAAATCACAATTAATTTTTATAAATATTCTTCCGTACTCAATAAAAGTCTAACAATTTTCTTAACAGAATCAGTAAAAGTATTATTTAACAGCTAAACTGTGTGAGCTTGTAAGCAAATTTACTGCCGCCGCCCCCCCCCCCCCGGAAAAATTTTCCCGGCTCCCATAATGACATCCCAAATATTCTAGTTTATACATCTCTAATAGGACGAAACGTGAATAATAGAATAAATGTTCAAAAACATTATTTAAAGACATGAAGACAGGAATTTAACAACGTAGACAAATGGAGAAGCAAACAACAAAGGACTACACAGTTGTCTAGTTGGAAGGAGCAGAAGCTCTTGCATAACGACAAATGTAGACGCTATGGCTGTAATAGAAGGAAGGGTAAAGATACAGAGAAACGGGGTGGAGCTTTCGCCATTATATGAAGGGGTGGGACTGCCTACTTGTCAGGCGTTTGTCTTCAGTCACTGAACCGATCAAGCCCTTCCTTCCTTCCTTCCTTCCTCTTTGCTTGTATCTCGCAGAGTTCCTGTTGTACTTCCTCTTTGTGGTGCACAAGACAGGAAATCCTCATCACTGCTCTGACGTAATAAAGACAGGGGCAAAGATATATACAGTAACTCTGCGTAAGAGTTGAGCATAGCAAGTTTCATGCAGTGGTGGATTTCAGGTACACGAAATACTTTAAGCATCCATTCAGTTAATTAGCGCAGCTAACGACTGGCCGATTCCAGTGGCCGTGCAGTATAAGGCGTAGGTCTGCGGCCGCTTGATTCCTGGAATCACGGGTTTAAATCCCACTGAGGGCATGCATGTTCGCCTCTTGTGTTCTTTGTGTGTTGTGTAGCTACAGGCCTCTGCGACGAGCTGATCACTTGTTCAGAGGAATCCTATCGTGTGTGTGCGCGTGCGCGTGTGTTTAATTTTATGTTATCTAGAAACCTCAACAATGAGGCAGCATAGGCCCGAATTGGGCGGTAGGGTCACAGAAATTAATAAAGATAAACTTGAGGATTCAAGTCTTCTGTTACGTGACGTTGTACACAGTGGCGTCACTGGGGCAGAGAGGAGAGGTCGGTCACCCAGGGCCCCACGCTTCTCGAGGACCCGCACATTTTCACACGAGCTGCGAAAATTTCATTTAGGCAGTAGTTTAAATGCCTCAGAGACAAAAAGGTATCATAACTTAAAAATTAAAAAAAAAACATTACGATGGAAAATTGGTTAAATTTGCAGACTCTAAAGAAAGAACATTCTCCAGCACAGACATTCTGCTACAAAACTCAAAAGTCTACAGTAGGCCTACAAAAGCGTAACTTGGCTAATAACACGGGGTGGGGGGTGGGGGGTGGCGGGCGGGGGGGGGGGGGCAAAACTGACCATGGGAACTAGGAACTTACAAAGCAGTCAACTTTGAAAGACGGGAAAATTGGTCCCAAGAAATGAAAGTTTTTCATTTTCTTCTTTCTCTCTATTTTTCATTTGCCATTATTCAATTCAGTAACCAAATAAACTATTCGTCGGTTGAAAAAATACTGAAGGGGCACTTCCCCCCCCCCCCCCACGTTACGCCTATGCTACAGTACATCAGATGTTTTTCATAAAGTAGGCCAAAGTGTGGCCAATAGGGCAAATCTTACACCAGCAGTTCGTGGGGCCCCTTTTATTTCTTTGCTTGCAGGTTGGCCTGGGGTAACCTGCAAATGGACACAGGAAAGTAGCTCAGAGTTGTGCGAGGCCAGTAACAGAAAGCGGTTCGACTTGTGTGTAGTACAAAAGTAACTCATGGACGTGTTGTTCTTTTACCTTACTGAATATGACTTGTTATTTTCAAAAATTCCTAACAATGTTTACTTTGTAATTATACCACAGCTGTGTCTAGCATAGAAACAGATTACGGTAGTTTTAGTTCAGGAAAAGATACATAAAGAGCAATAGGCAAGGCACAGTACTTGGTATGTTCATCTTAAAAATCCTGTGGAGAAATGTGCTTCTTGTGGAACGAAAAGAAACTTTTGGACTGACAGCACACAATCCAAGAAGACAAAAGGCAGAAACGCAGCCAGTCGAGCAAGCGTTACTCCCGCCAAGATCGAGGCCATTTGTGTTAACACTGGAAGAGACAGAGTGATCAAGTCAACTGGCCAGACTTTTTAGTCTACAAAGCCTACCAGTAAACTGACAAGACCTTTTAGACTACAATGGCTACTGACGTGTTACTCGAAAGTGGCTCTTCAAAGTCATTAGGTAGTGATTTTGATTCTCCAAAAAACTGTAAAAACTGCCGTTTTTCTGACAAATTCTATACAAGAAATTTGTCGAAAGGAGCGAATGTTGAAAGACATTGGATACTTTACGCTACGAAAGCGGCGGCCTATTTTGCTTCTGCTGCAAAATTGTACGGCTCAAAAACAGCAGCTGAACTGGTAATGGACTGCACTAAAAACTGGAAACACCTCAGTGAACGGCCGAGATCTCACGAAGTATCAAATGCGCATATCCTAAATTTAATTAAATGGACTGAAGTAAAAGAGTAAACTGTCAGATACGTACGAAACAGAGGAACGGAGATTGAAAAAATGAAGAAAGTGAGGGAAAACTGGCGAGGTGTTCGATGCACTTAATAGGAGTGCTGCAGTACTCAGCCGAGCAGCGTCTAGCATTTTGCCGAACATATGCGTGCCGCTATGTAAAAGCCACGGGTACTTTTCTGAGGTTAATACAAATACTAGCCAAATTCGACCCCAAACGCAAGAGCACGTACGACACATCACCATCGGAGAAAGCAACGGCCACTACCTGCGTCCTCGAATCCAAAAATAATTAATCATAAAATGGCATTCCATGTGAGAGAAACAACTGCAACATAGGTGACAATGGGAAAACATTTTATCAGTTGTTCTTTACTGTACATCTGACTTGACCTGAGTGTTCTAGGTCCTTGTCGTCAGTGACCTTGAATTTTACTCTCTTTACTCCTTCTCAAGAGCAAGCCGGCAGAGGGTTCTGAGATCCTCTCCTCTCCGCAGCAGGTGAAATTCGCCCTCATATTAGTAACTGCAAGGCTCAATGGTGTGTTAAAAGGGCAAATACGAAGGCCGAGCTACAGGGCGCACAAGTGCATATTCTTCACTTTAACTCCGGATGTTTTTTTATTCCGCGTGGTTACAATAATTCATATTTGCTGCTGGGAGATGCTGCAATGTGCAGTTGGAGGCAATGTCATTTTTTGGAATAAATCTACAGAATTTACACGACATTTGCAGCTTCATTGAACAGGCTGCAAACATAAGGGTAAACACTCTCTACTCTACTCCAAAGCCTCTCTTTGACACGAGGTGAAAATGCCGAGTAGACAGTGTAAATGCAATACATTATCAAGCATGTGACATCGTTACAGCTTTATTTGAAGTCGCCGAGAATTTTGCTGACTTGAAAGTAAAAAAGCGAAGCTGTTTCTCTATTAAACCACTAGCTCCAAAACTTTGAATTTCTCTTAGTAATTGTTGTGTGTTACGACACTTTATTTGCCTTGTACACTGTAAACAAGACACATTGCTCCAGTGAAACGCAATCTGATGTGACTTTCAGGCAAATCAAAGACTCCTTAGTTTTCTGCAACAATACAGAAGGTCACGATTTACCTCCGCCAAACCAGCAGCAATAAAAATAGCCTCTGAAATGGGCGCTGAAGCAAAATTTAAAGCAAGTTTCATAAAGTGAAAAACAAAAGGTGTGATAAAAAAACTAAACCGAAAGAAACTGAGGTTAGGAGCACACCTCCTAGTTATTGAGGATTGAGTTTTCATAGCACTTGCTACGTGATTTAAAAAACCGATAACTATGTGTCAAAAAAACCAAATATTTGCAACTACAGAAACTTCAAGACATTAAGACAAAGATCTGAAAACGCAGTGTATGATACTGCACACGGACTGCGTCTGTCATTCTCACATTAACGGACTGGTCCCTTGCTGCGGACTTACGATTGTATGGGAAACATTCTCTGTATAGGCTAGTTCACCACTTGCAAGCCTTTCAGTCTACAAAATAATTAAAAGCTTTCCCGAACACAGAAAAGATCTTATAGGATAACGCTAACAGTACCAGTTATGGAGGAGGGGGCAAAGCAAAATTTTACGAAAGAGAAATGTTTAGGAAATATTCGAAAAAAGATACTGCTCAAGACAGGCTGGGCGCGCTGGCTCCTTTGTACACTGAAAGGGAAGTATCATCGAACAAAGAGACTTCATCATGGCAGAATTTGCAGCAAGGAAATGGAGGAAGGCGGATTTCGCCTAAGCGGGTGATTTTGTCTGTTGAATTGTCTTACATGACAATCGAAGTGCGACAGCTTCATCAGAATCTAAAAAAAAAAAAACAGTCGCATACTTTAACACATGTGCAATATGGTGTCAGCATCAGTAACAATATTAATCGTACAGGTTAGGAGAATTTAATTGTTCACTTTTCAGAAAACTGGGGGGCGGGAGGAGAGATTGCTTCGCCCCTAACCCTGCACTGATCCAGGAACGGCTCTGGTTGTGTCATTCAGCACACGGCATCAAGTGATTGAGTCCTGTACCACACGGATTTGAGAACCTCAAAGCCTAGACAATATAAAACCGTCCCTGTGCTCAATTGCGCTTCACACCAAAATGACGTACGAGAGAATGGAGGTACACCTCCATTTATATCTAGTCTCAGCACTAGACAAAGGTGGAGGGTGAATTTCAGTCCTGCCGCTTTACTGACACGGAATTTCCGTCCGTTATCCATTGGAGAGGGGGCTGGTTGTGCCACACAGCCGGTATGGAGGCTGCGTAAAAAGGAAACAGCTTTCTCCTGCTGCGAATCGAATGCCGATTATTTGGTCGAGCATGCTGTAGCCCAGTCACTATACTGACTGACCTATCGTGGCTCCTGGTCTTACGTAAGGAGGATTGAAACACGGCCGAAAAAAAAGACTAAAAACTCGCATAAAAGCATCGTTTCCTATTAATTTATTGACTTCAGAGCCCAGATGTAGGGCTGCTGCATTCAGCCTCTGAACGGAACTTGCAAAGCGTTACTTCTGCTTTTGACGGGAATTGTTCACCGTCGGTTGGCACAGGGTTGTCTGTAAGAACTGGAGGCATTCTGTCAGCAGCCATTTCACGTTTTATAAAATACAGTGGACCTCGGTTATAACGTCATGAAAGGGACTGATTACTTTGTGTCGTCATAAGCGAGTGTTGTTCTAACCGAGAAGTATAATGTTATGGTTAACAGCGAAGAATTAATTGGTATCAAAGAATATCCGGCCCTTCAGGCGAGGCACTGCATAAACCGATGTTATAACAGGATTCCCCTGTAGTTTATTTGCAATGTAGTGGAACCATTCATACAATACCGTCAAAATTAACTACGCAAATCTTATGTTTGTGGCAAATTTAGGGTGTCATGTCACGTAATAAAGTATGTCATAAAAATCGGCAGCTTTAAAGACAATATACTGGTTTCCACACACAGGGGAAATTTAAAACGGTAGGGTTACATGAAAAGCATAAAGTAGCAAGACTTAACTTGGAGCCCATCCCAGCGCTTGCTTAAAGACAGAGGAAAAAGAAAAAGTGCCGAGATGGCCGGCTGTGGTACCTTCCAAATTTGTACTGAATTCTACCCACATCCCACAGTGTGGCAAATTAAACACTGTAGTCCTAGGAGTCCTAACTAAAATTCAAGAAAGTAATATACCTACGTGCAGTTTAACCTTTTAAAGCCTAGCCGTAACTTTACATACGACCAGCTTTAACATTAAAAAATTCTACGTGGTGCTCCCATTGCGTTTACGTGTTTTGTACGGATATCAGAGCAAACAGCAACTTTTGCCTTAAAAACATTAAGAGACTGGTTTTTACAACCGAAGTGGAGAGTGTTTACAGCGCAGTACGCACTGAGTCCTTATATAAAACAGATACGCTTCGTCTTTAAAGGGTTACAATGCAGTCCTACCTTATAGGAGTCAAGCGGCATCTGCATTTCATACTCCAGCTGTATAAGGATGTTTACGCAAATAATCGCTGTCTACTGTGGGTACCACGTAAACACGTAAATAAGTTATGTAGGCAATGTGTAGTCTTTTAAGGTTAAAAAAGGTGATATACGTACAGGAACCAATCTGCTTCAGAGGAATTGTATTGGACAGATCACAGGATCCACCACTGCGCGACGGTAACTAAGGAAAGCAGCCAGTGTGTCAGACAGACATACTGTCATTATACTCACTGAGGCGAGGCGCAGTGTTTTTCTGTAACCAAATAACGGATCCTTGCCTCTTGAGACACACAGAAGAAGCAGTATAATCAGGTACCATTGAATATGTCCTTTTCTCATCCTCTCGTCTTTCATCTTTCTTTTAAGTTTAGATAGTACATCACAGGGCGGAGGATAAAGCCTAAAATATCACAACATTCTGTTCGTACTGATTAATAAGAGACCATCTTAAGCAACTTCTACAAAGTAAAAGAGATAAACAACAGCGCACAGGTTACACTTTCACTGATCATTAAGTCACCAAGTTCCTCCGAAAAGTCGGTAAATTTGTAGCAGACTACACGGCGTCACATCATACAAAATTCACACCTCTTTGACTTTTCCTGTGGCGGAACAGCCCAAATCGGGCCTAGGCTGCCTCACTCTTAAGGTTTCCAGATCACACACAATTACACACAGCCTGTAGGACTCCTCTGGATGAGTGATCAGCCCGTCGCAGAGGCCGCCACCTATACATCACTCACAAGAGACAGACATCCATGATCCCGGCGGGATTCGAACCTACAATCCCGCAAGCGAAAGGTCGCAGACCTACGCCTTAGACTGCGCGGCCACCGGGATCGGCATTCACACCTCTAAGAAACCTCAAATCTCACAAAACCGCTAAGGTAAACCAAGAAGTGTGAAATTATTCCGATAGAGTAACCCACGAGTTATGGCTATTAAATAACAGGACCGCGAGCGAAGCTTCTGACACTGGCCTTCAATCATGAAAGTCAGTACACAACACAGGCAATGTACGTAGGTACAGCGTAACATTATGGGGCGTTCGCGTAACCATTGCTGCCATGAAAAAGCAATAAGTATTAAATATTACGAGTGTATCTCTGTACTCTTTCCTTAGTTATCCAGCACGAAATGCATTTTCCCTGAGCCGTATTACAGCTATGATCATCTGTCTGGCTCTACCATATTTTTTCACATTATCTCACAACGGCACAATTTTCGGAAAAAAGTTACTGGGCATGAAATATGTGTTCTGGGTTTCTCCACAAATTTTGTCTCCAAAACTTTTCAGGCTAAGAATAATTCAGCGAGATATCATAACTGTGTATGGCTCCTCACGTAAAGTAGGCCTACCAGTTATTCTTGCCAGATTTTAATAAAAATTGAATTTTCTCAACAGACTTTCGAAAAATCCTCAAATATCAAAGGTAATGAAAATTCGTCCTGTGGGAGCCGAGTTGTTCCACGCGGACAGACAGACGGACGGGTAAAGGTTATAGGTATGATGAGATCACAGTCGCTTTTCGCATGTTGCGAACGCGCGTAATCAGGTAAAGGTCAACCCATAAAATGCCTTGGGATGCGTAGATAAAGTGAACAGCTAAAGCATCGCTCATTCTTAACTTCGACGCAAAGCCACGGCCGACTTACCCCCGCGAAAAGGCATTACTTCTCATTGTAGAGGAGGTACGTTTCGACGAACGTCGATATACAGGCCTAACAATTACCGCTAAAACATCCCTCAGTCGCGTGCAAACCCATGCTCAGTTATGCTGAAGCAGTGTCCAGTGATAATTACTGCATTTATAAAGCGTTCTTTAACTTGCGGCTGTCGTGCGTGACAAAAAAAAAGAGCGATGTGTAAATGTAACACTAATTTGATGAAACCCGACATCGAAACCTCCAATTTGTTGCATGAGGCACCTGCAGAAGATATGCTACAAACAGTTCGTGTGTTTGCATGACGTTGGACGTTCTCAGAAGAAACAGATTTGGAGCACGAAGACCGATCTGACTATCCGACAAATACTAAATCTGACAGAAGTGTGAAAAAGGTGAGGAATTTTGTGAGAACAGACCGTCGTTCAGCCATCACCACGACAGCACGGCAGTTGAAATTGGACGGAGAAACGGCGAGCGAAATTTTAACAAGATGCAAAGCTAGGAGAAAAAGAAAGAAAGAAAGAAAGAAAGAAAGAAAGAAAGAAAGAAAGAAAGAAAGAAAGAAAGAAAGAAAGAAAGAAAGAAAGAAAGAAAGAGAGAGAGAAAGAAAGACAAAGCTAATTAATTCTAGTATTTTGCAAAAAGTCAAAAATGCAAATTTGTTTAACAATTTGGTCGCCTGCGAAGGAACTTGGGGTTTTCAATGCGATCTGGAAAGATAGCGTCAACCCGTCATTGGGAATTACGGCGCGTCAGGAAATAAAGAAAATCGTAACGTCGAAAATATAACATAATGCTTCGAAATCAGATGACAACAAATTATTCGGGGGGGGGGGGGGGGCGGAGGGCAGGCTTGTAAAGGCGCAGTTGGCTTTTGCACCAAGATAAAGCACTGGCGAAGACAGACATGTCGGCCAGCCAGTTTTCAGACGAACAACATACGCCAACGCTCGAACAAGCACCGTGTTGGTAATCACATTATCTTGCACCGTGAGACTTTATTCGTTCCTGTAAAAGGAAAATTTCTCTCACAGAAACCCATATTCAGTCAACTGATGGCATTATAAGAAAAAGACGCAGGCGGGCCTAAAGAATGGATTCCGGGAATGATGCCTAGACGGCACGAATGGAACGGTGTGGACCATCTGATTGAAATTACTTTCAAGGGATAAAACAATGTCAGTAAGAAATCACGTGTTTGAAGCTAATCCCATTATTTAATAGCCACGCGTTGTAAGTCTATATTTACTACTTTTGCAACATATTTGTAGACCTAAAGCATAACGTCTTAGTACCTGATCAAACCAATAAAATGATTATAACTACTTGCAATTGAAATATTCTGGGCAAGCTCAGTTGGTCAAAAAATTCCACATTATTTACGACAATAGCAGGCTCGTCGTAGGGTCTATAAGAGCCCCACACTGGACCACATCCGAAACCAGACAAATTCCTGAGTAAGACTGCTGAGTGGTGGCGCCATTAATTGCGGTTTATGTGCACCGACACTTCCGAGGACGCGGTTGCTTCCAGCATCAGGTTATGCACAACAGAGCAGTCGTCTATACGCACGTCGGACTGATGCAGATGCGAGTTGTCAGATAAATACACTGTGTGGGCAATATGTGCAGTTTTAAGAATGCTAAGGATGTGGTGGCCTGTATGCAAAACTACATAACAAACACTGTGCTTGAAAGGGTTAATGCACTAACAAATCACATGGAAGTTACAAAGCCCAGTATGAAGTAATATCCACTTAAAGCCTTAGTTAAATACCTCTATTTTGTTTCACATTTAACTGTTTTTAGTTACGGTTTCTTCACGAGACCATGTGTTAGACATATTCCAAATAAGAATAGAAGTACCAGTTTGTGAACACAACTGAACTGCCGAGACTGGCAGCGTTTTAAAATGTCACAGTGGCTTCCTTAAACCCTCCATGGAATGCTATGTCCATCAGCAAGTGTTCTCAACACTTGCACACAAACACACACGCACACTGGCAGGCTTCATTTCCCGGCAACACCGTGTGGCTTAAAGCGCACCAATGCAAAGTAGAAATGGGGAATTCTTTTTATGATTAAATTCTGATTTATTTATGTGTTTACGAATGAAAGATGACAGAGGATTTTACCAGTTAAATTACGAACTGTCTGCTGAACCTGACCACGTGCCTTACATCTGACAGTGAAGACAGCAGAAATAGTGAACCACAGGCTTGCTTGAGACTAAGGTCTTCTGGGATGTGACACCATCTAGTCTGGTAGAAATTTACCGACGTTTGAGAGGAACATTTCCGACCTTGCTCTTCAGAGGAACATACTGAACCCGAAGACGGACGCAGTACCTTCCCCCGAAAAAGCTGGTAATTTAAACCAAATTATACGGGGTGATGATCGAAAAGATGGTAACGTTCTGAATATTTCTTCTTTTTTCCTCTTGCACTCCTTCGCTTTCAGGCTTGTAACGCCTGACCCATCAAAGGTCATTCAAGAAATAGCATCTTTATCGATTGCTGGGGCGGGCTTTATTTCGGGTTATTTAAGCGCGTTTGCAAAATTTCGTAAAGAGACTATCAGCTTTGTCATGTCTGTCTGTCCGTCCGCACGGAATAACTGGGCTCCCAATGGGCAGATTTTTATTAAATTCTATATTTCAGTACTTTTTGAAAATCTGTCAAGAAAATGCAAGTTTCATTAAAATCTGACAAGAACAAGGGGTACTTGCATGAAGACCTACGCACATTTTTGACACTATTTCGCTGGATTCTTCTTAGAATGAGAAATGTTTGAGACACAAGTTGTAGAGAAAATAAAAACACATATCTTATTTTTCGATACATTTTTCCAAAAATCGTGCCGTTTATGAGACAATGTGGAAAAATATGGTACAGCCAGACAGGCCACAGATGATAACAACATACGGCGCATGTGCTTTGCATGCCGGATACCTAAACCTATGGACACACGCCCAGAATAGGCCTATGTAATAGCCTACTTCTTGCCTTTCCACGACAACAATGGTTACGCGAACGCGCCATAATGTTACGTTTATAGTACTTTACCGGTCTTCTTAGGCATCCACAGCGGTGTAACTTACGTTTCCGTTCTTCTACAATGTGACGCTGTGTCAATGGGTAATTGGCACCCGACGTTTCGAGACGACGTAGAAGTCTCCTCTCCTCTTATTCTTGAACATATCTGCCCTTGCATATGAGACCATTCTATCAACTCGAAACGTCGGGAATCAATTACCTTGCGACGCAGCGTCACATTGCAGAAGAACGGATAACATGGCCCATACTTTCTTGGCGAGTCGGCTTACAGGACTTCGGTAATCCGTTATTTCTGCTTCCCTTCTCCACGTTTTTACTCGCATACTACGCCCTATGGTCACGTAGCCCCATGCCTTAGATCACCTGATATTTTGACGCTGCAAATTTTCCATTACTGACCATCTATAATCTTTTGTTTGTTCAATTTTATAAACCCACAAACAGACTTAAATTTGTAACTTATGCTAAGTAACGAAGAAAAGGCCTATTCAAAAGTATTTCATACATATAGCCAACTAAAAATACCATGTCTGGGTCCACACCTACACTTTTCAAAACATTAATAGACACGACTATAAGAATAGTTCCAAATTTATCTGGAAGCTAAAGAAACAAAGATATTAGGCTACATAAATCAGTAGAAAGAAACCAGGATGCTTGCCATGTTGACAGTTAAAATGAGTTATGGATCTTTCGCCTAGATAGTAACTTAGTTGAAACCATACACTTGAGGCGTAAACACAGGATGTGTGGATGACACTAACATGCCAGTGAGGTTCTCCTTCCTCACCACCCACATTACAATGATTTGCGCAAAGAAATGCACATTGGTAAGAACTGTACCACTCCGCGAAGTGTAGAAATACAAGGTCCATAAAGATGACTTACACATCATTTGCCGAAACTTCGCGGTCGGTACGATAAATGACTAAACACACTGTCCTCGAGCGGCTTAGAGTTTTTTAATAACAAACTGCCACAATCCGCCGAACCACTAACATAGGCCATGTGCTGTCCGCCATATTTATTCATCACACAACTAACAAACTGCACGGAACAGAGGCCTTCCACAGAAGTTAATATTTCCTCAGCTGATCAAGAAATTTTCAGCACTCTGGAAACTGAAGGTTTATTAACGTGTTCACATGATCCTGCCTTTTGTTCCTACCCTGCGCCAGACCAAACCAGTCCACGGCCACCCATCCTATTTCTACAATGCCCACTTTAATATTATCCTATCTACGCCTGTGTTTTCAAAGTGGTTTTCTTTTCAGGTATACCCACCAGAAATCAGAAATTTTTCTTGACCCCCCATACGTGCCATGTGGCCGGCCCACCTCATTGTCCTTAATTTTTTTTCACGCTGATACTGTTTAGTGATGAGTACAAACCACGATGCTCATCATCATGCAGTTTTCTCCAGTCCTGTGTTACCTCCTCCCTTTTCGCCCAAACTATCTTCCTTAACACCTATTGTCACAGCTCCGTCAGCCAATATTGTTCACTTACTGTGAGACACCAAATTTAATACTTCACGCACATCTGAAAAATACATCAGAAGCCATTCTAATTTTAGGTTATCTACTTTAGAACTGGAACTTACTGGAGCAGTCCATCAATAAGGGGTTTCAGACACAAAACTAAATGTTCATGTACGCGGTCTTTAACCGCAGTGGTAACTGCATACATCAGTTGCATCAGTTGCGTTAAAATTAAAAAGAACGCTTCACCTTGCCCAGACCCTAAATTGATGGGTTCCGCACGATTCCAACAGCGAAGAGCGATTACCCTGTCGAACATCACTAATACAAGAAATGGGTTTCATTAACACCAGTTACAACTTCGGTATGTTTTCATCATTACGGGTCATCCGCATGAAGTAGCCCAACAAACACGACGATGAAAAATGGTCAGTCTTATTATTTTTTTGGTATTGTTTTGATGTTACTGAATACACAACACCACAGCCGTATAGCACCCGATGTTGACGAATCAGCGAGGGATTCACGAAGTGGTTGGTGTTCGTCACAGTCGCGCTGTGTTCGTTCGGCAAAGTACGAGTAGTTCTGTAAATACAGACGTTTTTATTTCGATCAGAGGTTCTGAATTTTCTTCAGTCCACGTGATGCTTTTCGGTGGCAAATTAATTTTTATCTGGAGCTACTTTTTGACATTGTGTTGATCTCTGTCAATTTACAAACACGACAGCGCACACTCTTCTTGATTTTGAACACATATTACGCATTCCGTGTACAAAAACAGAGATATGGAAGAAAACTGCCACACGTTTTGGAAAGTTTCGTCTTCCCTAACAAAGAATAAGTACCCTGCATCTCACCTAGCCCTTTACGAGTCTTGACGTACTCCTCGGGAGTATATAGGCCTACAGCCTAAGGTAAACTCGGATTTAGAATGGTTTCAGATTTCAAGGGTTTAAAATGGTTTACAGGAGAGATTAAACATATCTGCCACATGGTCGGCAGACGCTTGTGTCGAGCATTCCTGTTACAGTCCACAGGGCTAAATTCCCACTAGGCAGGAGTACCAGATGCAGGTATGGGCCGACGGGAATCTGACACAGTTGTGAGCTACGAAACACTTGCTACGCCAGTATTTTGTGTTGAACGATAATAGTGTTACGGGCACGATAAAGGGGAGGGGGAAACCCAATTATTTGGAGTGGCCCTCCCATCACGCGAAGAGAATAGCCAACCATTGTTCACGTTGTCACGTGACCGGATGGGATTGCCTGCCAACAGAGGTGGTCACTGATCATACCATGCCACAGGGAGGAGCCAATCAGGGCGAGGCATATGCACCGTCTTGATCTCACGCCAACCAATGTCCACCTCACGATGGCACATGCAAGGTGTTATAGAAACCGGCACGCCTGTTACAGGTGGGGGATGGATGGCTCCACTCGCTGTTCTATCGATTGGTGGACGGGGTCAGTGTGTTACGTATGACCCGCAGGACTTTCGCTGCCGCCGCAATTTTGAAGTCCGGTACGTCGATATTCTAGTCTAACTACTTAAATATGAGGTTTCAGATTGTGAGGGCGGTCATTATTCAGGCGACGGTCTTTTGAGGTATGGTATCGTGTAGGTTAGTACGTTGGTACCGACGTTTCGGAGAAACCCGCTGCTACCGGCTTTGGTGTAGAACAGGGAGGCACCTAATTAGTTGGCTCAGTTACAAAGAACACACAACAATCACTGGTGAGATCTGTGATCATCTGGGATATTACACGCCGTCGTGTGGTAATTGTTTACTGACGTTTCGGTACAACGTATCGGTCCCATCTTCGAGGGTCACTGGACCAAGCCCATCTCTGTAATAAACTGAGGTGTTCTTCTGTCTCTGGCAGCCACAGCTTATCAGAAAATAGAGAGAGGAGTTTGATATTTTGACGGCAGTTTTAGGATAATTCGTGCCACATACAGTCAAAATCTGTCTACGTAATAAGGGCGACTCCTGCTACATAGGCCAACGCATCATAATGTGCCACACTTACCGGGGTGCGGAAGGAACAGTTTAGAATCGAGTACAACATTGCAAAACTAGATGGCAGCACTCCGGTCGATGACACAAACGCCTAGTTTGCTCTAAGAAAACACCGAGGACAGACCATGAAGCAGAGCGTGGAGATATCAATCGACAGGAATGGACATCAGTCGATAATAATCGACAGTGATAGCAGTAGCTCGACCGTGGACCAGCTCGTGGCGATAGTAATCGATTGCAACGGATTTATTTTTATAAGTATATGTAGACAGGGTTTGAAGATTGGTACCCGTTGTAGTCGTCAGCAATATGTGACGGCTAACCAGGGCCAATATCTGCCACGTGACTAGCTAATAGTGTAGGTCACAATAAGGCCTTTAAAATTGCTGAGAATACACATAAAAGTACTGCTGAATCAAATACGTTTACTCTGAGAGTCGAACCAACAACCTTCTTAAAAATGTCTCTAATCTACGACCGATTTCGTGTAGGGTTTCCTCACCACGTGGCTTTCGTCTGCCCTTACGTACGAACAAACCGGTTGCTCGACACCGGTGCACGTGCTTGAACGTTATTGCGTCTGGAATATGCACATCGGCAAACATTCAATTGACAAGAACAATTCTTGCAGACCGCTATTTAGCATAAGGATCGTAGACAAACACGCCGCGTTGAAATGGTATCCGGTTGAGACTGCGAGGTGACTGACGTCACGGTTACAGGTACGACACGTCTGCCACATATCCGATTTAGGTGGCACAGTAAATCAGCCAAATTCCATTCAATAAAGTAGTCCTTCGGGAGCAAGCAGTGATGGTGGCCTGTTGTACTTGGGACGCAAAGGGCACCAACAGTATGCTCTAAGGGGTCGTCTTTACTAAAAGGCACATTTGCAAAAGTGGAGAATGTAATACAGCGTGAAGCATATTATTTTTTTGTCCTGTCACGTAACAAACATAACAACAGACGAACAAGTCTTGGCCTTTCCTACACGACGAAACTTACAAAAAACTACATTTGTCGTCAACTTATTCAGAAAAGCGGAGAATCACGTAAGGACTGATTTAAGGCATAAACAGCCGAATTTCAAAACTCAATGCGCCTAAACTGATGATAAACTTACAAAAAATAAAACTTGGGTGAGATTCGCTTCAAGGAATGACGACTGGAAGGAATATTCTTGTTTGCTGAAGGACCTTAGTTCTGGTTCACGCTTTAATGAACCATTACGCCTACTTGATATACTTGTGAACAATCTGTCCTAGCAACCAATGAGGCGGAAGGTGCAGTGACGTAGATATATTACGATCGGCTGGCTTGGTTACGTGAGCAACAGGACTTGGTAATGGCGAGAGAGCTCTTGAGGGGACCAGACCAGGGAAAATGGTGCGGAATGAAGAAATGGTGGACTAGGCGTGAATGTGGGACTCAAGTGGGTAAAAGAAAATTGTAGAATGACAGAATGGTAGAAAACTTGATAAAATGTATTCCAGGGTAGCTGACGTCTACGATTTGACATTATTCACACTTTAAGGCACAGTGGTAATTACAAGCACATGTACTGGCGCTTTAACATTATAAATGCATTTTCTCTCACAGTGTATTTTTGTAAGGCCGCGAGATATGCCGCGTATTTTCAAAAAAAATTGTACAGGATTTAAGGATTATGCATTTGGCAGGTGGTAGAAGCACAACCATAATCATTAATGTTTGCTTTATTAAAACTTGGATTACTGAAGTTGAAACATTTTCCGAAGATAAACGAATTTTAAGTTTTTTTAAACAAACTTATTTTTTTTTTTTTTGGTTATCTGTCCCACGCTCAATGGTAAGGTGCAAAAAGGATGGTGGGCCACATGGATTGCGTCATTTATCGCACAAGTAACTCAAAATACAATTCAAGTTTTGGACAGCCCCCCGTTCTGTAGATCATCTTCCAGTCAGCAAAGACAACATTAAGTCCCTAAGAAAACGACGACCCATCCTATGCCCACATAAACTTCACTCTCAAAGAATTAACTTTATAAGCAACAAGATTTCAGCAAACAACAAAATTAAATTGTATGGTGAAGGTTTTATCGACTTTATCCATCGTGGGAAGAGTAAAATATTAAAAATTAAATCACGCCATTTCGGAAGCTGGCTCTGCTTCCGTCCTCAGGTGAATGGAGGGGGAGAAGAGAAGAACACCTACTCATTTGGGCCCCTTAGACAGAGCTAGCCTCCATCACTGGACCAGTCATCATCGTCCAGTGATTTTAATTTTTAATTTTTAATATTTTACTCCTCGGACGATGGATAAAGTCCATAAAACCATCACCACGCAATATTATACACCATCATCAATACCTTTTAGAATTCAACAAACCTAAATTTTATTCAAGAACATGTTTCAGTTTTAATTATCTAGCTTTAAATTAAAAAGAGTTAATACCATATGAAACACGAACTATTATTAATATATACCCAACGTATAACACAGACCACGTCACATTCTTCTGTCACATTCGGACGCAGTCTTTGTAATAAGATATCTCAATCACACACACACACACGCGCGCATGGAACTAAGACGTAACTTCCTTTACAGTGACCTAATTAGGGCACAAAACACAGGCTACGCCACGGAACGTGTAACCAGTCACAGCAAACGAAAGGCGATTTTGTAGACGGAAAGCGAACAGACTACTGAAGTGATCAAGGACGCAACAGCATGCTAAACAGAAATCTAAAGACTTCAGTCCTGCAGCCGTCCAAACACCAATCAGCTGCGGCGTGGACCTACAGATGCCACTTGCGTTCAAGTGGTGCAAATGACAGTTCAAAGTGACAAACAAGAACTTGACCAAGCGTCTGAACCTTTAAAGTTCCAGCAGGTCGTCATAAGAGCTGATCGAAGTGATTGGTTTAAAAATGCTGTGCGTACCTCCCCCCCCCCTTCCGGCTTTACGTCATTCATGGCCATGGGTTTCACGAAAAGGGTGCATCTCTATTACACTGACAGGGGGAGAAGCGAACAGTTGTTGTTTCCCATCGGGTCAGGGCACCTGCATAGTTATCTTCATTTTTTACTGCCTGGCGTGCACGGTAAATCGAATTAGTCCGTGCTTTATTAAAGCAGCACATGAACACATATGGGGCAGCGGAGTTGCTCTTCCGCGAATTTTTAAACTCAGAAAGAACATGAAGGTGAATGGTCCCCTTCAAATGTCCCGGCCGCTTTAACGCCAAGGATATAGGCCATGGTAGTCTTTCAACAGGAGACTCGGCGGGTAACAGACTCGGTCTGGACGTAGTGAAGAAGAGAAAACTCAGCTGCCCCTGCCGATCATCCAATTCATATTCCCTGGTTGTCCAGCCTGTGGCCTAATCACTATTCCGACCCTAGATAGTAAATTAAAGAGTCCGTCACTCACAGCGTAAAGATGGCACAAATATATTATTCTAACTCCATGAAATGTTGTTGGTCAAGAAAACTTCAGCCTTTTATGGACACCAAACCGTTGACTTTCAACGCGATTCCGTTAGACTGATCAGCGAGCAGCCTAACCAGCGCCAAGGTTGCCTTATAGGCACTGCGTCTCTTTCCCGGCAGTCTGATCCTTTGCGAGTTACCTTACACAGCGTTTCTACGCGCTTAGTCATGTATATCAACAGTCTTCGCGTTAATCGGCCCCTGCACGTCAATAACATTGTGCAATAATTAATATTGAACGGTTGTGCAACATACTGAATAGTCCGTGGACAGTGGTTGCGCAATATTCATCCAGTTACAGGTTGCCTGCCGCGCAGTATACATGTCTCCAGGGAAATAATTCCAGTGGACTGGGCTCTGAACCTTATAAATTTCAGGTCTTCAAAATTATTTCCTGTGGCCAAGTTGCGTAGCGTAATTCATAAACGCTGACTGTGACTGACTGCTTCTCGCATGCTGGTATTTCTTTAGCGATTTAAGGGGTAAAAATCTTGAGTAGCGCATCAAACGCTGGATCGTCGAATCGCAAAAAAAAAATTATGTTAGTAGTCTGGCTCACTCAACCTTAAGACTGTCACGAGATTTTCGTGTGTGTGTGTGTGTGTGTTGTATTCGTTTGTACCACCCTTGATCCAGAGGCGATTATTTTCCTTCTTATACGCAGAAATAAGGCAATGGCCACAGACGCATCAGCATCACTCTACACGTTTGCTCGTCCTGGGCCACGAACAGAATGAAATATTGCACAATAATATTGAGTCGTCTGGGGAGAAACATATTGCGCAATATATAATTTAGGGCAATAATACTGAGCAACAATAGTGACCGCCTAGGGGCCGCTTTAGAGCGTGCAGTTGCCGTGAAGCACAGTGCAACAACAGGGGGTGTTGATGGTGACGTAAAGTGTTACTGTCACTGTTCGTATGACATAAGGTGCAATATAGAGGGTACGTAATATGGAAACCTGTATGAAGACGTACACAAATGTTGTAGCAAATTTAGAAGTTTGTTTCCCTCTGTTTCGATTCCGTTCAGCATAAATTTCCACGACATTTCCACCGTACTCTCCTGGAGAGTACGGTTTCATTTCTACCGTATTTTACAGCGATTAGCGAAACGGTCACGTGAATACTCAGCATAACGGATACCAAATGGATATCAGATGAATCCAGAATAAGAAACGAGGTGCCGGTGCGTGACATTAAGTTGGAGTGTGGTGTGCTGTCGGGACCGTCTAATTTTCGGATACAATAAATTCAGAAGGATACAGTGGATAAACTACCGCACAGTTTTTGTTTTTACAATTAACGTATGAGGACAATGAATACGGATTCTTCCAAAAGACGGTGAACCTCCCAAAGGCCAACACAGTAATACGACGGCCGCCTTACCTAACATTTAACGGGATCGAATAATCAGTCGTCGTTTGCGACCTCCTCGTTCAGCCGATTCGACGCCATGTGATCAGTATCTTTGGAAATGTTTCAGAGGCGACGTTTATGACAGCAAACACACACACAGCGAACGACATTGTGGAAATTATCTGGCGTGTAGAATCAAAGATTTCTAGCTCAGTTCACCAGGTGTCAAGTATGCCTCAGGGTCGCTAGAATTTATTTCTAACACCTGTTTTAACAAGCGATGTCGTGTTATGCAGGACGTATTTTTTGCTTTATTCTGACGACGGTAAGTTTGTTATACAGAAAGCCCACATTTGCCGTAACATCCCGTGACAGCTGCCGTGTTGGGGTCAACGATAAAAGAGACCCACGATATAATACAGAATTTAACGCACGTTCTTTGAGCGGGTTCCACTTTAAGATGGACACTTTTTGAACAACTGCTCATGACCTTCAATCAAATAAAACACTTCCTTGGCTATAGCTCATTTTCTTGCACCCGGCATGTTTCAAACTCTTTGGTTCATTCTCGTGGGTTCCGTTTTTAGACCATTATTGAGGATTTACAGCAGACGAAATGTCAAGTATAGCTGCCTATACGATGCACATGGCGTAAAAAGTGTTGTTTTAACGTCAGTTTTTGAGCAACTGTTCATTATACCGTTCAATGCATCGTAACTTGAGCCAGATGAATCAGGTCCACACTTTTACATCCTATTTCCGCATGATTTAAGTACACCGGTTACCCTCCCTCTACTCCGAGGTCTCCGAAATGCTCTTCCTCTTTCTGTCAGGTTTACGAATAAATAATATTTATAATATCATCCATGCGTGCTACATGCTTCTCTCATGCCATCCTCCGTGACTTGATTTCCCAAATAATATTTGGGGAAGAGTAAGAATTACGAAGCTCCTCATTACATAATTTTCTCAACCTCCAGGGAATTTTCAAGGTGAAGTGTGGAACACTCATGCATTCTACGTAAATTAAGAGGCGTATCTGAAGTGTTCCAAGGGCCTAGCGCGAAATAAAAAATGTCACGAAATTGCGTACAAATTTGTCATTTGGATGTGAGACCACGTAGTGTGGTGGAAGTGTACAGACATTCAGAGAAATACGCTGCATCAATTTCCTGTCCTGATGATGACGGCAATAGGTTCCTTTGAAATATCGGTAAATTTGTACCAGACCACAGGGCGTCATATCCAAAATTACAGTAATCTTCATAGTCACCAGCGTCACAGATTCACAACTTACGAATCTGTGTAGGTTTACCTTATTCGATGTCATCATTTTGTATTACTGAATACAGTATTACGCACACAGGGACGTCATTAGGTGACACAGGCTTGTTAACCAGCATGTGCTTCGTGAGTTCGCAGTAGGCAAGGCCTCACGGAGTCTTTCAGCCATCAGCCTTACAAAGCCTTCACTCTTTTTCTCTTTATATTATTTAGGACTTCCTGTAAGGCGGATTAATAATATACTTCTTGTTGTAGCCAAATCCCTTGGTCAGTTTTTCTTAGCTTCGTTTGTGCATACACAAAGTTAAAAGAAGGAAACTTGTGAATGAAGGAATACGAGGTTCCACCTACGTGTATGGTATACAAAAATTATAGAGACGCCAGACACTGAAGAAAGACCAGAAAAGAGCAAGCTTATGAGAGAAGAAAAATACATCAAAAGCCTGTAAAATTGGAGTTCTCTAGCAATGGTTTCTTCGCTACTTTTCTTATACATCTATTCTCCCATCCTTATCTCACAAATTTCTTCCTTCTATGTAGAACATGGTGTTTTAATTCCAGTCTTCTTTATTTTCCTATCTATTATTTTCTTTCATACAAGGAAAGTATCCATCCTTTTCTGTCCACATTTCTCTGCTTCTTTTCATTTCTGTTCTACTTTTATTCTTTATTTATCAATACGGCTGGGCTTTTCTGTGGACTTCAAAAGGCACACCAGACTCTAGACAGCAGAGAACATAGGCGGCATGCAAATTCCCCGAGGTTACTATACTCATGTTTCCAGCAGAGTGAAATACTGTCGCAAAATAACAGAACCACAACTATATCCGCCTGCAGTTCATTGTTATAGGATTCGTCTGGTTGTAAACGTATCACAGCCTCGTTTTGAAATCAGCACATATCTTACGCCTGTTTCATGTAAGACCACAATTTTATTTTACGCAGTAAAACACAGCCTGTCTTTTATCTTTGCCCTCGGCAAAGCAGCTCTCGCGGGATGTCGCCACGGACACAAGCTGTCACGTGACAAAGCTGCCATGTTTGGTAGGACGATAAAAGGAGCCCCTGTAGTGAGACATATTGAAAAGTAAGTTTCGGGATTCGAAATGACAGTACATATTCTGATGAGCCAATAGCCCCCTCTTCAGCAGAATTATTCCTTCCGAGGAAATTTGCTACAGGCCTACACTTATGATTTTATTGATGGTTTTATTCGACGACACTGCCAGTATTTCTGGCCTACAGCGCCAAACGATTAGTTCAGTGAATCGTGGACTAAAAAGCAACTGGTCGTGGCCAAATTTAATGTAGTACCTGGTATGTGCCTGGAGTGACTAAGGAGAACTGGATAAAGTTAATGTGTTCCATGTCCGTGCACTATATTATACAAAAACACTAATCACCAACAAATGCACAAAGGAGGCCGGGACCGCAGACAGTTCACGCCTCCAAAGCAACGCAGTACACGGTCAACAGCACATTCTCACTCAACTATAAAGTGCAACCTTAGTGTAACGATAACAAAAAGTTCTCCCTGAAGATGACCCAGCAGGGTCGAAACATGTAGGAGTGTGTTACAATTGATGATAAAACTCTCTTTGTGCATTTGTTGGTGATTAGTGTTTTTGGAGAACTGGATACTTCATGACATGGTAGCCTTATTGCTTAGGTTGCGTGTTTAGTTGCTAAGAAGCGTCCACGGTAACGCAGACTTTGAAATGAGTTTTTGTGCGGGAAATTTTTTAACGTGTTCCGATATCAGTACCTTATTTTGACCATCAGTCCGGGGAAATAGTACACGGATTAACAAAATCAAGACAATCAAAAATACACACTGTGTGTCAACAACATAAACTACAGCAGACACGTATTTTCAAGACATCAAATAATCAGATTCATTTCGGTAGCGTTTGAAATTTAGGTGTCTATAAAGAGCGAAGGTGTCCTTGTGTTTAAACAAATCTCATGCCATGAATGCATGTAAAACTAGGTGTACAGTTTCACTCACTCTTCATTTCGGAACTCGGCTTCGCGTTCGGTCACTTAACATCTAACCACGGAGCCCACAGTATCCACTGGCTGATGAGTCAGGGTGGGGGTACCCAGAGCCGGTCTTGGACACTGTGGAGGTGCGAAAAGCCTCTTTCCCCATTTCTACATCATCCTGCCAGCCGCCCAATCTCTGCACCGACTGAACTACCCAGGCTCCTTCATCTTCAGGTATGGAAAGAAACGTCTTGAGACGGAGCATATTGTGAACGACATACAAGAGGTTATAGCAAACAAGAGAGGTGATTTCTATGGTAATCTCAAACATGGGATCGCGGGGGACAAAAGAGCAACAAAGCATGACGTAGGAGCTGAGTTCCTTTGTAACATCAGCACGCACGTATGCACAAACAGCAGTGACATGTACGCTACAAAGAAACACAGTCCGAGAGACGACTCAGAGAATACATAAGCTGCATTCCTTTCATTCATCTCTTCCAGTGTTTACTGTTTCACTTTTGCAGAGAGCCAAGTCTGACCAAGCCCACATCGTGTCTGAGCAATCGCCAGTCACTTCTCAGTCATCAGTCAGCAAGTGTTTCCGCGCGTGCTCCAAGTCGTGTTACACACTTGCATATTTAACACACACTCGTCTGTTTAATTGAAGAACACTTATTACGTTCTGGAATGTGACGCCGTGTTTATTTATTTATTTATTTGTTTATTTATGGTCTATTTAACGTCCTGCCAGAAACTGAAGGCTCTACAATGTCGAATGTTAGGACGATTACCAAATGGTGAATACGAAAGGACGTAGAAGGAAGCGGTAGTGTGCTAACTTAAGGTACTACCGCGGGCCTTACTTCGAGGGTTTGCAAAAAACCACGGAAGTAATACTAGTCGGTGTTCCTGCTGAGAATCGAACTGTGCATCTCCCGAATGCACGCTAGAAATGCAAGCGCTTGTGTCAGCTTGCTCGCTGTCACGCTGTATAATTCGGCAGGCTGATACTCTTGAATCTTACATCTTGAATGTGGGAACCGCAGTTGCGTACCCATCTACTAATCTACACACTGTCATGTCCCAGAAAGCCGTAACGTCTGCAATCAAATTTAGGATGTTTGAGAACTGGGTGCTGAGAATTTGGGCTTAAGAAGAATTAACAAGATGATGGAAGAACTGCATAATATGACCTTCATAATTTGCACTACTCAGATTATTACTACGGTGATGAAATCAAAGAAGTTGAGACTGGGTAAAGGGGGCGAATGTGCATAATGCACCTGGAAGGGGAAAAATCAAGGTACGTAAGTTTCTAATTGGAAAACCTGAAGGGACGCGAGAAGGTGGGAGAGGCATAACGTAGGCGGGATGATAGTAGAGCGCACCTTTTAACTGATGGAACTGGCTCAGGTTAAGGTGACATTACTGGCTCTTGTTTAAGACATTAATGAACTGTGTGTACCACGAAATGCGAGAATTGTTTGGACAAGTACGCGATCATCACATTCACAAGAAATGCTCTAATATATGACTTTTTAGGATATCGAATGGAATCATCTGACTCAGAATGGGGTCCAATAACTGGAGCTTATGAAAAATAGTGTTTCATAAAAGTCAGTAAATTTCTTGTGGAGCTAAGTAATCATCACTTCTCAATAGGAGTGTGTCCTGCGGAGTTCGTTACGTTTCAGTTACACTGCACTTCGTACAGATCTACGAGTATTTAGCTACTGAACTAAACAGTCGACTACAACTACTGCCTTAGCACACAAGTGTACTCATGGCTGAGGGTTGGCTTAGATTTATAGTTGTGCCCTTCTCTGTTCTGGTAAGGACCGAAAGGTCACGTTACCGACGCACAAGCAGTTTCGTGGGACTGTGGCACTTCATTCGAAGTGATTGACGGGTGTCTACCGCACCCACCGATACAGTGTATTAACCTTAATAAATCTCAGCGATTGCTATGTGTGCAGCCAATTTTAACATTACAATGTTACAGTTTACCGGTACTATGTATTCAAACATTTCATATGATTCTTACAATAAACAGTGACTCTTTCCCTAAACAGCATTAAAACTACTGATCTTTCTAGTGGAAATAAAGTATGTTTTGTGTGAGGAAGAAATGGATATTTATTTTTGATACAGGGCAGTTTTACTCGCCAAACACTGTGCCATCGCTGAAGCGGTTAGTCGCCTGCCTCTCAAGTCGGAGACCGGGGTCTGATATTAGGCTAAGCCATTTGCAGTTCGGCTGGTCAACGTGCCAACGACACTTCTCTCCGAGTAGTTGGGTTTTTTCCCTGTCCGTAATATTCCACCAATGTCCCAAATTCATCCTCATCTCCACACCGCTCTTATAAGAAAGGCAAGCACTTAA
The DNA here is from genome assembly GCA_013340265.1 of Coptotermes formosanus. Classification (NCBI taxonomy): domain Eukaryota; kingdom Metazoa; phylum Arthropoda; class Insecta; order Blattodea; family Rhinotermitidae; genus Coptotermes; species Coptotermes formosanus. Next base: position 708,608 of record BLKM01010755.1, on the reverse strand, counting down.
TGTCTGAAAACCTTCAAATAAAGCAGTGCTCTTCTGCATATCGGTACAGAAAAGTACTTTCACATTTTAGTCGTCCAAGTGTCAAAGTTGATTCAGCAGACTCAGAATATGTTAGCAAACGACGATAAAAAATGCAGCTATCTGAGACCTGATCAAAAAAGAAGAGGAGGAGGGAGAAGAAGAGTAGCACAATGATAATGATAATTGTCTGGGTAAGCTGAATTTGAATGAAGAAAGTTGAATTTGTTACAACGATAAATCAGTTAATTCTGTTCAGAAGAATAATCGCCAGTTTTGGAAACAACGAAGACATGTAAACATACAGTTTAAGTAGAACGCAGGGATTCAATGATATTAACGACGTTAGTTAAAGCAGGTTGGACCTATAGTTACAGTTCCACTCTAAAGAGTTACCTGTGAAGAGTAACTTCATATAATTACTTCAAATTGTACCATTCTTAGAGCTCAACGATACAGAGCACTTTGCATGCCACAGTTCAACTCCAAATGTCACTGTATCATCAGTTTATCTATGTGTCCGTCTCCAAAATACTGACGAATATGTAGGTTTTACAGGCACACCATATGTAGGTCTTACAGGCACACCATATGTGGGTTTTACAGGCACACCATATGTAGGCCTTACAGGCACACCATATGTAGGCCTTACAGGCACACCACATGCGCGTACAGTTCTAAGGAAACATCCTGGGTACCGGAGTAGGAGTTCATAATTTCCTTACAAAAGGACAGACGTTCCTTATAATATCGAATAAATTTTACTTTGCAATTCGCGAATTGGGTTTTCCGTAGTTCCTGGCTTGTGAAATCTATTTTAAAATCTTCTCCAGTTTCTCACTATTCCACGTGACAGCCTACTGCTGATACACATTCTAGTACGTTCACTTTCAGTTGTGTTCAGCAAAGAAATCCTATGTTTTCTGTTGAAGAACGCTGTCTTATACCATGCAAACAGAGGCAGTACATTCCTCCAAGGTTTGGTAAATTTATACTAGATTAAATGACGTCAAATTTCAAAAGACAGTATTTTTCATGGCGAAAGTCGTGAGAATATCACAATAAATCAGACATGGACTTCACGAACACTCTGTATGCAAAACGTACGTAACAGCATATGAATGAACGTCTCCTGGCACTCCACTAGGCAGGCTGCTCACCAACACTCGATCCGCCCCATTGCCCTAACGTCAGTTCTCAAAACACTAAATACAAAGTGAATGAAACAAGCGTGAGTTTGACATTCATGTTCCGGTCTACCACTGCGCTAAGCGCTACACTAGAACACAAATTATATTTTAAAGACTCTGGTAAAAGAATTATGGCATGGTCTTATATTAGCCATGTCTTAAATTTCTCTAAGGTTGTAGGTTCTTTTTTATATAAACTGAGGCAAGTAAAGTGAAACCCTCACAATGCTTCAGTGCATTTGGTAGAGTGGGTCTTTAAACCTTTTGAACTTGATGGCATAGAAAAATTACAAACGAAAAATTACGAAGTCCTTTCATGGTCTCTAAATAAATAACAGCTAATTATACTACGGTAATAAAAGTTCTTTTGTCAACCTTCGAGCCGAAAATTGTGTTTAAAAGCGCGACATTTTGATTTATATTTTAAATGTAACAGACTGTGTAACATTTTACATTTTCCTAATTGGGAACAGCTACGACCATGAGAATGACAACCAGAAAGTCCCGCACTGTAAGCAGAAGCACTTCTTCTTCTTTGTAAAGTAAATAGCGGCAGCCTAGATGCCAGGGAACAGAAGCAGGTGTAAACAAAACCCGGTGAGAACCCCTAATTATGGACACACATATTCCCTTGCCTAGTCACTCACTCACTGTCGCTCATTCAATTCCTTCGTTGCCCCTTCACCCACACATTCAATTATTTACTCGCACTCTCACACGTTCCGTTACCTAGTACGTCGCTCTGTCGTCCTTCCCATCAGTAATCCACACTTGTATTCAATCATTCAGTCCCTCGTCCCGTTTGTCACTCAGTTTTTCGTCCGCTTTCTCACTCAGTCAGTCAGTCACGTGAGGTGCCGTTATTAGCCACACTAACGGTACCAATAATTTAGCATGAAATTTGAATCTTTTCTTTACAGCGAAATATCATCAGCTGAAGTAGTGAGCGTTACAAAGCTGTCTCGTACAATATACTGACGTGAATCTACAGTCATTTCATTTTCTGTAGAACGCATTAAAGATGCCTGAGATGAAAACGTTGCTCCTGATACATAATAATAATAATAATAATAATAATAATAATAATAATAATAATAATAACAATGAAGCTGAAAATACGTAATTTATAATAAGTTCAGAGATTTTATTGATTGGTTATTAGGCAAAGATCGTTTCTGTCTCTCTCTTCTATCTTACGTAAGTTAGAAAATTACACGGCTACAACTCCGAAATGATACTTTTCCGACAACAGTCCTATATCGGTAAAACATTTACGTTATTCTGATACCATTATGTCTCACGTGAAGTACTTACGTTCGCAGCACTCTGTATAACATCTAAGGAAAGCTTTCTATTGTAAAATTTCACATACACACCAGAAGAACTGTGACAGAGTAATATTGCTTTCTGACACTCCTGTAATCAACATTTCATTCAACACAGGATTTTCACCACACTCTTATACAGTCGTATGGTAAATTTCATTCAATTCTTCACAGTGATTTCTCGCTTCACGTTCTATGTCTGTCAGCAAGTCCCCATGCTCTATAGTTACTTACCCTTTCTTACCCGACAAATAGGAGCCGCCTGATGTGTAAAAATATCGGATGGATCTTGCATTTCTGATCAATCACCACATAAACCAACTCATCCACTGAATAAAATTCGTGAGCTATCATAAAAAAAACCCTGCATCTTTCAGCACCGAGGTGCCAGCATCAGGGGGCCTTCTGTATACTGTTAACATATATCTAGTTGTCTCAAATTCGTATCATAATCGTATATTTATAGGAAGAGATCTCTACTTACGATCGACACAGATGTTTATGCATAATCCATAAGGTTGTAAACAACTGCAATGCCCGGAACGGCTTATCTTTAATACTTTTAACACTATTAATATTACAACATTGTCAATTTATGGTTATTAAATTTATGTATTTTAGAATTTTAATGTTTGATACTTCAATGACGCCTATAACGGCGACATAATAACTAGCTTTGTGTGCCGGATCCGCATTCCTTTGTATTGAACGGCCCTCTGATGATGGCACCTCGGTGTTGAAACATGTGGAGTTTTTTTATAATAGCTCACGGCTGTATTTTATTCAGTGCATGACTTGGTTATTGTGGTGATTGTAAGAAAATGCACGGTATGAATAACATATAATTTGCATTTCTGAGTTTTCATTTGGTCTTGGTTGAGATCCATTAGACGTGTCTTGTGAACGGATATTTTCGCTACATATGCGTAAACCTCAACTGGTCATCCTTAAAAACGGATGTTACTCACGTCCACCGACAACTGAATTTAATATTTTCAGGAGCTATACATCAGCGCTCATGCTCATCTCTGTAATATATTAACAACACAGAGGCCTGTATATACAGCACGCATGCGTAAAACATTGACGTTCTGTCTACCAAGAATTGCACACGCCAACCACTATGGCTAGGATGTACAAAAATTGTCTACATGATTAATAATAATAACAAGAATAAGAATAATAAACAGACCAATACTAAATACTGATATGCAGCATTGAGGAAAATAACGTAAAGACAAATTTCAGAGAACTGACAACAATTGTGACAATAAAGGCCATAACTGTTTTCTCGAACTGGCATATACGTACTGACGCTTCAGAGAAAGGTGCTGCCTGAGTAGTCGAGGTAGATGATGGCGGCAGCTTCCTCTGAAATATGTGCCACATTACACGGCGTCACACCTTAAAATGTGTGCCACATTACACTGCGTCACACCTTAAAATATGTGCCACATTACACGGTGCCACACCTTAAAATATGTGCCACATTACACTGCGTCACACCTTAAAATATGTGCCACATTACACGGCGTCGCGCCTTAAAATATGTGCCACATTACACGGCGTCACACCTTAAAATATGTGCCACATTACACGGCGCCACACCTTAAAATGTGTGCCACATTACACGGCGTCACACCTTAAAATATGTGCCACATTACACGGCGTCACACCTTAAAATGTGTGCCACATTACACGGAGTCACACCTTAAAATATGCGCCACATTACACGGCGTCACACCTTAAAATGTGTGCCACATTACACGGCGTCACACCTTAAAATATGTGCCACATTACACGGTGTCACACCTTAAAATATGTGCCACATTACACTGCGTCACACCTTAAAATATGTTTCCATAACCTATTTCGGAAATATGTGAAGTGTGGTGTTCACAAAAAAAAAAGACAGGCAAATTACTTCTAACGTAACACTGTGTGGCCTTGGCCTAAGCACTGTTGTCGTGGAAAATCACAAAGTATTAAATATTATGAGCGTGTGTCTATATCGCCTTAGTTATCCAGCATGCAAATCTCATGGTTTATGCCCCGTATTATGTGTCATGTGTGACCTGTCTGGTTCTACCATATTTTTCCATCATCTCATAAACGACATAATTTTCGGGAAAACGTCACTGAACGTGAAATTTGTGATATTCCTTTACAAATCTTGTCGGAAAAATATCTCATTGTAAGAAGAATTCAGCGATGTATTATCATAAACCTGCACATGTCTTCACGTAAAGCACATATTATACTTGTCAGGTTTTAAACACACTTCAACTTTGACAGATTTTAGAAAAATGCTCAAATATCAATTTCCGTGAAATCATCTCCAGTGGGAGCTGAAATATTCCATGCGGACGGACAGACATGTCAGCGCTAATGTTAATTATTCGCAAATTTGCGAACTGGCCTAAAAACAAGAAAACCACAACGTAAAGACAGAAATTGAGTTAGTTGTCTCCTCTGTAATCTACTCGAATTTTCTCTGCGTGCTGCCTACGTTATACTGGGTCCCTATTTTACCAGACCAATGCCTTTGTCTCTCCCCGCCACCATTCAAACGCGCTTAGGGACGGGCCTCTCAGCGGCTTCGGCTGTTTATAAGATACGTGAACAACAGAGGATGACACCCGGCACTGGTTAGGTAAAAGAAGGTCCTACGTACATTACAGTGAAGTGCACGTTTCTGCCTATACGAATAATATGCAGTTAAAACAAACCGTTACTTGCCCTGGAATACTACTAGTAACCACTGTATACTAGGCTAAACCACCAAATCTGGCGTTGGTGTAATGTAAAGGACCCGTCATTCTTCACATGCTGCCGGCCATGTTGAACCGTACGGTCGAGAATGCATTTAAGGTTAATGTCAGTGGTTTTTAACCTGTGGACCCCCAAGGGGTCCGTGGAACTTGGATGGGAAAAAAATTACAACTTTATTTTCACTAACCTCGAACTGAAATTAGCTTTTCATTCAATAATGAATGCAAGCGACAAAGTAATTTATGGCCTTTAGACCTCAAAAATGGTTGTTAACTTCAAAAAATCTTACTATCAAATTATTATACCGTAAGAAAGGCAAACTAGAACACATGTGGTTGTGTGACGTTCCTTTTTCTCCGAAAATATGTAACTGGCAATAGTCAACACAATTTGCATTTTCCTGAGAAGCGGTCCGTAGGTTTCACCAGGCTCTCAAAGGGGTCCGTGGCACGAAAAAGGTTAGGAACCGTTGACTGCAAGTACAAAACCCCTCCGCAGTTGGCAGTAGTTGGATATGTGAACCCCAGCGTCACTGAAGCGTTAACCTTACGCACAATACTTACGTAACTCCCCACACAACATAAACAACAGCAGGAAAATTTAACCTGTTTATTGACGCCTAAACGTTACAGTAGCTTACAACAAACACTGAAGTATTCTGGTCTTTAGGCCCCGATTCTTAAAACCAAATGATGTGACGTCAAAAAGCTTCTACATCAGACCAACGTGCTAATTCTTGCAGTAGCCGAACAGATTTAGCTATAATTAAATGTCAGACTGCACTAAATATCTAACTAACTAACTAACTAACTAACTAACTAACTAACCAACCAACCAACCAACCAACCGACCAACCAACCGACCAACCAACCAACCAACCAACCAACCCCATGGAGCAGAGGCCTTCTTGAGAAGCTAACAGTTTCTCAGCTAGTCAAGAAATTTCCCACATTTTATGGAACCCGGAGGTTCACTACCGCATTCACAAGAGCCCGCCATATGTTCCTATCCAGAGCCAGGTCAATCCAGTTAATGCCCCATCCCACGTCTTGAAGATCCATTTTAATATTACCCTCCCATCTACGCCTTGGTCTCCCAAGTGGTCCCCTTCCCTCAGGTCTCCCCAAAAAAAACCTGTATGCAACCCTCTTGTCCCCCTACATGCTATAGGCACCGCCCATCTCATTCTTCTCGATTTGATTACCCGAATAATATTTGGTGATGACTACAGGTCATTAAGTTCCTCGTTATGCAGTCTTCTCCAATCCCCTGTCGCCTCGTCCCTCTTAGGCCCAAATATCCTCCTCCGTGTTTGACTGCACAGTATTCTAAATTTCTACTATCAATGTTAAAAAACTAGTTTTCTCAGGTGAACAGGAAGCTGTATTACATCTGAGGACTCCTGATTGTATAAAACGAAATACAGTCTGTTTAATATTAATGCTACTGTCGGCATCTAGTGGCAAAATACCAAGGAATATTTTCAGTGTTACCACGAAGATATTAACACTTCGTGCCCTCAGGATGAATCATGCACGTAGAGGAAAAGGCGCTCAAAATTTACGTTAATATTCTGCACAAGGAGCGGGGCTTCTAGCTTGAACGCAGCCGTATACTATCGCGTTCACACAGAAGTAACAAAACCCATATCCGTATATCTTGTCGGCATGGCAACTGTCATCTTTCCGACGTAAAGCGAAAAGGTTCATAAGCAACATAGCTGTCAGGACGAGGCAGGGCAGGAACCGCTAGACTTTCTTACTGTGGCGACAGCGCTTCATTTTCATATGAACATAACACAGCACTAGACAAAAACGCACTCTTTTATGACCATACGGTATGAAGCCTTTATGTACTCTTCAATAAATGCTATTTTCTTCGTCTTTAATCGCGTCTGAAGACCAATGCATTGCCAATCGTTCCACTTTTTGAGATTCTTAAATCGTTGTTACAAATCTTCTAGGACTCCTGCTGATGGCATTCGGCCCACGGAAAGGCTTCTATCTGCAGAAAACATAAAGCTATGCTCCGAGTGGGATCAGGAAGGACCCTCACCGTGTTCGTATGGCTGGAATTAAACAACTTAGGTCTCCTCCCCACTGCGATGGGCGACAAAGGTCACTAAGGTCATCAAATCAAGGAGGGCAAGAGGGGCGGGTCATGTAGCATTCACGGCAGATTGGAAATGGTTCAAATTTTTAGTCGAAAAATCAGAAAGAAGGCTTCACTCTGGAGATTTAACCATACATAGGTTAATATTAAGACGGATCTTGAGTAAAAATCAAAGTACTGTCTTCTCTGCTCCGATTTTTACTAACTCATGAATACTGACAGACATTATGTTCTTCTCCATCAAAATAAATTTCACTCAAATGGGAGAAAACACCGCACGGATGAGCAGACTTTCAGTCACTCGTTGAAGTAAAGTATAGGTTTCACTGCTCCGATTTCCACGAAACTCACAACCGCTAAATAAACGTTTGAGAAAATTTCACCTTCTCCTTATCCGAATTACTCGTATGTGCAGCTCTGATGAGAAGTAAAGATATGGGCAAAATTTTTCTTACACGCCAGAGTACAGTATGCCTCCCACTGCACCGACTTTCACGAACTCGGAAGTTGCTGAACAGCATCAAGTACAGATCGTATACGCAGAATTTAATCCAAATCGGTCAAGAAATATAAAACTGCAGATGGACATTCATTTACTCTCTTACGTCATGTATGCCTGCCACTGGGCCTATTTTTAAGAAACTCATGCTTAGCACACAACTTTTTGTTAAGAACTACTACTGGGAATTTTCATCAAAATCCGACAGCCGATTTAGTCGTTGCTACTATGTAAACGGACGGACAGACACACTACACCAATTTTAGACTTAGAGGTTTGAATTGTTTTGTCTCCCACGTATGAATTTGCAAGTTTTTGGTTCTTTCAGACTGTTACTTATTCTCAATTTTGTTGTGCACCTGACGACGTGTTTCTGCAATAAGTGATGATGGCAAAAGTCCAAATACATACCAGTGATGTCTTGCATGTAACACCATTGTCCAAAATTATAGTGTACAGACCAATATCAGCTGTACTGCAGGGTCACACAAGCAGCACTGCCTATTCTTCACCTCAGATATTTCCTTGTCACTTGCACAATACATAAACAGAATTCTAAAGAATGAGTCATATTCAAATTAAGGGATTAAACGTTTCTGAACAGTGTAAAATACGAGTGAAAACCAGGATTCTAATCGGATCCGTAACCCTACTGCAATACTTGCAAATCTCTTTAACCCTTTAAAGACGAACCGCATTTAAGGACTCAGTGCGTACCGCTCTGTAAACACTCTCCACTTTACGAAATAATAAACACCAACTAATGCACCAAGATATATATAATCTTTATTCGTAAAAGTCTCCTACATGTTTCGACCTGGCTGGGACATCTTCAGGGAGAACAGTTTTGATACACTATGGTTGCGTTTGTGCAGTTACGTGTGAATGTGCCCTAGGCTTCATCCTCCGTTTGAGAGGTAACGTCTAGATGAAACCTAGGGCACATTCGCACTTAACTGTATAAACGCAACCATAGTTTATCAAAACCATTCTCCCTGAAGATGGCCCAGCCGGGTCGGAACATGTAGGAGACTCTTACGAATAAAGATTATATATATTTTGGTGCATTAGTTGGTGTTTATTATTTCGTACGATACAGTGCACGGATATGGAACACATTAAACTCTCCACTGTAGTTATAAAAACCAGTCTCTTAATGTTTTATAAGGCAAAAGTTGCTATTTGTTCTGAGATCCGTACAAAACACATAAACGCAATGTGGGCACCACGTAGAATTTTTTAATGTTAAACCCGGTGGTACGTAAAGTTACCGCTAGGCTTTGAAAGGTTAAGAGCCATGGCAACCGCACACGCTGGGTCCGGAGTAAACTTCATCGTATCTTTTGGTGTGTTCTGTTAAGTCCGCGGTACGAAATAGGAAACAGCAGAATCGCACAACTTAAACTCACTGCTATGGAGAATACGAAATATAATTCGTATATAATTATGGCGGCCAAATGGAGGAGGATAAAATAAAAGAAGCATTTACAGCCATCGAGGAAAGTGGTGGGAAATCAATACATAATTTGTTTCCGCATATATGAAGGCGTTAGTGGGAAGATAATACTAAAGAAGATGTTCAAAAACAGGATGCGAGAATGTGGACAAGAATCATCTGGAGCATAGTAAGGATCAGCATTGGGCTTTTCTGAACACGGTAATAAATATTCAAGCTACACAAAAGGCGGAAGGTACCTTGACTACCTGACCGACTATCAGGTTCTGAGGGCGGACTCTATTCCGTAGAGTTACAAATGCATGTGTGGTTCAGGATCGGCTGGAATATGATTGTTCTGTTTCTGGCTGTCGCTGGTTGCTACGGCAATGCGAAGCCCAGCCCCCTGTATTCTAGTAGCACAACACTGGTCTTTGTCTAACGTTTCTCAGAAAGAGTTTCTTTGGAGCTGCAACTTTATAAACTCAGTTGTATCCTTGCTCAGCTGCTGCGGCTTATAAACAAATGTATGTTCTGTTAGTTTTCATTATGAATATTTGAAGAGGAGAATGTGTATATGCACATGGCCTCCGTGACATTCCTTTCCCGTCTGCTCCGTAACTCTGTCGTCGATTGTAATTTGTCGATAACATGGCCCTGAGGACAATTGATTTCCTCAAAATAATAGACTTGGGGGAAAAGCGGCAGTCTGAAGAAAACCAAGACCACGAATCCACACGTCAGTTTCGAGCATGACGTTATCCAGGTCCCAATTAATTCTCACTGGCCTGGGTTTTATTCAAGGAGGGCAGTAGGTTTCGTTTGCCCAGCCCGGTGGCCGCGCGGTCTAAAGGTGTGGGTCTGCGGCCGCACGCTTGCTGGGGTTGAGGGTTCATATCCCGCCGGGAGCATGGGTGTCTCCTGTGAGTGTTGTGTGTTGTCGGGTAGAGGTCTCTGAGGTGGGCTGATAACTCGTCTAGAGGATTCCTACCGAGTGTGATCGTGGAACCTCACACAGGAGGGTTAGGCGCGCTACGGCTGTGAAGCCATGAGAAAAAAGTAGGTTTTGCTTACAGAACACTTCCATTAACAGAAATAGTTACGCGAGATAAAGGCAGAGTAGGTCTGGTATAACGGTCAGATTTAGAACTGTGTGTTTGGTGAGCAGCACAATTTACCAAGGTCCTCAATGAGTGAGTAATTCTCCATCTTCCTGTCACTTCCTATCCCTCAGGTCCACATATTGTCATTTGCACCCTGTTCGCCAGCTCTAATCATCCTCTTAGTTACGCTTAACCACAATAATGTAATTCAGACGCATTAAGATGGGAATGTTCAAATGTGGTTTAAAATAAATAACATGGAAAATCGAAAAGTAACAGGAATGAGCGGATCCCACATAATTTACTGCCCTTCAAATTATTTTCTTCTTGGAATTTCAGGTTTTCTTTTTTCTTTCTTTTTTAGTCTGACTTCTTATACCTACTCATTGTAGGTGCAGAGGGTTATTTTTGCCCTTCATTACACTCAATGACACGCGCACACACGCACGCGCGCACACACACACACACGCAAAAGCGGTATGACTCCTTTGGACGAGGGATCGGCCCGTCGCAGAGACCGATTTGAGGTTTTCGCGGCGATGAAACCTGGACTCTATAGTCTTCTGTGTTTCGAAGCCGTGTAGTCTTGCAAATCTTTAGAATATTCCACCGAAATTTTTAGAGAAAACGATGGAGGCAGTGCAGCTTCCGAAACATTGGTAGCCAATTGCAAAACTACGTGACGTCACGGCCCTCACGACCACCAGTCTTAATTTGTTCGTCTTGTCTTTCAGTTCGCTGTAAATGTTTATCTTTAAACTGCGAAACACAAAAATCCCTCTTCTAAAAGAGGAGATTAATTTTGACGTTCTCACACCTTTGAAAATTAAAACCGCAGTGTTCAGTGATACAAAGCCCCGTGGCCTAGTGTGTGCTTATCGCTGTCTGGGAGAGCATATTGCTTCCTAATGCAGAATGTAATAACTGGAGGCAGTACATTTCCCAGACTGTTGGTAAATAACTACCAGTCTCCACGGCAACATATCTTTGCAGACTGCATTTTCCGGTCTACGGTCTACTGAATAAAGACATTAACTTTAAGACGGACGGGGCATGTAGCACGTGTTGAGATGATTAATGCGCAGAAGATTTTAATCAGGAAACCCACATGGAAGCGCCGATTTGGAAAGGTAGGCCTAAGTGTGCGGATCTGAAACAAATAGTGAGGAAGTGTGCGGCGTTCAACTGCACCACGATGGGGACCAGTGACAGCCTCTTGTGGAAAAGGTTCTGAATTTTCGGTTTCCGAAAGTCGGGTAACATCTTGACCTCGTGTGTGACTATCAGCTTCTAATAAAGGATTGCACTCCATGAGTAAGACTATGAATTCACCGTTTGAATGAGTGTATTTTAAAGAAGTTAGTGTTACGAGTTCTTCCCAGAAACGTTTGTTTCATTTAACTTCAAGTAGAGTAAAATAACTGGAATACTATTCATGTTTTGTTATTGGATTCTCGGAACTGTAATGTTCCATTATGAGTCGCTCTGTTTGTAATGAAGTCTGTCTGTTTCAATATGGCGTCATTTGTAAATGTTTTAACCTAATTCTGACCAACGAATTTCACCATTTTTTCCTCTACCTCCATCTTTGTCTCATTTATGACCCAAAACACTTTTGTGTACAGCACAGACATTTTAAGTTGCATACTACGGAAATGTCCGTTGAAAATGAAAAGGAAAGATATAACACTTCTTATTTCTAACCCTATCACACACCTCCCTCCTACTGATACACTCCTATAGACTACAAAACCCTGTGGTTGTTTATATCATCTTAGCTGAATGCATCTAATTATGGCGATAAAAACAAGTAGAGAAGATACAGAGCCATATCCCTGAAAACGGAGAAAAAATTCTGCAATAAATGTTTGTTAGAATCAAAAAATAATTTTTACAATGCACTTTCTGTACTATGTTTCTTACTCTTCTTAACCTTTTTAATATTTGTATTTTAAGTCTATTATTTTACACATATGATGTAACCAGCCACCACTGTATTTTTCTTTGTTGCATACCTCCCTGAACATGGCAGAAACAGGCCGAAATATGTCGGAGGATTACCACATATTTGTATAATAATGTACCTAATTACAGTGCAATTGTTGCAATATACGTGGTGGTTCCTTTGTAATCTGTTAAATGCACAATCAGTTTTAAAATTGCCAACGATCTCTTTAAAGGAGAATTCACAGTTCCGTTAAAAGTACACAATTAGCAATTTCAGTAACACCGCTATACCCATTTCCCGTTCTCACGCCATAAATGGTCCTACCGCAACTGAGATCAGGTATTTTATCTTCCATTAAAAAAAACTTCAAATATATAACTATATAAATTATTCCGAAAGAGTAAGTAAGAACAGTTAAGGATTAATTATTCTCAAGGGCAGCCGTTTAGCGTAGTCGGAAGAGTGACCGCATTATTTTCAGGACATCCGGAATGCAATTCCAGTTACAGGCAACAAATTTTTGTCCTCTCCGAAGCCTAACCACGAGGCCTTCTAATCAGTGGGTAACGGGAGACTGTGAGAAAGTCGGCCCGGGTGTGAAACTTGAGATGTGCCTCCATCTAGTGTGGAGGATAAGAATAAGTGCAGCTATACATCCGCTGCCCTATATACGTCTGCGTCTTCAAGGCGTGCAAAGAAGGAAGGTCATATTCACCATATTATTTATTTTCAATTACATGTAAGTTATACAGTATATGTAATACATTGTAACTGACCCTCGTTGATTTTAAAAGATCCATAACTGTGCACTCAGCAATTAGGTACGATATTAAAATCAGAAAACGCACATAAGTGTATGACAGTGTGCTATACACACCCTATGCCTCCGAAGCATACAGTGTGTAATACACCTACGTGCATTTGTTGGTCTTAATATCGTCCCTGAACCTCACTGAATTTGGTACCCATATGAAACTAGCAAGGTTAACATAACTGCGTCTGAATGAAACCTATAGTAGAGGCCGGGTTGGCAAACATTTGTCTGATACGTTTCCTACAAAAAGTGGTTTGACATGGGAGATCCTTTAACGTCATTGCTTTCCAGCGTTTCTTTAGAATATGCCATTACGCGGGTTCAGACAAACCAGGAGGGCTTAATTAAGTGGCACACATCAACTTGTTAATACACTGGGTGGAAGCATACGTACTAGAGAGAAAGACAGAAGCTTTAGTAGACGGTAATAAGGAAAATAGAAATAAATGCTGAGAAAACTACGTACAAGATCGTGTCTCGAGCACAGCATGCAGGACAGAATTACGACATGAAGATGGGTCATGACTCCTTCCAATGAGTGGAACACAGCAAATATTCGGGAAACCCCCTAACAAACCTAAATTGCTTTCATGAAGAAATTATGAGCAGATTTAAGTCACGAAATGCTTGCTATCATTCAGTGCAAAATCAGCTTGTCTTCCAGTTTGCTATCCAAACATACGAAGATTAAGATATCAGGAACTATAATTTTCCCTGTCTTTTGTGTGGGTGTGAAACTTGGTCGCTCATATACAGGGAGGAACATACGCTGACGGCGATCGAGAACAGGATGCTGAGGAAGATCTTTGGGCGACGACCTAACAGGGGAACACAGAAGACCACAGAATGAGAAGCTTTATGATCTGTAATCCTCACCAAGCATTACTCGGGTGATAAAATCAAGAAGAATGAGATGGGCGGGGTATATTCATGCATGGAAGATAGACGAAGTGCTTACAGAGTTTTGGTGGCGACCACTTGGAAGACCTAGGTGTAGGTGGGAAGAGCGTACTGAAATGAATTTTCAAGAAATGGGATGGGGAGGCATGGACTGGATTTCTCCGGCTCAGAATTGAGACAGCTGGCGGGCGCTTGTAAATGCGGCGATGAACCTTCGGGTTTCATAAAACGCGGGGAATTTCTTACTAGCTGAGGACCTGTTAGATTGTCAGGATGGACTCTGTTCCATGGAGTTTGTTATACTTGACAAGGTATCCCCTTTTTCATCAGTTTCCGTTGACACTTTATCAGTCGATTTACGAATCTCTGAAACGCCTTCAGCTTCCACCGAAGACAGCCGAAGGACCTCGTCCTCGCAGTCCGCGTGCCGCAGTCGCATTCATCTACGTCTGGGTTAAACCTTCCTCGCCCTCCCAACATGAAATGAATCCTAAAAAGATCGTTCTGCTAGAATTCCTGCCGGTTAGCTGAGTGTCATTTCGCTGCGGTTCGTGCTGGTCTACACTGGGGCGACACAAAATATCACATCTCTTCTAAAGACTGCGTAACGTCCTTAAGCGTTTAAATTGATTTGGGGCGCTAAACACGTCTGAAACAGCGTGTTCCAAAAACACCTCACTGATAATAATAGAGTTTTTTTTATTACGACGCAATTCACAGAATAAAACGTTGGTGGTATTTATTTTCACCTTCGTTCCGTTCCACCTCCTCCCCCCCCCACCCCTCCAGTTTTCATTCCGTTCCTTTCCATGCAGCGACAGTCTCAGGACCGACTGTGTCGGAAACTGCCTGGTATCCAGAGCAGGTCTGGACGCTGTGCGGAAGAAACGTAACTGCCCCTTTTAGGACTCCCAAGTCTCTGTCGTCTAGCCCGCAAGCTAGTAACTACAGTGACTGAGCTACTACTAATACTTAAGAGTACCTTGCACATAAGGGTATGTATGTAGATCCATGCAGGGATGCTGATGTCCGCAACAATACTTTCACGCTGGATAAAATGTGCATTCAAGCACGGACTGGGGATAGGACTTCGGTTATGGATTTAAAAACTAACGTGCCTTTGGCAGTAAGTGCGTGGTTTAAGAACGATGGGGCACCGGCGCATTTCAGTCCAGATGTGCGAAAAGTACTCAATAATACCTGTCAGGACAAAGGGATACGTACTACAAGCCAAGTTGCACGGCCCCCACGTTCGCCCGCTCTCAGTCGTTACGATTTTTATCTGTGGAGAAACTTAAAACCCTAGTGTATTCAGCTCCAACTGAAAACGAAGAGACCACCGTATCTTTGATGCCTGTCAAACCATCCGCATGTGTCCCGGGACCTTTGAAAGGTTACAATAGTCTTATGTTCAGACGTGTCCATGCGTGGATTGAGTCAGGCGGGTCTATTTTGACCATTTGTCGCGAACTGTGACTTGATAAACAATACTAATTCAACAGCAATTAAATTGCGAACGCGTTTTTTAAATGTAATACGTAAGTTTTAATTAAAATGTAATATAGTTAAGGGATTTATTGTTGAATGCCATTTTTCAATTAAACTCTAAAAACCACTCATTTCCCGGTACATGTTAATGTGAACTTTTTTCTTCGTTCTGATGCGACGAATTCACCCTTTAATTCTGTTGAAGCACTTGAGATACATCCTATATTGTGAGAGGAAACGTAAGACCGTTATGCTTGTTATGCGTCTGGGTTCGGTTTCGAACTGAACTCCTATGCTGCACAGGCCTACACTTTAAAACATATAAACACAAGCTCGCTGATAATTCAAAGATAAGTCGCATACAGAAGAGGCCGTCTGACCATTTACACCTTCTGTCAAAGAGTAACAACGTAATCTAAGCATATCAAGTCATTTTATATTCAGCTACGAAGGCCTACGTAAGCAAGGGACATTATTTTATATGTCTGCCTGTTATGCGACGGTACGTGGGGTGGAGCAGAGCAATGATGACGGCGCGTGTGCGTGCGGCTTTTCTTGTAAACAAAACAAAAAACAAAACAAAAAACAGACTTGTAACCTGCAGCAAGAAGGGAAATTACAATTGCAGTCAGGGTTCCTTTAGTGACGATTTCACTGAGCAACTTTTTTCAAGTGGTAACAGTTTGACTTCAATTCGGTGTTCCCACTCTTCGAGTATAGAACGGGACACAGAATATTCCGGAATTTTTGTGTATTTCTCAGCTTTTACATAAATTCAGGGATAGTGCCTCTAATCACCACAGCACCCCTTCCTCTCACACCTTTTACAATTAATTACTCACCACTACCCTTCTATACAACGCTATATAATATCAGTTGACTGGAGTCAAGTAATTCACACATAACTTGGGTGAAGCTTTGTGTCTGCCTGTAGGCCGCTTAAAGGTAAATATAATACTGTCCCTACCCACGCCATCAGGACTTCCTGGGGGAGGAGAAATACAGCTCCACTCATTCTTAACATCGGCACTACTTCACGCCCCGGCCGCATAATACACGGAGAAAAAAACTGGGTAGCACGTGAACAGGAACCTAGGTGGATGCCGCAGCCAGTCAGGATGTAAAAGAAATCGGCCCGGCCCTAGACGTTATTCGGACACTGATACCACAGTCTTTTATTAACTTGTTAACCTTTTGCTCAGAGTGTAGGTAATACTGTGCCCGTGGGAAAAATCGAGGCTTTTACGGAAATGTAGAAGTTAGTATATAAAATACTGCAACGCACCGTACCTGAAACAAGTTATTTATGGAGATCACGGCACGTAAGATTTAATTCCGAAATGCAACAACCAAATTTAAAGACATTTCTACAACAATCCGTTACCAATGCTCCTGTTACGTATACTGACACGCAATATACATTATCGCCAATTATCAAAATTACATAACTTTGATTTAAGTGTATTTGAAATGCTGAGATTTCCCAGTGAGGTCCTCTGCTTCACGGTGACAATGAAGCAGCCCAAACTGACCTCCGAAAAAAAAAATTGTCGACACTTTCTCTAGATTCTATCACCAGCCGACAGAAGTCTCTTTAAGTGATTTCTGTGACACCAGATTTATTAATTCCCACGAAACCTTCGAACGTTTTTTGATACTCGTATTCTGTAGAATGACGTCCCTGCCTACCTTGCTGTGCAGCTCCTGCTGGCTCAGCAGTTGCTCCCGTACCATCTGCAGCTGCCGTATCATCTCGGACAAGCGCCTTTCTTTTTCCAGGAACGTCTCCCCGGCCAGCGCTTGATGCAGGACCGCCGCTCCGTCCATCACGGCGCTGTTGACAACGGCCTCACTCGGCGACGCCTCGGACTGGTGCTCACCGACGCTGTGGACCAACATTTCTATGAGGAGAATTATTGCGTGTAAGGGGCAGATGGCCAGGTATAAGTATCTCACTCTAACACACAGAGAGGAAAGTGGCAAGTCACCGTAACACACATCGGAAAGACTCCATACTGTTTGACGCTATCCATTCCGCTGCGTACAGAGAATTACACGAATAATACTACGTATTCCGTCTGACATAACTTTTATTTATTATTATTATTTTTTCAAGCATTAAATGCTGCGATCAACCCGGTCATTATCAGGTGTTCATTTTACACAAGAACTTAAAACTCAAGGTAAAAATGTAAGTTTTTGCGAGATCTCACACATGATATAAATTACAATCCACTTGCAATTCTTGATGGTGTCCCATTTAACACAAACGGTGTGGGGTATAATTTAGAACTTAAGTACTTTAAAAATTTAGGACTCTATTTCCTAATTAAAAAGTGTTAAAATGACAACTGAATTTTCCTCTTCGTTTCTTATGATTTTACATCCATTATTTACAACATCCAATATTTGTCTCCTAATTAGCTGTTTGCTTCACTGAATGTCGGTGTTGGCTGTGGCCCATTTAGCACTGTACTGTCCGGACGACAGTCCGTGTTGAGAAGCCTGGAGTCGCTCAGCTGTACAAGAAATTACGTGCCCTTACCAAATCAGAAATATCCCTGCGGTGTTGGTAACAACCAGCTGTATGTCTCTATCCTAAGTCAGATGAATCCAGCCCAGACTCTCTCATCCTGTTTATTTAAGATCCATTTCAGCGTTTTGTCTCAGTCATAACAACAGGAATAATATTAACAGTAACAAACATTCAGTAACAACAATAATACAGTCTAGCTTCGGAAGTTACTCTATGCTTGGTCTGCCAAGTTCCCCACCCTAATGGAAAATAAAGCTTCCGCATATGTTGACAAGACCACCCCACCGCACCCTGGCCCCAGACCGATGAATAGGGCCCCGCCCTGGGACGTGTCGCCACTGCAGGTGTTCAGTTCTTCATGTTGTGGATTCTATGGGATTGTTATTGAGGTCTGCCAACTCTTATTCGGATGGACTTGCATAATGCTTCGGCGCCTGAACGTCAGATAAATTTTACACTGGTGTCTTCACTTCCCACCTCACACCAAACACCGTATCAATTACAAAGACCAACCGCTTGATATTGTTCAACGACATTATCGCTGTTTGCTGTAACAGTCACCCGACACATGAGCTGTGAGGGCAAAACATCCAGCTGATTTTTTTTTTACTGCCAGCAATACAATATGGTAACCATTACAGCTGACTCACGGCATATAATGCCCGCGGTTTCGCCTAAGTGAAACTGGAGTAACGGTACCCCGCCTGCTACTGCTCACAAATATTCTACGCTAGTTCCTCTCGCTATTCCAATTTTCCGCAGCGCGGGGTTCACAAGCTGTAGTTCAATGTAATGCAGTTATATTAGGCTTGCACTTATTTTATTTACTTTAAATAAGGTACTGGGAAATTTCAGTTTATTGAATTGCAGGTGATATTCGGTTTCAGCTTGCCATATTCAAAGCAGGTGCTGAAATGTTTTTTTTTTTCCTGCGGCTCTCAGACACCCGTCACATGAAACATTCACGATGTTCAACGCAGGTCGATGTATAACTGGTGGAACTGCCCGCAGTGTACCCTGAATGACTTTTTTCTCAGATTTTCAGTGCGAGAATAATTGTTACTGCACAATTTATTTTTAACATGCCCCGCAATCTGAATCACAAGAGTTCTGTCGCCTTCGAACAGGCGTTCAAAACATGTCAGCATGTAAACTAACAGTGGCCCCCTAAGGACTTCGGTGTCACATCGGGTAAAAACCTGGGCGTTACTCTTGGTACTTTTTAGCGAATAATTCAATAAATATGCATGGTGAAAACAACGTAGTGAAATTAACACTGCAAATTTGTCTCAGAAAAGAATGGGCTCAGTCATCCTGGATGCACTCGTGTCATATCACAAACAAAACGTATCATGTAACGGCACTTTGTGGATTAACGTGTAAGTTTACATATTCACTGAGTTTAAACAAAATTAACGAAAAGGTAACGTTCGTCTTAAAACGTGACATGAAGGTGCAGAGATGGGGGTAGAGGTACAGCTCTGTTCATTCACAACCTCGGCTCTAGAAGGGGTGCATGGTCAACGCCATGCCCCGGCCGCTTTACCCCCGAAAATGAGGCGGTACTCTTTTTACAGAAGGTCAGGTGGCCCTTGGCGACGGTTTGGACGGGTACGGCAAATCTTTCCACCACGAGGGTTCGAACCCTGGACAGTGCAGGCCGTAGCGAGTCGCTATACCGAAGAAGCCATTCCGGCCGCCAAACAGAACGAGTGTGGGGGTCTAAATTTCAGTATTGTTTCGCAAGCTGTGTCGTAGAAATACGTTTCTGTGTATTATAATAGGAAATGCCCACAGAGACTGAAAGATGACACGGCCTTTCATATAAGCTGCAGGAAACTGAGTTGGTGAATGCCAGCGTTTGTGTAAGATACAGGAAACGATAAAGGATACTTGTCAGATAAAACCAGGGCTTTACATATAATCATACATTGTTAGTGACGGATACATACTGTGCTTCCGCCGGCTTAAGTTGGGCACTCAGTATCTCTCCATCAAAAAGAATTGCTAGATCTCAGAATAAACAATGAATGAAGGTCAAAACTGACATATATTTTATGTCTTTAAGCTTTCACGGCGACTGAACTGCATAACCTTTTAAAGCCTAGCGGTAAATTTACGTACCACAAGCTTTAACATTCCCAAAGTCTAAGAGTTACTTGCGTCGCTTTGATGTGTTCCATATGAACAGCAATTATTTCCCTATACAGCATTAACTAACACGTTTTTATAACACCGACAGAGTGTGATTACTGCGCGGTACGAAGTGGGTCCTTATATGTATAACAGGTATGCTTCGTCTTTAAAGGGATAAAATCTTCGAGGACTAATAGTCGTGTGAGTTGTTTAAAAACCTCCGACGTTTCGGAGACCCGCTCAGTCTCCATCCTCAGGAAGCAGTGATCTCCCTGAGGATGGAAACTGAGTGAGTCTCCGAAACGTCGGAGGTTTTTAAACAACTGACACGGCTATCAGCCCGCGAAGAGTTTATATGTATATTTTGTTTGTTTTCTGTGGTGAAGGAACCAAACTTTTAGATATTACTCAGCTCAGGTAGCCTTTTTAAGGGCCCATATGTGAGATTCTAGACTTTTGTCGCGGTGTAATTTAAGACTTCTATCCACCGAGACGTTACGAACGTCATAGGGTAATTTGTTACGAGGGTAACCAAATCATGGATAGTTTGATTCCCTGGCAACAAATGACTCAATGACACTACGCAACATCCCAGAAGATCGCAGGGCTTTACATAAAAATACAGCCTACTGTACAGCGTATTAACGTCACTGAGTCTGCAGCTGTGATGCCTCTAAGCGGCCTGCACTTAGGCCCAATACTAAGCAAGCTGCCAGCCGGAACCTTCACTTCCGCTCGCCGAGGGAGTCCTGCACAGTCATATCGGTGCTAGCAACTATTCAAAAAAATTAATACAGATTTTAGACAAATTAAGAAAACAAACAGTTTCTCCACCACTCTTTAACTTAGATACTAAAAATAGTCACACAATAATGTTTATAAACCTAAATTACATTTGACGACGCTGAATGTCAGATGTAAATAATGACGTAGAGTGAGCAAGCAGCACTCGAAATGTGGGATTTATAATGAAGCTTTGGTTGTCTGGATGCAGTTTTTTTTTGTTTAAGATCCATTTTAGTACCACACTCCCATTATAATGATAAACGCAGTCCTACCACGCGACCACCATTAATAGTAGGATTGCTGCCACCACCACCACCACCGCCGCCACCGCCACCGCCGCCGCCACCACCACTACCACCACCACCACCACCACCACCGCCACCACCACCACCACCACCACCACCACCACCACCACCACCACCCCGGCACTAATAATAATAATAATAATAATAATAATAATAATAATAGTAACCGTAGTAATAACGACAAAATCCTACTGAATACGGTGTGTAATGCTGAAGTATTCAAGAAGTTCCTCTAGTCTAGGTAACCAAAAACGTCCAGTATCCTATTCACAACAACATTTCCAAACATTCCCCTTTTCACGGTGAGCAGTTATGAACTTGAGCCCAATTGTTGAGGTACTCACAGACGGTCAGTAATACTGCACAATATTAATTATTGCACAATATTATTGATCGTACAGTTATAATAGTGAAGGGTTACACAATATATTGCATAGTCTGTGGACAATACTGCACAACATTCATTCAGTTACCGTCTGTCTGCCGAGCAGTATACATGTCTCCCGCACAATAATCGCAGTTGAGTGAGAAGTAACCCTTATGAATTTCAGGTCTTCAGAATTATTTCCAGCAGCCAAATAGCGTCGAGTAATGGATAAAAGCTGACTGTGAGTGACTGCTTCTCACATGTTAGTATTTCTTAGTATCTTAATTAGTATCGTAGGAGTAAGAGTCTTGAATAGCCCATCAAATTATGGACTGTCGAATCGTAAAAAAAAAATAGTCGTTTGTCCTACTCAAAATTAAGACTGTCATGAGATTTTCATGTGTGCATTGTGGTCTTCGTTTGTACCACTCTTTGATCCAGGGCGACTCTTTTTTTTATACTGAAGGCTAAAGCAGTGGCCACACAAGCAGCATGAGTATCACTCAACATGCTATTTTTTTACATGGCGCAACAGCCCGTAGTCGACCAGGCCCTCCTCATTATCGAGGCATCACGATCACACTTAGACACCCCACACTCGGCAGGACTCCTCTGGACGAGTGATCAGCTCGACGCAAGACCTCTACCTGACAAAATACAACATTCACAAGAGAAAGACATGCAGGCGCCCGGCGGGATTCGAAACCGCAATCCCAGCAAGCGAGTGGCCGCAGACCCTCGCCTTCGATCGAGCGGCCACTGGGATCGGTCTCAACATGCTTACCCCTGGTAACCCATGCGAGGATTGAAATTCTGTACATTACACTGAGTCGTCTAGGGAGAAAAATATCACACAATATTAATTCAAGATAATTATATTGACCGTCTAGAGGCCGCTTTAGTTCGGAGGACCATCCATAGCCAGCTATCAGCAACCGCTTTTTAACACATTCACAGCTACCCTCCATATTGCAGGCCGCCTCCTCCATCCGGAACGTTTTGGAGAAAGAAAAATCTCTTACCGCTCATGGGAATCGAAAAACGACTTCTCGGTTCTCTAGTCCGTATCCCAGTGAGTATTTCGACTAGGCCACCTCGGCTCCGAAAGAGAAATAACAACAGGACAACTACTCTAATCCAGTGAAACGAAACTCGTTAACCCTTTAAAGACGAAGCGTATCTGTTTTGTATAAGAACTCAGTGCGTACCGCGCTGTAAACACTCTCCACTTCGGTTATAAAAACCAGTCTGTTAATGTTTTTAAGGCAAAAGTTGCTGTTTGTTCTGAGATCCGTACAAAACACATAAACGCAATGTGGGCACCACGTAGAAATTTTTAATGTTAAACCTGGTGGTATGTAAAGTTACCGCTAGGCTTTAAAAGGTTAATGTCCCGGCTAGAGTAATTTCGTTACGTTACAACTGTATTTTACTGATTGTACACGATACAGAATTGTAATTTCGGTTGAAGTGCCTGTAAATTTATCCTTGCGCCCAATTAAGCACCCGGCGGTCGAGATACGCGGGCCCATGAAAGATAGCACTACGCTTTCTTCATCTCGGCACTAAACGCAGTTGCATGGCGGGCGTCACGCCCTGCCTCTTTACCCCCCACTACAATAAGCGCTACCGGCGGCGCGGAAGCTTTGTAGAAGAGAACTTCTTGCACTGCAAGAAACCGAAACCAGATTCCCCGATCGCCTCTCCGGTAGCATAGTCACCATATGTACCGACGTGAGCTAAGCCGCGTCACCATTTCCCTGTTGTTGCGCAGTAAACCGATGAGTTTAGCTGACATTGTCTTCAGTTCCCCATTCTCTGTGAGAAGGCGACAAAGCCTCGCTTGACATCCAGCTGCAATACTGATGCGATGCGGAAAGCAGGATGGTATTGGCAAGTGCAAGCGGCAAAATGACGCTTTAACCTCAGGAACTAAAAATTAAGGCTCCACCGAAACACCCCTCACTCTCTTTCGCCCACACATCTACAGAATGTAACAAAGTGGTCCACCTATACCACATTATTAGTATTACCCAAAAACGTACTTCATTAACGAAGGGTATGAACTCAGTGGCTTAAGTTCCCTTGAAATTTGCGAGCCCCGATGAATGGGCAATGACTGGCCCTCCAAAGGCCACATGCTTGTGAGGCACAATTTACTAAAAAGGACATTTTTTAGTGCAGTTCCATCGAGCTGTACATACCTTTAACCAAAGGCAACTATTGTGTTAGCTGATATATATATGACAGTAAAAATACCCTGCATTGGCGTTTTAGTCACATCAAACCCAGAAGTTAACACGTTCGACAATATCTAAATCTGAACGTGTCTGAAGGAAGAGTAACGGAATCGGATGCTGTTTTACAAAGCCAGATTTGACACAATGATGAAAAATATGTTGTTATAGTGTCAACGATGCTTTCAAAAATGTAGAGCTTTTACACACTGCGACAGAAATGATAACAAAAAACCTTTGTTGTCCCTCACTAGAGTACTGTAGACTCAGTTGTCCTGCGGCGATTGCACATACGCAGTAAATATGTAAATATCTCGCAGAAAATGTGTTTATGGCGAACGTTTGTCACTAAACCGGCACAAAATGTGTTAAAACACGGCGGTTTGGACGCTGACACTGCTGTTGTCATCAGATTCTCTAGGATACAGACTACCACAGTGTGATGGACCCAACAGACCAGAAATCTAATTTTTATTTTTTGTCTGACAACAAAGGCTTTAGAAGAAATGTGTTTTAATGACAATGCAGACAGAAATGGTTGAAACTGAGTTATGTGAGCTGCTGTAATGTGCAAAGAAATCGCAACAATGCTGGATATCTATTATCAAGGTTAATAAATTACCGCAGTTTACAGCGTCAAAATCAGTCGTTACAACAGTCAACAATACCCAGCTGCATTTCGAAGCAAAACTGTCCACCTCGATTACAACCTATCACAGAGGTGCAATGCTGTAACGCGATAATATTAGCTGTTAACAAGTGTTGTGAAGTTATACATTTTGAATGAAGTTTTCTCTTCTGTAGGGAAGGGGAACTAGTTGGGACATAGTTAAGGGTAAATTCCGAAAACACGAATCGTGTTGAAAGCACCGGGTTAAGTTTTATCTTGGATAGACATTTCAATCTCCAACCTTGATTTTATGGTCACTAATTAATTCCCAGATTCAGGAGGGTTCAAATTAGTCTTCTTTGCGGAAAATGAAACGTATCATGTGATCCGCAATTAGACTCCGGTACCAGTTGTGGATCAGTGGACAAAAAGCATTTTCCTGTTGTGTACAAGCAGTACAGAACTTCAGAGCGGTGAAAATATGTGGCGCTCGAGTTTATAGGACCACACGAAGAAAATACGCGAGATGCTCCACATCTAGTAACAGGGGCTAATTATGGATCACAGCCTTTCGGAAATATTTTCATGAAACATCTACCGAGAAACCGACATAAGACGACTGTATTGCACCCACTAGATATTATATTTTCGCTTCTCTCCCTTCCTTTTTTCATTATTACCGTTTTGTATCCTTTTGGAGCAGTAATTCTGCCACTTCTGTTGACCATAGCAAGTCCAGTTTCGTCAACATTATATATATATATATATATATATATATATATATCTGCACCTGTACTTTTTAGTTCACTGATTAAAGTGCTTAGTTTATCAAGGGATCTTTTCTTGGTTTTTTCTGTTGCCATGGTGCTTCGAGCGACGGACAGATTTTCCGGCAGCCGGACGGTTGAGTTATGTCGCATCGTGAAACCTTTATACCATCGTTTCGATGGCAATGCATTTTTGAAAACTGTTGTCTCTCTTTTAGAATCTATCTCCTCAGTATTTATATGAGACTCAAACCAAGCCCCATTTTTTCCAAGTCTATAACTGCTCCGTGATTTCCTTTCTCATATTGTCCCGAAGAAAGGCTCTGGGCCTGACCTCCTGCGGTCTGTAGCAACACAGCCATTCACTCCGTCTTCGAATCGTGTTGAATGGCACTCCGTACGTCCTCTGTGCCTCCCTTATCGAAATACCTCCATACTGTACAGCGCGTACGGCTGTCACTACGTCTTCGTCTGTGTAATTGCCGTCCACCTAGAACTGGTATATCAGTGAAGAATAACTAAAAAAAAAAAATGTTCAGTACGCCTGTCACTGTGAAGTGATGAAACGATAAGTAAGTCTTGAAATAAGAAATTGTACCTTAAATTTGACTTGTTTACGCTGAATATATAGCAGAGTTCGGGTAGGCAAACATCTGTCTGAGACGTTTCCTATTAACCCTTTAAAGACGAAGCGTATCTGTTTTATATAAGGACTCAGTGCGTACCGCGCTGTAAACACTTTCCACTTCGGTCATAAAAACCAGTCTCTTAATGTTTTATAAGGCAAAAGTTGCTTTTTGTTCTGAGATCCGTACAAAACACATAAACGCAATGCGGGCACCACGTAGAGTTTTTTAATGTTAAACCGGGTAGTACGTAAAGTTACCGCTAGGCTTTAAAAGGTTAAGAATGGTCTGAAACAAGGAGATGCTCTGTCGCCATTGCTTTTCAACTTTGCTTTAGAATATGCCATTAGGAGGGTTCAGGCAAACCAGGAGGGCTTGAAATTGAATGGTACACATCAGCTTCTGGTTTATGCTGATGATGTTAATATATTGGGTGGAAGCATACATAATATAAAAAAAACGCAGAAGATTTAGTAATTGCTAGTAAGGAGATTGGTCTAGAAGTAACTGCTGAGAAACTAAGTACATGGTCATGTCTCGAAATCAGAATGCAGGGCACAATCACAGCTTAAAGATAGATACTAAATCCCTTGAAAGGGTGGAAGAATTCAAATATTTGTGAACAACCCTAACGAATTGAAACTCCATTCATTAAGAAATTAAGAGGAGATTGAAGTCGGGGAATGCTTGCTATCATCCGGTGCAGAATCTTTTGTCTTCCAGGTTGCTATCCAAAAACACAAAGATTAGGGTATACAGAACTGTAGTTTTACCTGTTGTTTTGTACGGGTGTGAAACTTGGTCTCCCACTCTGAGGGAGGAACAAAGACTGAGGGTGTTCGAGAATAGGGTGCTGAGGAGGATATTTGGGCCTAAGAGGGACGTGGCGCTTAATGACCTGTACTCACCACCAAATATTATTCGGGTAATCAAATCGAGAAGAATGAGATGGGCGGGGCAGGTAGCACGTATGGGGGAAAAGAGAGGTGTATACAGGATTTTGGTGGGGAGACCGGAGGGAAGGCGACCACTTGGGAGACCCAGGCGTAGATGGGAGAATAATATTAAAATGGCTTTTCAAGACGTGGGATGGGGCATGGACTGGATTGAGCTGGCTCAGGATAGGGACAGGTGGCGGGCTCTTGTAAATGCGGTAATGAACCTCCGGGTTCCATAAAATGTGGGGAATTTCTTGACTAGCTGAGAAACTGTTAGCTTCTCAAGAAGGCCTCTGCTTCATGGAGTTAGTTAGTTAGTTAGTTAGTTAGTTAGTTAGTTAGTTACGCTGAATAACTACGAAAACTACCAAACTCAACATTTTATACGCATTAATAATGCACGACATTTTTATTATTGTCTACAAGAAATTTGATACCAAAATCGGGAGACAGTAAGGAAGTCAGAAACTACCGACCCATTACATGCTTAACAACCATGTACAAAACCCTAACAGGAATAATAGCTACAAGAATCTCCAAACATTTGGAAGAGCAGAGCTTACTACCAGCAGAGCAAAAAGGTTGTCACCCTGGAAGTAAAGGTTGCAAGGATCAGTTAATGGTATCAAAAGCAATATATGAGGACTGCAGGAGAAGGAACAAGAATTTAAGCATAGCTTGGATTGATTACCAGAAAGCATTTGATAGCATTCCACATAGCTGGGTGGAAAGGTCAATAGGATTGGTAGGAGTGAACAGTAAAATTGTCCGATTTTGTAAACTATCCATGGAGAAATGGAACACAAGGCTTTTTTTAAAAACAAAGCAGGAAGTAATGCAGTCACAACTCATTCAGGTACGAAGAGGAATATTCCAAGGGGACTCTCTTTCGCCATTACTTTTTTGCATAGCACTTATTCCATTAACAAACGAGCTGAACAGAGCTGACTGTGGGTATCAAGTACATGGAACTGAGAGGAAAATTAGTCACTTATTGTATATGGATGACTTGAAACTGGTAGGTAGAAATGAGAATGATTTGAAGAACGAAATAAAAATTGTACAGACAATTATTAAAGACATAAATATGAATTTTGGTTTAGAAAAATGTGCAAGAATATGTTTGAAAAGAGGTAGGGTCCAAAGCAAAATGCACATAGGAAGCACGTTTGAGAACGACATTAGAGAACTGGACCCGAGGAAAGCATATAAGTATTTGGGAATAGAAGAGAATGTTGACATACAGCATAAGAATGAGAAAGAAAAGTTTAAGAAGGAATACTTGAGGAGACTGAGATTAGTTTTGGGTACAGAATTAAGTGCAAAGAATAAAATTCAAGCAATTGGATCATTGGCAGTACCAGTACTTAGATACAGCTTTGGAATTGTTAACTGGCACTTAGAAGAACTGCGAAAACTAGACCGGAAAACGAGGAAATTATTAACCATTCATCGACAGCATCACCCAAAGGCAGATGTAGATCGCTTGTATGTTCCCCAAAAACAGGGAGGAAGGGGTTTAATGCAATTAGAAGCAGCCTATGCAGTAGAAATTGCAAAAGTGGTGGAATATGTAGAAATGAAGGAAGACTCACTAATACAGGTTGTAAGAACACACCAACACAACACGGACTCAGCAGTGTTAGAGACAGCTAGATGCCTCAAGACAGAACTACAGACAGAAACAAGAAAGTTGAAAGACAGCATAGTGGAAAAAACAAAAGGAAGATGGCATAGGAAGAGGATGCATGGACAATTGCCACGTAATTTACATGCAAAGCTGGTGGATATTGAACAGTCATATCACTGGCTAAAATCTGGCGACATCAAGGGAGAAACAGAAAGTGCAATAGTGGCAGCTCAAGACCAAGCAATTAGTACAAACTATTTTAAGAATAAAATTTTGAAGGAAGAAATTGAGAGTAAATGCCGGTTGTGTAAACAACATGCAGAAACTATTGACCACTTAACCTCAGGATGCCCCATTTTGGCAAAGAACGAATATTTAATGAGACATGATAAAGTCTGTTTACATTTACACTACTCAATATGTAAAGCCTTGGGCACTGAAACCACAGACAAATGGTATACACACATGCCCAACCCTGTGTGTGAAGAGGGAGATGTCACAGTGTTGTGGAATCAAGCAGTACACACAGACAGAGAAGTTACAGCAAATAGGCCAGATATAATAATTAAAAACAAAACATGCACACTGATAGATGTGGCAATACCAGCAGACAAAAACGTTGTGCAAAAGGAAGCGGAAAAGAGGTTAAAATACAAGAGTTTATGTATAGAGATAGAACGAATGTGGAACCTGAAGTGTACAATTGTACCAGTAATAATTGGAGCCACTGGAATAGTAACGAGAAGCTTAAAGAAAAATTTGGAAGCTATACCAGGAAAACATTCGATAGATTCACTACAAAAGACAGCTATACTTGGAACATCACACATAATACGGAAAGTTCTGCAGTGTGAAGCTTGAAGCCTGAGCGGTGGGGATCACTGCTGGTTCAAGAGACGTACCAGGAAGAAAAGGCCTGTGACAAGAGACACACACATAATAATAATAATAATAATAATAATAATAATATGGAAGTTGAACTCGAAACTCAATTTGAAATCCCCGCGTATCCAGTCTGCTGTACGTGCTAACTGGTGGCGTAACATGAACGACAACGTAACAAATATTTTGGTATAAACTGTTGATAAGGGCAGTGCTCATATTTCACGCAGAGAATAAGGAACAGAGAGCAATAAAGAGCAGCCTTACAAGCTTCTTAAAATGAATCCAAATAATCTAACATGTAACAATGTAACAAAGTGTGCATCATCCTATAAAAAGACAGCTTCTTGTGGCATCACGGCAATTACGTGAAACAGTTTTTCTACAGTACCGTCCCTCAGAGCGCATACACCGTATATCCCACTGTAGCTAGGTTTCATTTTACGGTCACAGATATTTGTATTCTGTTTCAACCATCTAAGCAACAGGAAAAAAGTGAGGGTTATTACCGAAACTGGCAGGTTATGTAATATAATGAGCGTACTGGCGTGTTATATTTCATTTCTTACAGCTGACTGACATACAGGAAACACGTGAATAAGCGGCGTGTACAACCACAATGTACGAAATTTAAATGCCATTATGTAAGGTAAAATTATAATTTTTCCTGTTGATTTGTGTGCATGTGAAATTCAGTCTTTCATGTTAATGGAAGAATGTATATTGAAGATGTATGTGAAGGCGATAATGAGGAAACCATTTGGACCTAAAACAGAGGAAATGAACATGAATATGCATACGCACATTTATTTGTCGAGTCTAAGTACGTACCGCAGCTAGTAACTTCAGGTCTTACGCAGTACATAACCGTTAGTTTAAGCCTTATTATCATTATCATTTACACTATGATTTTTAAATTGTCGGCCCTTTATACAAAACGTATCCTGTCTCGTTCTCGGCCCATAGTTCTAAGTGGTTTTTCTTTCGTTTGGCTTCCACACATACGTTTCAGTTTGTACAACAATGTTCCTTATCTTCTCAGTTATGCGATCTTCCTACAATTAGTTAATTTCGTATAAGCCATTTCTTCACTTTGATTTAAAACTTACTGTTTAGAAGTGTTCCTCTCCATTTTTGCCTTGCCATACATTTCAGCAGAAGTGAAAGTCATTATCGTCCCCTTTCCATTCCCCTCCTAAATCCCTTCAGTTTACAAATTCACAGTCTGTACCACACTATCTCTATTCTGTCCTTCATTGTACAGCAGTGTAAATATTATTCCCTTCCCCATTCATTTTTCATTTCGCAGTATGACACTAAAGACTTTCTTCTCTCAAACTAAATTTGACTTTCTATGTCATTGCACCTAAATGCAATAATTTGGCCTACTGTCTTTGCATTCCCCTTCAAATATCCTATAGGGAAAAGTGCTTCAATTTTGCGCAATCATGCAAAACGTGGCATTACCAAACACAGGATCAGACGTATGATTACAATAATAATATCCTTCTTTCTCCAGTCATTTTTCAACATCATCCAAAAATCATTTCCGATTGTGAACAAAACGCGAGAACTTTATTCTTGCTTCGATGTACCCACTGCACATGGGTAGCAGGTAGCACAAATCAGATGACCACGTAGATACCATTGGTACTTAAACTTGTGTACCGGTGTAGAAGTGATGGATGTCGGGTGTCTGAAGTTAGGTGACAGCTTGCTTTACGTCCGCGTCTGTTGCAAAGCGCTTGCCAGCTAGGGGTTTTTCGGTGCCCAAAGAGACTGATCCCCGGGCCTCATACTGCCAACCAGATTTCTGCGGTGGTGTGGCTGGGAAGTTATGGACCACCCTTTCTATAATCTAGATATCGAGCCACGTGATTTCCAGTTGTTTGTGCCCCATAAGAAGCACCTGGCTGGCAAGCGATTTGCAACAGACGCTGATGTGAAGCTAGTTGTTGTATCCTGACTACAGGTACTTAACAACGATTTCTGGTATGCCGGGATATAGGACTTGAAGTCACTGTTGAACGAATGCTGAAACGTCAGTGGTAACTACGTGGAGATATGGTACAGATGTGCCATGTATTCTTCGAAGTCAGAACAAAGTTCGTGGCATCGAAGTGTCTGTTACTTCATTTGTGAACTCCTCCGTGCATTACTTATATGAACTTTGGACGTCTGGGTATTAAAACTAGATCGTCGCCGATTTACAAAAGCTCAATCCTCAATATGAAATCATAATTCATACTGAACTTTCTGACACACTGTAATAAACAGAACTGAGAACACATGGTTAAGGGACTCAATTTATAACATACACAAAAACCTAATTTCAAAGATCTGTGACGGCAGTATATTAGGCTGCATTTCACCTGGTTTCTGGACATTTTTTCATTGCCGTATTCAGAAAATAATCAAGAAACTTTTCGGAAGCCAGACTTTTCTCATCCTCATGTGAAAAGGTGTGGCAGGGGTGAGCAACTACAGTGCTGGGTCCGACAGAAAGACCTGTGCTTAACAGAGCCCCAGATTAAATGTTCCAACGGACCCAAGTCAGTACGCAACTCCATAGTGTTTTACTTGTCGATGGGAAAGGACCCATTTCGGACAACGAAACTAAGCAATCATAAAGCGCCTAAGTATGAGAGTTTCCTTTAGCAGACGACTCCTCCTTACAAAAAAGAATATAAGACAATCACTGGTGGCAGCACAAGACGGAAACTTTGGGGCGATGCACTCGTAGAAAATACTGCGTACCACCTGAACAAATAACAGACGCTTGACAGAATCCTGACAGTTTTGGAGCACAGTTCTGTCATAACGTAAACATGCAGCATCAATGGTTACGATATTAATTCCAGGAAATCACGACCATCAACACTTAAAGCTGGCTGCTTCCCCTTCCGCATGGGTAAGCGATTTATTCTTTCCACGACTGGAACAATATCCTTCAAATAAATGCATGTTTTAATTTGGTTGTGACTTCAACTACACAAAAATAAATTATGTTTATACCAGAAGCTGATTTAAATATTTGAAGCCTGGAGTTCTTCTAAGTAATATTTAAAAATTCTGTCCCCATCTCACATAAAACACACTTCTCAGTTACGAACCCTCGATTAGTGCTGCACTGAAACAGTGCGGTCGCACTTCATATACCTGTAAAACAGCAAGACGTACTCGTATTAATAGTCCCATTTTATGCACAAAATTTGAAATAATCCGAATCCATAGATTACCACTTTTTATTTATTTGTGTTGTGCTTAGAAGCGTGTTTACAAGCAAAAATAACGTGAAATAAACGTTGATTTATGCGCTATGAGAACGCATTCTGCCAACCTTACACTTACTCCTATTGAAAAAATTGGCCTTGAGTATGCGGTCTTCGGAAACGCATCCCTCGCATAAAATGCGACCACACTATAATTACTTTCGTAAAGAATAGGCCTACTTCTCTTATGTGATGTGATACCGTGTGGTTTGGTAGAGGTATACCAACGTTTCAGCTGAAACTTCTGCCTCCATCATCTTACAAAAATCTAACGAAAGAAGCAGGATTCTGGAAACGTTGGTAAAATTACACCAAACTAGACGGCGTCAAATCCCAAAAAATTGCCAGCTTCATAGTGACTGTTGTGAGGACTTCTGATCTCACATAAACAGTACTTACTGCGGCAGTCCAAAACGCAATAATACAATGTGGGGTCCACACGCAGAGTATTTTAATGTCAAAGCAGTTGGTACAATCTGTGCAAAAAAAAATTAAGCGCTTAATGTCTCAGAGTTCCAAATACCAAGCGAAGTTCACAGCTGCCCTGATAATTCAAATCACTCATCATTTCCCTATACTTGTTCCTGTGTGGCTTTTCTGTGCCTTCCATTCATCACGTCAGACGCATCTCAAGACACCCAAATGTCTGTTTAATTTGAAGAAAGTCTTGGATTAAAGTTTATTAATCTTCTGAAATATGTGGATAGGACCCGTGGCAATGTAAAGAAAACGACTTTAACACCCAGCTCCACTCCAACCGCGTGGACAATGTAGGAGACCAAATATGCTTGTCGGTCCTTGGTATGGGTATAAGATTTTTTTTCGCGGTTCATGCGCACAATTATTTATTCAAACGGCGCTATTATGTTTTTACCTGTACTTTACAAAATATACTTTCGCCGCAAGGGCGAGGCTAGAAGTGGGAGTGAAGCAGGTATTTCTGTCATTTCTCCGTGTTGCGTTGATTGACTTAAATGATCTCTTTTCCAGTGTCACAGCAGACAAACAACTTTAGTTGCAAAATATACATGCTGTAAAAGTGTTTTGTTTCTTGAAGTAAGTCACATAAAATACAAACTAGTACGCTAGACTTTCAAAGGGCTGTTTTCAAGGCCTGATATCCTTAGTCTGAAATCATAATCCCTGACCTTCAACCACAAATAGCATTCGTCGCGGCATGGAACATAGAGCAAAGACGAAACGACCTTGTTGTTAATTTAGTTACCTTAACGTCATCGAATATTTTATTTACATTCTCATGTCTCATTTGAGACGAACATCTGTACAGTTATTTGCGCTGCGGAAACTAGGAGAAAGTTTCGTGTACCTAGTGGTCACCTGTCTACAGCTGTTGCCTGCTCATTTCTCTAAGATTCTGATAATGGTATGTCACATTTCAGATCATTTTCTTCCTGGACTATATCCCTCATCTGGTGTTTTAGAATTAATAAGGTAAGGTAAAGGTAAAGCAGTCCCATTTCAGGCCTGGACAGACCCACAGGGTTCCAGGAGGTCGAGGCTCCCAGATTTCTAGACAATCGGCACATGAAGGTGGTAGGTTGTCAGCCATACGCACCGGCCGTGTTTACCCTTAGGAAATATTCCTGGTACTCATTTTTGTTAGAGGCTGAGTCGACCCCAGGGCCATAGTGCGACCGACAGCATTATGCCAATGAAAAAATCCACTGACACCATCGGGAATCGAACCCGCCACCTAATAACAAATAAGAAACGAAACACTGCTTTCCTTGGAAAGATTCTGTCCCGGTCTTTAGGCTAAAATAGTAAGACCTACTTGTCTGGTAGCAGTAGTCAAGGATACTCTAAACTCTGGGCCCAGAACTTGAGGGCACCTATGCCTATGTACTGACGTACAATTCAAATTAGAAATAACACGAGCAGATCAAATGTTCGATTACAGTAGTGTAAACGGAGCTGTTAAAAGTTGTTTCGTCTCAGTCTTATGTCCAATCAGTTTCTGAGTCCGTACCTTCAGACGAGCTACTTGTGCTTGAAGCCCAATGGTTCTGGATTTCAGACTAAGGAATAGGCCTTGAAAACACCCCTTTGAAAGACTAATATACTATTTTACACTTTGTGTACGAAACACGCTTCAAGAAACAAAACGCTTTTATGGCTTGTATATCTTGCAGTTACAGTTCTTTGTCTAGTCTAATACGGGCCTTTTAAACAAACACAACAAAACATAAAAAATTACAGACGTATCTGCTTCATTCGCACTCCCAGCCTCATTAATAAAAAATTGATTCTGTAACATGCAATTAATATAACATAGCCGTGCAGTTTAAACTAGCATTTTTTTCGAACAAAAATGTGCACAAAACATTAGGCCGACACAAAGATTCAAACGACCCTACTTGATCTACGAAAAATAGCTGTGTCTGGCATTGTCCAGTCGGTTACGAGTGGTACTGGATTTTGAAAGTCCTCATCTGCGCCTAGCCACGGAACGTAATCGCACTCACTGACTGACTGACTACATGCAGCAAAGTCCTCTTCGAAAAGTTAAAAGTTCCTCAGCTACAAATTCCGCTATTATCACGCAAATCGAAAGTTTATTACCGCGTTCGTAAGAACCCACCACTTGTCCCTATCCTGAGACAGATTATCCCAGCCACATCCTACGAACCGATGTTTCTACAATAATTTTAATATTATCCTCCCACCTACACCTGGATCTTCCAAGTGGCATATTTCCCTCAGGTTTCACCACCGAAATCCTGTTTGCACATCTCCTTCTCCCCACATGTGCCACGTGCTCCACCTACCCCTAATTATTTAATAACCTCGATAGTACCTGGGGAAGAGAACAAACAACCAAGCCCCTCACTGTGAAATTTCCTCCCGTCTCCTGTTATATCATCCTTACTGGGCCCAAATATCTTTCGGACCCTAATCATACGTCTCAGAAAACCAATGACTTTCAACCCACCAATATCTTCAAACAAACTAGGCAGTACAACAACGGAAGTCACAGAAGAACCACACATGGACAAATACTGGGACGTTCTATATTTCTGGAAGCTGCTGTACGCTTAACATCACTTATGGTTTGGGACGCGGCCAAATTTTAAGCGACTCATTTTTGTTGAACAGGACACACATAGTAACCTCTGTTCTTTATAGGTCTTCAGGAGAAACGGGATCTGTAAGGGCTAACGATTGTACCCAATGCCTGGGAAGCTATGTGGCCTGCTCACGCACATAAACCTGTTAACCAAACCCAGCTTAGAGACGAATTTCGCAAGGTATTCATGGTATTTCTCTCTTTCCACGGAAGCCAAAATTTCATTACGCTATTCACAAGAGCATGTCACTGCAACACACACTGATCGCGATGAATGCAATTCACATACTCTTCACACTACGTCTATAATATACACGTTTGTATGTACCTTCCATTTGCTCCTCGATCTTCCTTGCTGTTTCTGAATTTCAGCTCTAAAGACTAAACTTTTGTATCTTTCTGGGATCTTCACCAAACCTGCTACATTTTACTCCATTCAGTGCCCCCTGATTCCATCACTGTGTTAACATTCGGCGAGAGATAAAAATGACATAGCTCCTCCTCACTGTAAAGTCGTCTCCATTTCGTTTGCTTTTCCTCTCGGTCCGAATTTGCTTCAGTCCGTGTCCGATTTATATTCTTCATTTAGGAAGGCGCGGAAAGTTACAGGCCTTTACGAAGTAACAGGTAAAAGGTAGTGTTGTGTACCTTTTTATTTGCAGGTTTTTGCTTTAGAAATGTTGCATGAAAAGTTGACTGACGGAGATAAAGAATGCGTACCGTACATCTTGATAAGGAAGAAAACGTTAAGTTTAATAATACGTTCAGAAACGGAAGAAAAACGACTATTTGATTACACGTAACTCTCGTTTTTCGCGATTTCTCTTTAACGCGACATGAAAATTTACACCATATTTCGAACTTACGCGATAATTCTGGCTTCAACGCGATCTGGTATAGAAGATCCGTGGTTGCGATTATCGAATTTACGCGATAATGTTCGCTTTAAGGCGATCCGGCATAGTCGGTCCGTGGTCACACTTCTCTTCTCTAGGCTAGCAGGAAGTGAAGTCGCTGTCACGCTATCAGTCATGTATAGGGCGTGATTACGTTAGCGATAAAGCAGCGTCTCATTTAGTTTGATCTTCAACAGCATTGTCTTTTCTTACCAATATGAGTGAGAAACGTAAATCTGCATCACCTTGTGCAATCCAAGTGAAAAATCGGCGGAAGACAACCGGTACTGAAGAGAAATTACACGTAATAAGCCGACGTGAAAAAGGTGAACGAACTGTTGATATATGCCGTAATGTTAGGCTCACTCACAGTAGCGTACACACAATTCATGATAATGCTGATAGAATTAAAGAAAGTGCTAAGTCAGGAACTAAAGCGTTTGTGTAGCAAGACTACCACAGTCCTATCTGAATGAACCGTACCAAAAACTACGGCTGTAAGTCTCTTAAATTTTTACTGCATTAGAACTAAATAAATATATTGTATAGAAATGTATGTATACTGTATAGAAATGTGTATATACTGTCTATACATATTCTACAGGTGCATATGTCCAGTAGTGGTAGAGTCATACACTATAGAGGCTGAGGTTGCCAGTCCCCTAACCCCCAGGAAATACATTGTTTTAAAAGGGAATTTTGTATTCCATTTGCGAGATTTCGATTTGCGTTTTGAGGAACGTAACCCTGGCGTAAGACGAGAGCTACCGAATACGAGAGCTACAGAATAACGCATTCTCTTACACGAGAAAACGGAGGGGGGGGGGGGGGGGAGCGTTTTGGCGGTCCTGCAGAAAGTTAGGTAACCTAAGCTTCTCACAGCGGTGCTACTGGATACTGAAGTCTTCCGAGAGATTACGCTCAGTCGAGTGGGAAATAATTTTCAGTCTAAATAGTTACCAGGCAACAATTTATTAATCGACATGGCTTAACATCCCAGAGACAATGAATCTGTTTAGACTTTCCCTTTTCAAATCTGGTTATCATAATGTACGTGCATGTGCTGAATAATGAAATTATAAGTGATCAACTTTTTGTACATGTTAAACGATTTCCTAAACATTTTTATGCACGTCACGGATTACAATCCGTGTAATATCATCCGTGATCTTGAACGACAACGTTAAATGTGCGCGCATACAGTACGTAGCAGGGCTACATCTTCTACCATTCGGTCCACGGCCAGAGAAAGAAGACGCCGAACTTGGATATGATAAATAAAAACTACCTCTGCTGTTTCGAAGAATACATCCCCCTCCCCTCCTGCGATAAAGGGTAATAAAAACGTGTTATCTACTGCCGGAGAACAATACGGCCTATTCTGAACGTGCAACAAATTCATGTTTCGCTGCTAATCATTAACAGTATCAGACTTTGTTCTTATTTACACGAGTGACCTCAACTGTATAGCAAAAGGTCATGCTGAATAATGAAAGCTCCAACCTCTAACAGAGGTCAGTTCTTTGGCCTTTAATATATAATATACACCCGTAGTTTTACTTCCTGCGCTTCTGATAAGCTGAAACCATTATTCTATTTAAAAACAAAGAAACTGATACGGTAAGAAAATAAAGCACACTGACATTTCTCTTCAGTGCCCTCTTGAAATTAAGATTATCAACTTGTGGGTGCCAAATTAGATTTCACGTACATTTAATAAATGCTTATAAATTTAACGTGTTACTGGAGACAAGCCAGAAGGGACGTGAAAATGAGGACGAAGACTTAAGCAGCTGCTTGATGACCTGACGGAAAAGAGAAGATACTGGAATCTGAAATACAAAGCATAAGACCGCACTCTCGGAGAACTGGCTTTGGAAAAGGCTATGAACCTGTCTGAAAAGAGACTAGGAAATGAATGTAATTTAATGTACCCAATACATATCCCAGCCATTCAGTTACAAAAATAATAGATGAGTGTTTAAAAAGGCTTGTACTAATCATTCGGAGAATAAAATTGCAATGAATATTGCAAAGATTATCTCTTACCACACGCAGCAACATATAAACAAACGTGACGGACACTAAGTGCAGATAGGAGCACAGGCTGCTAAAAAGTTATTGGTCCGAAGTTACAGAAAAAGCAAAACACACATTCATGTCCGGTACATTTTTTCCTTAATCTTTTTTTCCTGAGATAATCAAAAACAACCGCAACGCCTTACTTACATTTGTTAAATTCTGTATATGTAACAATCAACAACGGTCCTCTGAATAAGCCTGAATATTTTCAAAGTCTCTTATTTTCGACTGCAATTCCATGGCCTCGATTAAATTAAAAGTTCTTTGACCTGATCCGCTTTATTCTTTACTGCAATGCCGAATTTCATGACGACTTTGAAGCACAGGCCTATAGTACACAAGTTATATCTGTACATAACACACACACATATACAAATGTAACTGTCCTCCAGGTTGTTTATCGACAGTGAGGGCATACATTCATTCTTTGTTTTCCCATATTACGGTGGATAATGTATTGAACAAGCAGTACAAAACGCGACAGAATTTCACGTTACCCCCACATTTCCTACTTACGTATATAGCACAGGCCTAGTATGCAACATAAGATTACTGCGTCACTGTAACGTTTATAGCAGTTCAATAAAAATGTAACAGCAGATTCTTCTACGTGAAAGACATATAGTTGTTTATTAGTTGCTTTGCATTTATACTAAGAAATCAGATATATTCGTGTATGTTACCTGCATGGTGTAAAATCAGTCATTTCATGAAATACTCACCTTAGTTCATTCATTAAGGGAAACCTTATAATGCAGCACCATTCAACCCTTTAACTAGATATCCCATTCCCGAAGGTAAGTAGCCTATATGATGTTAACCGCTGTAAGGCGATTCATGCCGCTGTGTCATAAATAATAATACCAACTACTGTATCCGCGGAACGAACCTTGTATTTAATGGTATAAAACTCGTTACATGCATACGTTTCGGCCTTCAAAATGCTGTCCTCTAGCAACGTGAAAGAAAATAAAGCGCTGAAACGTTACAACTGCGGTTAATACCCACTCAGCACTGATATCTTAATGTTGTTACAAAATAGTCGTAATGTTGCCTGTAAAAAACTTTAAGCACATAATTTTACATATAAAATATATATATATATCTATATAAATGGTCAGAGGTAGAAGCCGTATGTATGTTCAAGGACTGACTAACTGCATGGGGCAGAGGCCTTCTTGAGAAGCTAACAATTTCTCAGCTAGTCCAGAAATTCCCCGCATTTTATGGAACCCGGAGGTTCATTACCGCATTCACAACAGTCCGCCACCAGTCCCTATCCTGAGCCAGCTCAATCCAGTCCACGCCCCCATCCCAATTCTTGAATATCCATTTTAACATTATCCTCCCACCTACGCCTGGGTCTCCCAAGTGGTCGCCTTCCCTCAGGTCTCCCCACCAAGAACTCCATAGTTTTACACGTCTAACTATTGATTAGGAATCCGTAACAATGCAAATTAAGGGTAATAAATTAACTTTATATGATTTAAGACAATAAATGCAATTAAATTAATTAAGTGACGATACATACGTGAATATTCGCAATGTACTGAATCAGTGAAACACTGCCTACAAATATCACCTGTTCTATAAAGTATAACTACTGTAAAATATAAAGCTGTTGAATTTTTAATACATACGACGTTGCCTTCTGACATTAAAAATGTCAAATATTACTCATGCCTCACTGCCTACATGTAGCTGAGTTGTATGCCACTACAGTACAAATTGTGTTCGAAGGCTAAAACAGTTGGTTTTA
This sequence comes from Coptotermes formosanus, assembly GCA_013340265.1. NCBI lineage: Eukaryota > Metazoa > Arthropoda > Insecta > Blattodea > Rhinotermitidae > Coptotermes > Coptotermes formosanus. Next base: position 668,087 of record BLKM01010755.1, on the reverse strand, counting down.
TTACGCTTCTTTGTTTCGTCTACCTGAAGATATCTGTGTTACTGTGACCCAATGAAATTAAATGTGCAGAAGAAGAACTGCTCTTTAGGAACCTTGTCTTCTTCTTTCGGATAACCGAACAAGGCTCCGCGACAAGGTTATGAACGATTTAAAGACTGGGTGGCCAGAACTGAAAATCATGCATGGCAGGCCCAGACACGGCCAGGCCTAACAAAATGTCGAAGGAGCTAATCAGAACATGAGAACATGATAACAACATCAACGCAAGACAACGGTACTAGCAACTGGAGTAGAGACCTGGAATTTGTTCAGGTCATGCAAATTCACTCCTACCATTCAGGCATCACCAGGGACCCTTACGTTCTGAACTGACTGAAAAGTGATTCTTCAGCAGTATCCTTGCCTAAAGATCTGGCAAGCATAATACTGGTGAAAAGGGCTTCGAAAGCTTTAAAGATGACGGAATATGATGTACAGGATACAGGGCTTTTGTCTCCCATTCTTTCATCGCTCATTTGTTGTGCCTGACCAACGGAATGCACAAGTATTGCAGTGTGATCAAAACATGCAGAGCCTCTTCACAATTCTTGCGCAAAGCACTGTCTAAACGAATGTGAAATAACAAAGGTGTATCCTTTGCAATGAATAAAAAGGATATGGAAAGCAAAGTGAGAAACAAAACACAGCCTCAATGCACAAGCCAAAAAGATAAAATAACATTTTAACATGATGGGCAGTGAGGGCCACAAATCGCCGACGTCGATAGGGGAAGATGAAACAGCCGTCCGATCTTAGCTGTAATTGGGGAAAAGGCAAATGAAGGTTTCATCGTCTTAGAACATGAAGTGGCGCACTGAAAGCAGCTTTATATTCATCGCAGTTTAGTGTGTTTGACGAGAAATTGGTTTTTGCTGACAAAGTTTCTCAGGATTAATTATCCATCCGCTCTGTAATGACTGCTCAGAGTACAGTAATTGGTCAAGGATTTCAAAAATGTTCATGTAACATAAATGCACATCAAAAAGTGCATGTGTAAAAAAGGCAGTTTTATATAACTCTGAACACCATGTGAGAAACACTGCCGCAGCAAATGATAGTTTGATTATATAATTTATTTATTGATTTACTGGTTTAAACTTCCATGATTTTAAATGTCTACTTAAATACATCGTGAGTGTGATTTTACACTTTGTTTGTGTGAATTCAGCATCATTTATCAACATCCTCGATACCCTTACTCACAGGAATATAAAGTGCAAGTATTCGTTTAATATACTGTTGATATTTACAGCTAATTTCAATGGTTGACATTTCATACTGGTAACTGCATGACTTAGATAAAATGTGGAACTGACTACGCATGGAATGCTGTTTACGCTTCAACTGGTCTACAATGGCTAGTTTAGGAAATTACTATTTATTCTGTAAAGTAATCGATTTGAAGTGTTTAGGGGTCTAATTTTCTTTGCATTTGATAATGTCGGTGTGGGTTACCTACTTTAAGGGGTAAATAGATGAAGTGTTTAATTTAGACACTGCCTTACACATCCCGACAATGTAGTAAATAACTACGTGTTCCATGAAATGCCCGAATTATACGCTGTAAGTAATACAAACGAATTTCATTGTGTTCTATGTAACGGCATTATTCCTTAAGTTTTGTTTCAGACTATTGAGGAGTGATGAAATCAGCAAGATTTGGAATTTGAAATTTTTCTATAGGCACTAAGTAAAACGATGAAGAACATCAGGATTTTCGGTGCACCGACGAAGAAACAAACAGGCACATACCTAATACAAGATTACAGAGTTATCGCTTCGCTAATCTCTGCGTTTTAAGCGTACTGCATCTGCCAAGACTAGAAACTACCTCAATGTACTCAATTTATTATACCTACCAAATGCGCATTATTAGTCACATACGAGTGCTAAACACGTAGCTCCAACATGTTTCGGTACAAGCGTACCATCTTCAGGGGGCGCAATATGCCCCGTTTAAAACCAACTGCCAGTGATAAGCTACCATTTACAAGGTTCCATAGTCTGTAGTAGGCTCCGTTGTTGATGTCGTTTACGTAAAAAAGGTACAACCTGTATTATTTTTAAAATCACATGGTTAAAATACGATTAAGACATTTCTTACATAATAAATATGATTTATACTGACCAAAATTACTGTGTCGACTGGTGGTGGAAACTTCTAGTCTGTGGTATTACATGTTCAGGTCTCTAGAGCATATCTCAATCCAAGGCGGATCGGATCCCTATGTTTAACACTGACATGTAACTTAATACTGTGCATTTGGTTGGTATAATAAATTGAACATATTGATCTGAAAATGCACGGAATAGGCAACTTTAAAACAGAAACTACCTGCCCGAAACTGGGACTGGCGCGCAGATTCTAAAACAGTGTCTTTACTTGAGCCCAGTTTATAAAAAGCAATCCCCAAGCAATAAATGACCAGTTTGGCTAAGTTCCTTTTTTATATAAAGGAGGCTACAGGCTATGTAAGAGTTGTCACTACATGGCGAGTCGTATATGACCGACAGCGACATCCAGTTGAGTTGAGTTGAAATCCGAAGTTTCGGAGGCCTTCTCTGACTCTACCATCAGTGAATATGTGTTCTTAAATACTATCATATTAGCCGAAGCAACCACATTATTTTAAGGAAAAAGACAGGGAGAAGGACTGGCGCCTTTGTTAACAGCCCATTTCAGAAACCCAACTTATACTGCTTGTAAATATGTGTGTACCATAGGTTATGTGATACATGAACTTGAAGTGTCAAATTTTCTGGGATATTAGTTGTGCAGATTACTAAATAGATACCAGCGTTTGGAGTCAGTAACGATTTACACTCTGCACGGCGTAAAATATCAGAATATTTGAATTTTAATCAACTCTGTGAGAACCTCAAACGTTGCACACGGGAGGTTCTTACGCGGTGAATGGTCCTTTAATAGTGTGGTACGCTGGGATGTAACGTCGTGTCTGTTGTTAGGCGTACAAGCTACTGAAGTCTGGATGGAACGTACTTTCAGGCCAGAAGTACGAACTTCTAATAAATTCCTAACCCAGTTTCGCAGAAAATTGCTGCCTCCATCTCCAGAACAGAAGTAGTGATGTCTGATAGATAAGTGCGAGCGTATCTAGGGAAACACTCTTCCTTCCACTTCGGGTAACATAAATTACGTTCGACAGATATGCAACGATACTTCGGAGATATTTGCTTTCCCCGTCTTCGGGGTAGAAAGTAAGTTGTTCATTAAAACACAGGAAGCGTGTTTCTCCGAAACGTACGTAACTTTCCCAGATTACATGACATCATATCCCACAATAATGAAAACCCTATTTTTAGGCTTAATCCAGTGTTATGCCTCGAGATGAATGGCTGATCTATATCGACGAAACAGCTGATTACATTACAGATACATCCAGCTAAACGCAGTATGGCAGTTTAACTCAGTTTCCACTTTCATCTTCCCAGTATAACTGCTATGTATTTTGATACAAAAAGGTATATAATCCAACAACATGTGCCAATAAAGGATAACACGTTGAGAAGATATTTTCTCTTTTATTAACTTTCTGCTCAGATCTTCTCCAAGAATACTGAGCATCATAACGGTGTAACTTTCTCAGGTTTTGATTTCTGACCCAGAGACAGCGAGCGTTTAAAGTCATTTGCTCTAAGTAAGGATTTTAAATTTCAAGAAACCCGTTATAGGGCAAAAAAATCTAAAGCTTCCTTTACACATACACACACACACACACACACACACACACACACACACAAATTTCGTAGTTCAGATATAAGAAAATTGCTAAAATGAAGTTACAAGCTCACCGGGATGTGGCGCCTTGTCGATTGGTATCTACCGATGTATCAGCAGAGAAGCGTGTTTGCTCCACATTTAATCATTCCGCTTTGAGAATTCCACGTTCAAATTCCCTGCCCCTCAACCACTCCCCCCCCCCCCAAAAAAAACTTTTCGTATGCCTAACGGGCACTCGATGCGTACCTTTGCAACACGAGAGCTTCAACACCTACTTAACCTCGGCACTGGAATCGAGATGAGCGATTTCCTTCAACTCTAAGTCGCACTGGCCCAAGGAAAGTGGGCTGGACATTCACAGACCAGGTGACTTTGTAAGAATCACAGCACATGTTATCACTGTGCTTTAAAGATTTAAGAACGAACACTACTCACCCGAGAGATTTTCCGGTAGGTGTACTGGCTGGTGTTGGCCTCTTGTCCTCACGCATGTTGCTAATGTGCATCTTAGAAGTGAGTCTTTTCAGCACGTCATCCATCGTTCTCTTAACTGGGTGCGAACTACTAGTGCTGTTATTATTATTGTTATTATTATGAGTCGTGCTATTATTATTGTTATTATTATTAACACCGCCTGACTTCATCATAACGTCCAACGTCGGCGAACTACAGTCTGAGGAACTTCTTCGTCTGCTGCCACTGTCCAGAGCTTCTTGTTGAAGATGGATGGCTGACAACGCCGGAAGTAAAGAAGAAGGAGGTGGAACCAGATTGCTTTTGCTATTGTTATGATATTCCGTGTCCTGCGATTGTTGTGCTGGACAAAGAAGACGCTGTTTCTTGTTAGGCGGGGAAGGTTCGTGGCTATCGCCCGGGCAGTCATCAGGTTCGCTTCCTGTTGCCGGTGATGATGAAGATGCATCGGACAGTTTATAAAGTGACCCTGCGGTTGCCGCCTGAGGGTCCTCGTCTCCTATTTCGCTCAGATTGTTACTACTGCTATCCTCCATGTCTGTTAAACCACCGCCATCACTACCACCACAACCTACTGAAGACAATGTGTTCGAAACGCTTATTGTGGCTGGAAGAATTGTTGCACTGTTCTCCTCTGTTGTGACCAAACCGCCGCTTTCTTGAAATTTAGTCGGCGGAGATTTCCGCTTCGACGACATACTTCTGAAAAAAAAAAAAAAATAAAACAATATTAAAAATTAAAACACTTCCAAAATCTATCTTTTTTATAACTAAAGGTTAGGAAATAATACTTTTCAAAATAAAGGTCAATATACCGCACTCAAACCAGATGTTCTTTTTGGATTCAAAATTTAACCAATGTTTGAATTTATCTTAAATTTTTAATATACTTCGCAGTTTTTCTCAGTGGTTTATATGTAAGATGTATACACAGACTGATGTATTTGGGCTATAATTGAAATTAATTTTGGCACCTTCAGCCAATTTCCCCCAGACTCAATCATGTCTAAAGTTCAGTTCGCTGTTCACGTTAGCTCACCAGATTAATCTTTCGTACGTCCCTCCACCTATCCCAAAGTTTCTAACGATCAGACTTTTACACTAAGACTTATAATTCTGGCAATTGTTACCTCCCAGTCTAGTTCCGTCCGTGAGAATTAGATAAAACAGCACCAGAAAAACCTGCAGGAGAGAGGCTACTTGGAGGACCTAGGCTTAGATGGGAGGATACTCTTAAAACATAGCATGAAAAAGTCGAGTGCGTTTATCAGTCGCAGGTTACGTACCATTGTCGGGCTGCTGTGAACCTTAATGAGCTTCCGAGTTCACTAAAAAATTATTTACCTTTTTAAGACGGGTTGCTCCAGTCAGCAAGATGGTTATTTCGTCGATTGGATAATCTCGTCCTTTCAAATATGCACAGGAGTTTCTAACGGCTAACAGCAACAAAACCCGTAGTTCTACAACGTCAAAGCGTCGTTCTCTGAGTCTCAAAATGGTCTTGCTATCCATCATGCTTTTTACTGTTCCTTATATGTTTATTTCATATATTTCTTTGTTCATTTTTGTATAATTATCATATATAATGTAGAAAATTATTTAGAAAAGAGCGATATGATCATAATTCTTAGCAGGATTTATTTTTCCGAACCTTAAAGCAAGAGCAGAAATATGGTCACACCTGCGTCTGAGTCGGGATCACGAAGGGATACGGAATATCGGGGGTGACGGAAGGTGATGTCCACGACTGCACACTGTCACTATGGAGGACAGTTCATCCGTTCTCATTAAATGTGTGCGCGATGTTCTTATGACACACTGGCGGCGACCTGCTGGACACCCCTACTCTATATATTAACTCCTCAAAGTTCAGTAATTATTAGATGTATTACATGCTTCCGACTGTTACGAAATCCTGCATTTGACCCAAACTGTGTACTGATGTGTGCAGACCAAGCATCTATCATTTACCTAAAAAACCTACACACGACGGTCGTTGTAATGGAAAAGAGGCATGTTTCCTCTGCAGTACGGACTAGAGTTTTACATTATTTTCATCAATTTTATGATTCAGAGAACTAATGCTTCTAGGGATACTACATTTTAGAGCCCGGCCCCCCCCCCCGCCCCCTTGCCCTTCTTATTCTTGCCCCTCGCTGCCGTCTCTATGTTAATACGTTCATTTCCGTTAGCAAATCGTAAACTAATTTCATTATAACTGATCAGCAACATCTTTTCCTTTCCATGTCCGTGTCCGCCAGGATCCCGCCCTACTGTGTCTGACGTCAGAGAGTCCAATAGTGTACATACCACGCACGGTACCTTACAACGAATCGAACAGGAAGGCAACTGATAATATGAAGACATTCTAAGCAGTGGGAAATGAAACTGTGATCCGAATCGATGTTACAGTCAGGAAATAGGAGATTTTCTCTATTTAAATAGCTCGAGTTATAATCAGTTTGGGGCAATAAAATAAAGGACTGCTTTTGCAACGATTTTGCACATGATATAGGGGCCCAACTACAGAACGTTATGTTTCAGAGTGTCTGTGTTTTGTCACTGTGATATGCTAAGCTCGTAGTGCAGTTTCCGACAGGCTTTTCTTCAACGAAATACTAGCTTTCGTTTTACGTTCTCAAACGTTTTTTTCCACCGAGGCACTTAAGTGAAGTAAGATAATTAAAAGCAGAACAGTTATGTAGTTACTGAACAACAAAAGCTTTGGCTTTACTGAAGGTAAAAATGGAAAAATTGTACACAATAATTGCACATTCCCAAGCTGCTATATTTATCTCCATGTGTGTGCGTTATTTACTCCCAGTCGCGCCCAACTGAATAAAGGCTAATTTAATGTGAATCTTTGTCTCAAAAGCTGGTTGTCATAAGACACATATAACCCGCATTACAACAGGAAGTACGTGTGGAATATTAGGTGATAACAGGCAGGACTGTGGAGTCGGAGCCGGAAGGAATTTTAAGTGGAATCCGAGTCGGAGTCAGTAAAAATGTACCGACTCCGACCTCAGTCTAAAATCTTAACTAGATACGCAAAATTCAGAGCCCTGATATCTACAGTAAACATTACACTTATACTTAAAAACAGGTATAAGTCTAAAAAGTAGCCTGACGATTCACGTGGTGGTGATGAAATGTCTTATAGGTTTACCATTAGTAATACGCATTAAGATTTTACGAAGGAGTAGGAGTCGGAAGTTTTGCGTACCGAGTCCACAGCCCTGATCTGATAACAGGTGGTCATGGTAGAGATCCACAAAGACTAATCTGTCTGCAATAAACATATATGACAAGAAAAGAGATTACTAGATCAAATCGCAAAATGGTGGTGAAGTCAGGTGACGCGAGGGCCTAAGGAAATGTCTCCATGTTTAATCCATCTCCCAGGATAAAATTTACAAAGAAAACGGACGACAACATGACTTGAAGAAGTGGCAACCACATGCAAAAGTGCGGTTAACTATAAAAATGTTCGGGGAGAATGCTGGTGGTTTAGCAGAGGCTAGAAAAAATGTTCTTACGCAAGGGTCTGATAACAGTATTAAACTTTCTTTTGTGAATTTCTCTCGCTCGGTCTGTTTCAATAAGCACAGTCACATTTATTGAATGCAAGCCAAATCTGACTGATAGGATACAAAGGAATTCGCATTAGCACGTCTTTTGTTCTAGTTCTATTTCTTGGTGACTGGCATCTTTTTATGGATGTTTTTTTATTCCTACTAGATGCTAATTGTTATCACGCGGTGAGGGGATGGGGCTATGAGTGATCGGCTGATCGAGGTTCATACGCCAGCAGATGACGATAGCCAGACTCACTGTGCCATAAATGCTCTGTTCACAGACAGTCTCTACATACACCTATCGAATTTAAACCCACTCAAAATGTCATTTTATCTAATGTAAAGCGGAAGCTGTTCAGATAATTGGCTGTGGCAGAGTTGGAAAATAATGAAAAATACAGATATTTAAGGTGGTAAATATTAAAACAACAGGGTTATAAGACGAAACTCTTTGTAGTTTTTATATACGTACTAACGCTTTGGAGGAACCTGCTAGCTCCTTTTTCAGCATGTGAAATCACAAACCGACACACGGCAGAATATGACATTCTTCATTGCCACCACCAAAAAACTTCAATTCCAGGCTGCCAATAGTCACCTACACCTTTAAAGAGTAAATTTTCTTTCTTGTCATGTTGAGTGACAATATTTACTTCGTTAGACAAGCAAACACAGCAGCCTAAATATTTAACTCCAATTACTATTCCACACTCCATCTAAAGAAACATTTAATTATCCAAACCACGAAATATCCAGCATCTCTTTTACTGGCACACCACATCAAATAAATCAGATGGCGCCAATGTTTCGAAGCAGTTTAACCTTTATTTTCTCGTCAATTAGAGCAGTAATTTGCGGCAAGGTGCCTTGGGGGAGTAAGATGAACCAAATCGTCGTCTTGCCTTGTGATTTCAAGAACCCCTGGCAAGCAGGCGCATTAGCGAACGGAAATGGAGCTCATCTCCTGTGCATCCGTGTCTTGAGGAAATTAGAGACTGCAAGGTACACATATTATTGGTATTGTACGTCTCGTGCTGGTCCTTGTACCGAGGATCAAGCAGGAGTCCCAGGTTTGAACTAGCGGCTCTATTATCTAGTGTTCCTTCAGAACGGAAGAAACCGATATAACTGAAGGCACAAACAAGAATAGGAAATTTGTCAGGTAAAAAAATTCGTGTACTATTAAACACGGTTACGAAAGAAATAAACAAAAAGGAAATCAATGCAGTAGGAGAATTTCAAAATTTTAAAGATCTTAAAAATTTAAGTGATTTGAAAGGGAAGAGCAAATAAGAGAATAATTTATAAATGAAACAGTAACTGAACAGCAGTTCGCGTTGACATCTGTTATCGTTTGAAGACTGTGTCTAATTAGTGAAAATTTGAAATAATAATAATACGTTATCATCACTACCACCACGACTGTCGTCGTCGTCGTCCTCCTCCTCCTCCTCCTCCTCATCATCATCATCATCAAACACTACTACTGAACGTGGAGAATATTCTATTCATAAATAAATCTGAGAATTCGTATCACACCGCTGACAAACGTAAATGTGTCTCCATACAGTTGTGAATAATTTGTTTTCATACTCTACGCCTTGTTTTATAATAACTAACATTCTAAAATGAAGAATTATACATAGTGTAAAAATCCTTGCGGTTTCGTTCACTGTTGCATGAGTAACTAAAAACCATGACACTTTGAAGAAAGTGTACGGTACTGTGCATAAAATACGCGTCTCATTTCTCTTTCCAACTTCGGTCTTCATGTAAACAGTCTCTTATTATTGAATTTTAACGTAATAAATCTGCAATATTTCGCAGTTGGGCATAAGTCCCCGCATTATGATAATCCGTTCAGACATTCTCTAGTGGATATATGCCAGCAGACGGACAGAGAGAAGGTACGGCGTGGCTAGCATTAGCATTTGACAACTTTTGGTTGCTAATGCACCACGAATTACCATTACAGCAGCAGAAACGCAAAGTTCATACCACTAACACAAAAACGCCATCCCCAGCCTGTCGCAATCTCCATACCATCTTAACGTTAAATTATTTTCCACTGCCTGGCTTACAAGCAGGCCTACATGTTTTCATAGGCGTTTATACACCAAAAGTTCCGCCTTTCTGCCTACATACCCACCCAGTCTCGTAACCTCTTGCATTCCATCATTCTAAAAACACCAGATGTCTTCTACAGATCCCCACGCCTCATTGTGATAAGGGTCTGTCCCTAATTGCTCGACTTACCCTACTTAACCTTCTCACATCCACATATGTACCTGACTTTGTTTCCAAACGCCTGTTACCTAGGTTTTGGCATTAAACTGCAAATGTTATTCTGCAGGCAAATATCCTCATTTTCTGGGTTAGGAACCACAAAACTATGTTTGTAACTGTATAAAAATAAACATTCCTATAATTTATTGCTCTCCTACTTTTATTAAGTCCTCATATCTACGTTTGCCACACGAACATTAGTCCCATTTGCAGTCCATTACTAAATGGCTAACACCACAATAAAATTTTGCCCTACAACGTCTCATGAAGACACAGTGAGGAATAGAGGTATATCTAGAGTGGTGTGAGGTTAACGCCACGGCCTGGGCGACTTAATCTCGGAAAGAGCTCCGGTACCCACTGGAGGAGGCTCGGTGGGCCCCAGGACCGGCCTGGACGGGTTTTGGCGAAGCGTAAATCTCTTGTCCCACGCGCGGATCGAATACAGGACCGTCTAGCCCGCAGCGAGCCCCTGTATCGACTGCACTATCAGGGACCCGACTAACGCTAGTACTAAAACTGAATATTTATGGCCGTAAGTGTTACCATTTCTAACTGAACAATGTTGTATGGCTATAACAAGAAGAAACCATTTCATCGACAATTATCACAAATATTTAGCACTTTTGTCGCAAAAAAAAGGCAACAAAATATTCGTAAATTAAAATGTAACTGTTAGTAATTTTAACCTTTTAAAGCCTAGCGGTAACTTTACGTACCACCAGGTTTAACATTAAAAAATTCTACGTGGTGCCCACATTGTGTTTATGTGTTTTGTACGGATCTCAGAACAAATAGCAACTTTCGCCTTATAAAACATTAAGAGATTGGTTTTTATAACCGAAGTGGAGAGTGTTTACAGCGCGGTACGCACTGAGTCCTTTATAAAACAGATACGCTTCGTCTTTAAAGGGTTAAATCAACAACTTATTTAATAAATGGAATGCGATCATTATACAATCATGTAAAAAATGCAACAAAATTTAAAAAAAACATGTTTTAGGTCCTTATAGGATTAGTGAATAAACACGTCTCAATATGCTGTGGAACTCTGCCCATATCAAGAAACTGTAACCTCGAGAAGCCGACAGGAACAAATATCCATTCTTTGCCCAGGATTTTAACAAGATGGAAACAATCAACCGCAGTACTTGCATATCATTTTAACATTCGTGGATACCCTACATACTGGCGAAAGTAAGCAGTGAATTTCCTAACATCTTTGTGCGTGACAGCAAACAGAATTCGCACGTCTACGTACAGGCCTATTTCATATCGAGTTTTGGTTAAGGTTTCGAAAAACTAAGGTGTGTCGTTTCAGAAATATTTTCCAAACAAACGTTAAATTCATACAAAGTAAACTTTCTCCAGTTGATAACATATATTACTTCGTGCATGAAACTCTGAAATCGCCAAGGAATTGGGTAATTCTAAGTGTTCGAGAGCTAATTTTAAAGTTCTCCATAGACGACAAAAAAAAAAAACATAAGAATATCATACCACAAAATGGGATTTTTCATGAAGTTCGCCTCATTCCCCTTCTCCTAAATTCTGAATCCATTTTGGTCTGCACGGTATTCATTCTAGTGAATGTCAGGATCTCAAGAACGTAAATGCTTATTTGTGTGACTAACTGCTTGTTTGAATATTACATTTTCTGTGATGATGCACCGTGCAGTGTGGTAGTAATTTAGAGTTTGCTAAGTTATCTGCCGCTTCCATTTTTTTCTACCCTGAAGACAAATGGCGACTGGTTCTCCCGCAACTTCGGTAATTTTCTACCACACGGCTTTGCGAATTGGATTTGAGAGGACATAAATTACATGATTGCTAAACAACGAGCAAACGTAAAACCTATGCAAAGTGTATTTATGTGGGTCGTCATGACTGTCACAATCAAGACCGATTATTTTCGTAAACAAAATAAATCGACAGGCCTTTGCAACGGAGACTGCAGGCGTTGACTGTCTGGTAAAGAACACCAGATGGGCGAACGGGCATTGTCTGAGGGCTTCCAAAGCAGTTCAGTTTTCTGTCTCACTACCTTCCGTTTTCGTCTCTCTCTCTCTCTCTCTCTCTCTCTTCTTTTCTTCCTCCTCCTCTCCCAAGTCTTAAACCGACATTACGTACTCGTACTTAGAACTGTGAACGAACACACAGGCCTACTAATCCTCAGAGTTCCGATGTCTGATAAAGATATATCTGTACACATAACGACTAAAGGTGGGGACTTCAGTTTGGATAGAATACCTCCCCTTCCCCCCTCCCTCCCTCCTGGCAATGGCTACAGATATGAGGGTCAAAGGATATAAAGAGTTGTCATGGCATTTATTAATATATTTCTAATAGATGTGCAGCAGTATGAAAGGTTCTTCAACATTCGACAGACACACACACACACAAACACACACACAAACACACACACAAACACACACACACACACACACACACACACACACACACACACACACACACACACACACACACACTGCGCGTGCGTCCTCATAAACATGCAACGTGATATCTGTAGTTCTCACAGCGATGACTAGTCAGAACACTCTCCCCCACATTATGACACTGTACAGCGTGGTAGAATTCTTATCAGACTTTACGGCGTCAAGTTCCAGAAGACCGTATTCTTGATAGTCGTTTTTACACCAAATATCTGTATCGATAGATAGTAACTACGTTTAATTACAGAATGCAAAAATATTTGATAAGGAAGTAATTTTCTTATTTTAACTGTCTTTGGGTAAGTCAAGTAACTATGAACATACGACAAATGGATGTATCGTATAAATGGGTTGACATAATATTTACGCCCTAAGTCTTTCATCAAGCGTTTGCTGATTCATTATGATTGATAAAGTCATTACAAAAATAGTTATTAAAGAACTATTTCTTGTAAAAACCTAAGTTTAAGCATTTTTCGTAACATGTGTTTTACTTTTCTCCCACCCAAAATGGTGTTTGCCAAAAAATTGTCACAACTATTTTATGACTTCAACAACAAACCTATGATGAAAGATGTCGAAGTCTGGCGCTTCAAAATTATGTCAACCCTCTCCAATGACCGGTTCCATCTCTGTTCATGAAAGACACTTCCCAACTGCCAATGCTTTCACAGAAGACAATTTATCACGATTTTTAAATACTTCAATAAAGTTTAATTACTAAAATAACACTGAGAAAAAACATATGAAAACACGCAAATGAAACTTTTTTTTAATTAGGCATGGGAGGTACACGGAATATTGATGTCCTAGATATATTGATAAGAAAATCGATACCAGCTAATCCCCAAACAAGTAACACCACAAATCAAGCATTCTATTTATAGGGTCTAGAGATGACTGAGAGGAGGCAGCAAACAGAAAACTGAATTTTGGTGACGATCACAGGGTTCTGGTGATATGGACATTGAATTTGTTTGCAACCAGGTGCTTAAGTAGCAGAAACTGGAGTATGGATAAAACTACACAGGGGGGAGGTTCGTAATTTTTATTAATCGCCAAATAAGTAATGTTCACCAGAAGTAGAGTGGGATGAATAGGACATGCAGCACGAATAAAAGCTCTAAGAAATGCATTATCCTACAAAATTTGCCAGAACAGCGCATAATGTGATCATTACGGACAATTAGGTAGAGACGGCAGGGATTTCATTATTCATTAAGGTCTATTTGTTTACTCGGTTATTTAACGACGATATTAATAGCACAGATTAGTATGATTAAGGAAGAATGAATTGAAAACAATGTGGAATGAAGCCGTCGTTGCCTGACCTGTGGTACTTAACTGGTACTTGACTGGCGGAAATGAGAGAAGCCATTAAGAACCTGTTAATACAGCCGGTCTTTGGGCCGAGAACTGAACCAAGTATATTCTGAATACGATATAGGACCGTCAGCCAATTGGTATGATCAATAGTCGACTGATAAACCGGAGTGTCAGCCGACACAAGCAATGCTTTATTCAAGGAAGTGTCACAGCCGAGCAGAATCGGTGGTGCGCGACCGTTTCTGCGCCATCTGACGCAGCTGCTGGGTGTCAAGGAATTGCTTCTGCCGTCGTACAAGCGAATGGCTGCGTGACTGACCGCCAATGACTTAACAAGCCACCCTTCGTTAACAGAGCGGGTAACACCTGCGTTGCTGAAAACACGCGCTAGATAAAACGGCATAACGAGGGGCTTCACATTTTGTACTCCTGGACAAAAATTATTGGAGTGATCATGTCAAGGAAGCTGGGGTGGATCGGTCATGTGACACGCGTGTGGGAGAAGAAAAACTCATACACGTGTTTGGTTGAAGAATCTGAAGTGACCAACTAGGAACAGGTACGTGTAAATGGCTATGTACGGACTTGATACAACTGTTTGGGTAAAGCGACAAATGGCGGACTTTTATGGATACGGTAATGAACATTTAGATTCCATAAAATGCACTGTACTTTCGACTAGCTGAGGACGTATTAGCTTGTCAAAGAGGACTCTGATCTAGTCAGCTGGGGAGGCCAAATATGCCTTTATACGTCAGATACGCGTGCGTTACTGACAGATGGAAACAAGGACACACAAAAGGTGATGCAAAATAAGAGCCAAATTTACCATGAAAATGCAATTTCTAATTACTGTATACGTGAGGATTAGATACAGGGCTGTCCATACACAATAGAAAGTTAAGAGACAAAATTAAAAGCGAAAGTTAACCCTGCGCTTACAGAACCCTCTATCATTGCAACTCGTCTGAATTATAATTAGAGATTCAGTTTGTACCTAGTATCCACCATTACACGAAGCTGTCTGCCACTGTCGTTTAGGAAAAGAATGGCAGTTTACTGTGACAATACCATGAAACACACAACATTCCTGAGGCAAAATAAAATGCACAGTTCGTTTTTGTTTCGAATGCAAGCAGTTTCACATGGTTAAGAACCAAGCAATGAGACATACGAATACACAGCGCCACTAGTTGCAGGTGATTAGTTAGCTCCAAGTCCCGGTCGGTTTACCCGACAGCACCGGATGCGAAAAAGAGAAACATTTCTGCGCCCCTACCGGGATTCGATTGCTGATTCCCCAATCGTATTAGCACCTAGCCTGGTCACTGAGAAGGCATGAGCCATCTCAACTCGTAAAATGTTAAAACTAAATTTATTTTAATCATCCCGTAAACACGTGACACCCTAGTACACGACCTTAATCTTTCAGGTCGTTCAGGTTTCCACGGCGTATGTTATAATGTTGCAGCGTCTGGCACCGCAGTGGTGAGATTTCCTCTTCTCCAAAACGTCGACACCGGATCTGTGGCCCACCAAGCCTCCTGCTGAACTGTAACGTTGTTCTTTTCCGCAGGCAGTTTCTCTTTTTAGCGGAGAAGGACCCCGCAGCAGACTTTACGGAAGCACCGCAGCCCTAAGGCTTCTTGTGCAACATGATGTAGATTATGACTACTTTTTTGTCTTTTTCCAAGTAGTGCAGCGCCGATGGAATGAAACTGACAGGGAAAACCGAAGTTCTCGGGGAAAAACCTGTCCCAGTGCCACTCTGTCCACCACAAATCCCACATGGACTTTCCGGAGGTAAAGCGGACAAGGTTTGAAGTTCACCACTCATTTCCATGCAGTGCCCAGGTTACGAACGAGTGGACCTGAACCTCTACACCCCTACACGCTTGCATGGCGTGGACGGGGACTTTACCTTTTTTGATCTCTACCAACGTTTCTGAGACTTGCTATCTCCGTTCTTAGAAGAGAGAAGAATTATCCTCCGGAATACTGTGAGACATACACCAGACTACACGGCGTCATAACGAACAAGAATCGTAATCGACGCTTAAATCTGAAAGAATTTGTACGGTTTATTCGACCGAATTTCTCAGGCCATAACCGAGTTCGTAGCGTTGCAACAAAACATGCAAATTATGACGCTATGGAAGAAATTAAATTGGATTTCTGAACGGCCGAAGTAAAGCGTATTTTCATCGTTCAGGCCGCTCACGGCGAATAACATTATGCTTCGCGTTTTTCTCGATTGTCGCCTACCGTTGCTCTTGTGTTTTATTTGCAAGAGCGCAAGGGCGGATATTCAATAAAGAACATTTGAAGACAGAAAGCAGGAGAAGTGAAAAATGGTGTGTAAAAGCATTAAATAATAAAACTTCATGAAATCTATTTTTCTCTAAACAGAGATAAATTAAATTGGACTGAAATTTCGGACTATGTAGCAGCGAAGCCATAAATGTTTCTTCATTGTTTTATTCGTATTGGTTTCTGAAACAACGTACACAGTTTAACACTGTTAACTTCGTACATTGTTACGTCATCAGTCACTAAAATAAGAACCAACCAAATGCACTGTATCAAGTTTTATTATTATTATTCTTTTCGCTCTACCCTGACATGTTTCGACGTTTCAGCCGTCATCCTCAGGGGGTGCACCAAAATTTTAATGCTGACAGGATAGATGTTTTATATTCATTTGCTGTATTCCTCTTCAGTGGAGTGACACTGTGCACTTAATGGTAAAAACACTGCACTCTTCAGTGGGGTAGCACTGCACACTTCAATATATTACATACAGTGTTTTAGCCATTAAGTGTGCAGTGTTACCCCACTGAAGAGTGCAGTGTTTTCACCATGAAGTGCACAGTGTCACTCCACTGAAGAGGAACGCAGCAAATGAATATAAAACATCGATCCTGCCAGCATTAACATTTTGATACACCCCCTGAGGACGACGGTTGAAACGTCGAAACATGTCGGGGTACAGTGAAAAGGATAACAACAGAACTTCATACCGTGCATTTGGTTGGTTCTTATTTTAGTCACTGATAACGTACACAGTGTTATGGCAAGTGTTCAGCTAAACGAGCGGTAAATATAAAATGATTTCAGGACGCTTTTAATTATCTGTATGAAGCAGATGTCAGCATACTTGCGAGATATGAGACTTCCATAGCGCTGCTGTTGAAGATTGTGATCTTCTGGCATGTTACACTGTGCAGCGAAGTTAACGGATCCCGACGTTCCATCTTCAGAGGTTTAGAGGTCTTCCAAACCCTTGAAGAAGTAGGCACGTAACTTCCTAGAAGACTACAATCCTAAACATCAATACTTTTGAAATATCGGGTCTCTTCTTACCCCCCCCCCCCCATTTACACCTACCTAATGTGCACACCTTTAGGCCTCGTGGACAGTAATGACTTCCGAAGACATCCCAGCTTTTGAAGGTCAGAGCACTACGTTCCGTCGAATGGTCGGGATATGCTAATTCCGCTACACAAAGTAACATTCCAGAACACCAGAATCCTAAACCCTCCTGGTGAAGCCGTGTGGTCTGGTAGAAATTTATTCGACGTCTCCGAGGAACGTCATATTTCCGCATTTACTTACTGCGAAATGTCTGTACATTTCTACCACATTACTCGGTACTGCATCTCGAACGATTTTAACGTTTAAAGTCACCGCAGTGAGAATCTCAAAACCCACGCTGCTTCCATCAATCTTCACGCCAGTTTTACCTTTTTTTTTTAGCTTCCTTCTGCTGTATTCATCAATTGTTCTTTCTTCTTCCTTACTGCTCCCGCTCTCCTCTGTACCTTTACCCATAGGTGTAACCTGGGGAGAGGGGGGAGTGGGGCCAAATGCACCTCCAATATTGTTTATATCTAAAAATAATTTTTTGGCTACTGAGTTTCGGAGAGGAAAATAAAAAATTGGGGTGTTTGTGGGGGAAAGGGGTGTATGTACATTAAGGTCTGGTTCAAACCAATCTTCCCCTATTTCTAACTTGACTCTTTCGTAAATTAAAGTTCCTAATACGCAATGTCGAGGTTGCGCCCCTCCCTCCCCCAGTGTTGTTAGCCAAGTTACGCCTATGCCTTTACCTTTGTTCTGCTCTTCTTCTGTTCACTAATTATAAGTTACACTCTACACTGTGTGCTGGTCTAGTTAGAAACGCCGTGTGACATCAGTAAGCATCATTTTAACCACTGCTGTAAATACTCTTATTTGTTTAGTAGGTACGTAGGCATGTACGTATGTATGTATGTATGTATGTATGTATGTATGTATGTATGTATGTATGTATGTATGTATGTATGTATGTACGTATGTATGTATGTATGTACGTATGTGTGTGTATATATACGTATCCACCATTTCATGCATCCTGTGTGTGTGTGTGTGTGTGTGTGTATGTATGTATGTATGTATGTATGTATGTATGTATGTGCGTGTGTGTACGTATGTATGTATGTATCCCTATGTATGTATGTATGTATGTATGTATGTATGTATGTATGTATGTATGTCTGTACGTACGTACGGCCGTATAGATGTATATATGTATGTATGTACATATGAATGAATGAATGCCGCCCGCTTTAACATTCAGAAACTCTATTTTTCCCACGAACTGTATTATTTATGTAGTAAGACAGCAAGAAAATAAACGAACAATATACACTGT
This sequence comes from Coptotermes formosanus, assembly GCA_013340265.1. Lineage (NCBI taxonomy): Eukaryota > Metazoa > Arthropoda > Insecta > Blattodea > Rhinotermitidae > Coptotermes > Coptotermes formosanus. Next base: position 649,496 of record BLKM01010755.1, on the reverse strand, counting down.
ATTAATTCATAATCTAAGCGTAATTACGATGAAAATTTTGTGTTGATTGCATCACCACTGCATTTGACAGCCTGGACTTTGAATTCCACTTTATCACGACAATGAGTAAAACCCTTCTTTTCACACACAGTCTAAGGTTCACTGGAATGTACTCATATTTCACATGTATGCAATATTTAGTTTTAGATGTGATCCGCTAGGTCTTCACCAAGACTGATCAATTAGTTAACTAACGCTATTCTGTGACTGTATGTTTTTAACACATTATGCACTCTTATCATTTTATATATGTTTGAACCATTAATAGCTATACAATGGTCATATAGCTAATCTTCACGCCGTATGGAACTTCTCACTGACGATATCTGAATAAAACAGAGACGTGTCTGATTTTACGTGTAAATTGAAATAATGCAGCGTATGTTGTTGATTTATTTTCTTACAGTATATGTTCATAAAATTACGTTTATGTGTTTTACATGTTCCGCACATGAAGCAAAGTTCATTTCCTTGAAAATATTTCACTGTTTCGTCTTCGAATTGAAAACAAAATACATTACTGTGATGAACGTCAGGCTTCAAGGGACAGATATTCGACTCGCTTGCTGCATAAACAATACTTTGCTTTGCCCCATAACTATTATGATCGCCACAAAGATCACAGTAATTCATATGCGAACATAAATAATCACTGCAACTTATCTCTTGTGCTCTATGTTTTTAAAAGCGTGTGTGCGTAGGAATGCTGAATAGATGCCAGGCGCGTCCAGCAACTGGCACGGGTCAGTTCCAATAAGCACTGAGAAAATTTGTCACAAGAAAATGAGATAAATTCTGTTGTTCAAATGAGATTCACATGAGGAACGGGTATGCAATTTAACCTAATAGATTCTGGGAAGGAGATAAACTGAGATTTTAACTTCTGTGAATCTGCGTGAGATTTTTAGATTCTGACAGATGTGGATACTAAGTTTGCAGTCTTTTGAAATGTAACAGCGCACAGATTGTTAGATGGGTAGCAACTTCTCGGATAGCAGTTTCCTCCGATAAATTGGTATTATCTACCAAGTTACACGACGTTGTATCCTACAACACAGTAATCTTCATAGATCTTTTTCTAACCGAATATTATTCCGAAAATTTAAAGCCAACAAATCACCTGAGAGAGAGGCGTAATTAGGTGGAAAATACTAAAATGTGTGTGAAATAAATAGGTTGGATTTGGTGAAAAGCACTGGGCTGTTTTGAACTCGGCGTTGAAACTTGGGACTCCATAAAAATTAGGAAAATTCTTGCATAATTTGTATACTATCAGATTAGCTGCACACTGCCCTGTTTAGTTGTATAATGAATTAAAGTTCAGAAAACATCAATATCAGTGTTATGAACGACAGGATTAGCACTACCTCGTTACTCAGCTGTCATTATGAAGGTCACAAGTATCTTCTTTGAATATCGACACACGCAACCCCGCTATTCTGTCTCTCGCGATGTTCACCCACACAACCCCGCTATTCTGTCTCTCGAGATGTTCACCCACACAACCCACTATTTTGTCTACAGATGTTCATCCCCACACCCCTTCTCTTCTGTTTCTATGTCCACCCATACCCCCTACTATTTTGTCTACAGATGACCACCCTCACACCCCTTCTCTTCTGTTTCTCTCTATTTCCACCCATACCCCCTACTGTTTTGTCTACAGATGACCACCCTCACACCCCTTCTCTTCTGTTTCTCTCTATTTCCACCCATACCCCCTACTATTTTGTCTACAGATGACCACCCTCACACCCCTTCTCTTCTGTTTCTCTCTATTTCCACCCATACCCCCTACTATTTTGTCTACAGATGACCACCCTCACACCCCTTCTCTTCTGTTTCTCTCTATTTCCACCCATACCCCCTACTATTTTGTCTACAGATGACCACCCTCACACCCCTTCTCTTCTGTTTCTCTCTATGTCCACCCACACCCCCTACTATTATGTCTACAGATGACCACCCCCACACCCCTTCTCTTCTGTTTCTCTCTATTTCCACCCACACCCCTACTATTTTGTCTACAGATGACCACCCTCACACCCCTTCTCTTCTGTTTCTCTCTATGTCCACCCACACCCCCTACTATTTTGTCTACAGATGTTCATCCCCACACCGCTTCTCTTGTTTCTATGTCCATCCTCACACCCTAATATTTTGTCTACAGATGTTCATCCCCACACCCCTTCTCTTCTGTTTCTACCTATGTCCATCCATACACCTCACAATTCTGTCGCTTTGGATTTTCATCCATATACCCTACTAGCTTGCCTCTCTCTAGATGTCCTGCCATAAACTCTACTATTTTGTCTCTTCTGGTGTCCCGCCATGAACCCTATTATTTTGCCTCTCTGGATGTCCATCTACATTCCCTACTATTCTGTCTCTCTCTCGCCGACCTCCCGCTGGGAAGTAGATGAAGAACTCAAGCCATGCTTATTGTGACCTACCAAAGAGCAACCGGGCTTTATTAATAACTCAAGGCATTAGAACGGCCCGCCACTTGGCACACTAGGACCTTGCGTAGGGGGCTGATCCTATCCCGCTTCTGCACCGATCGAATAAGGGCACGCTGTTGCAACTGTGGTAATTCTTAACTTAATGATAATTAGAAGCGCCACATCTCATAGTGTTTGCTGCACATCTGCTTATCAGGAATCGCGCTTGTGACAATGGGACAAGAATTTCATATATACAGTGACATTAGTAGCTAAGGGAGCACTAGTTCTGAACAGACGATAGATTAAAGCCCATGGAAATTTCGGGAGGGGCTATGTATGACACAGTTCATACATGGTCAAGTAAGTCGAAATGTCCTAAATGCACCATGACAGCATTCTTTTACAGCCCCTTCCATGCATGGAATTAATAAACTGCTTTTAAACTGACAAATTATCGTACTTTTGTTGTGTTCCTAATACTCAATCACACATCACTTTAGGCAGAAGTTAGTTTCTACTTAAAACATTTACGTGGATCGAAAAAGTTTACAGAAAAGATGCTTTACATAATGGTCTTACGGGTGACGACTGAAGCGGCAGCATCTTCGGAAAGGCCTTTTAAGTACCTAATGAAATGAATGAAGCCACGGCACAGTGAACATATCAAATCTAAATTCTAATTTCACGCACTAGCCGTTTAGATAGATAGACAGACAGACGGACGGATAGGTGGGTGGGTAGACAGACAGACAAATAGATAGATAGATAGATAGATAGAATCCATTATTTTCAGCGCTTTATTTATGTTCTGACGACGCTGTCAATAGGCCAGACAGTGCAATGTCAAATGGTTGGGTTAGTAAAGAATGGATGTGGAAATAAGTAGAATGACTTAATCGTGGCCTAAACTGAAAATCCATTTTCAGTCAGAGCCTGTCAGTAACGTATCCTTGAACCCTAGCTCTATATTTAAAAACATTTTCTGAGGTCGAACTTCATATGGCAGTTAAAACTATAACATGCTTATCTGGGAGAGGGGCGCACTCTTGCAGCCATCACAGTAGCAGGCTTCCATAGAAGAAGATCATACTTAATTTCGTAGAAAGTACAATTTCCATAATGGATCGCTACAAAATCCTTTGGCAAATTTAGTGTTTTGTCACTCAATAAGGTGGACTTAGCAGGCCACCTAACACGCACTTGTCGGGGGATGGACTATGGTCATGCAGAAATACTGTCTACAAAAGTACAAATTTGAAGAACTGATAAGACGATGTACTACTATCCAACAAATCGTTGTGGTTGCCATCATTATATGTATACTTCATCACGCGTCGACACAAATTAACTCCAACAAAAAAAAAAGCTAACCCCATATGAGAAGACAGGAGAGGAACATACATTTGGCAGCGACTTCTGGATTAACCTTTACCCTAAGGGGGGGGGAGGGGGGGATTTAAATTTTAGCACCATGGTTTATGACAGACGTATTATTTGAACACGATAATATTAAGAAATAAACTGAATTTTGTGGAAAATAAAACAGGAATTTTAAGGCAGGTTTTCAAGATGCTGTAAATTTCCTTGTTACCTAAATATCTAAAATTACCTTCTAGGGGTGTTTTCAAACGTGCTTTCGCGTATGCGAAGGTGTTTAAAAGGTTAAGGGGAAAGCGGGGCTGGCGAGCGGAGGGACTGGCTAATTCATTCCGGTTTCGTTTCGGAGGAGAGGTAAGGAACTTACCTGAAACTAAATTAGAAATTTGTTGTTCGCGTGAGTATACCATTTTGTGTTACGTAAACACGAAATTTATATTCATTAAATAATGATGTACAAAAATTCAGTTTCTTCCTCGCAGAGAAGAGAGTCTTGTACCCAAAGCAAAGACCAACAATTTAGTGGCGTTTTGGGAAATCACGTCTTGTTGTAGTAATCATACAAAACACATAAATACAAAGTCCGGGGAGAATGCACATTTTCCGCATATTGTAGCATGTGGAAGGCCTACGTTCATTTACCGCTGTTTTTGACAGGATTAATGACTCGGGCCTACATTTTATAAAATTTCGCACAATCCAAATTAGAAAGAGCAAGGTTTTAAACCGCTAGAAGTTTATATCAGCTGTAACGACAAAAATTATTCGGGCCATAAATCAGTAGGGCATAAATATCAAATTTATTTTCTTATTCAGCGAATAAGGGAATGAGTGGAATGCCTCATTTTTATTCAGATCTAAAGATTTCAGTGAAGTATTATCAACCAGGCTGTGACATTGTCTAGTCTGGTAGTTCGGTACTGAAGTTTTCGAGAAATACACCCCTCTATCTCCAGTGTCGTAAAGGGTCTTCTGCCCTGAATATGGAAGCACTACATCTCTCTGCTTTGAACTGTTCATAATCACCCGGCCGACCCACAACAAAATCAATGTTTATACTCATCTGCTGGCCATTGATAAAAGATGCACTGCAGCATCCTTCGTTAAACAGTTTCCACATTATTTGCGAGATTTGAAGTTCTTACAGCAGTAGTGAATGGTTACGCCGTGCTGACAGTCTTCATGGATTTCTAGACCCAGAAAATGGAAGACTGCATGCTCCTCCGAAACGTTGGCCGAAACACTGTGCTGTCCGTGAATACGGACAGCACAGTGTTTTATATAATAAGGTGATGTATCCTCCCTGAAGATGGCAGCTCGACGAAACATGTAGGAGGAAAATAGTGAATAAAACATAACAAATAAAAAATTGTGCATTTAGTTGGTTTTCATTTCTGAGATTAAAAATACGTTGTATTTACTCCAACCAACTGCACATATATATTTATTAATAATTATTTATTACGTTGTGGTGATTTATCTTACATGTTTTGGCCTGCAGAGGCTATCGTCAGGGAGAAGAGTGATACTTTCTTTATATGAGTGTTCTCCATGAAGATGGCTTCTGCAGGCCGAAACATGTAGGAAAAAGCATGACACAATAAATGATCATTAATGAATATATATGGAATTAGACGGAATAAATATAATATATAATTTCGTTAAAGCTGAAGAGTGCTGCTGTCAGTTTTCCTAGTGTCTGAGGGCGCAGGGTCCACTGAAACGTCGACAGAGTTCTCCCAGAATACGTGGTTTATCACATCCGAAAATAAGAAAATCTTCACAGTTATTGCCGTGAGGCTATGAAACCTTCCCTAAATTTCCTTTCTGCCTCTTTTCGACTCAAACTTTCGTTGAATACTTTTTAACAAAAGCAGAAAACAGTTGTACCTGATGTAGATATGGGCCTATAGTAGTGGCTTTCCCAGCACACCCAAAGCTTCCTCCCCTCACAGTAAAGCTATACATATCATATTCCCCTCCACTTTCATTTTTTTATCGGATTTGCTTTAAAAGACATTTATCAGATTTCGCGTTTTGCACGGACAGGGGCAGTGCAGCCGAGCACTCCAAACGATGCCCATCTCGTCTCCCTCCTCCAGTTCAGCTGTCAATTTCCACCATCAAATCAACATACACAAAGGGAGGTATGTCTTATGACGATCCGACAACTGACTCTGCTTCACAATAAGACTTTGGTTAGCTATTTGAAGCCAGCAGAGGAGGAGGAAGATAAGAAAAATAAGAAAAACAGAGACTTAGGATGTATAGTGAGAGGCACTACATTTATTACGACAGGAAGCAAAATTTTCTTCTCTGCAAGTTCCCAGGGAGTGCCTGCGAGTTCGTTCTGGTAACAGCCGGATGGAGGCAGCAAAGCATGTATTTTCTACAAATAATACGCAAAATGTCAATCTAATGCATTATTTACATAGAAAGATGCCTTATGCCGAGATGAATGTCCTCCGTCCGTCCGTCCGTCCATCTGTCGTCTGTGACTACTATCAGCGGCTAAACCTTCTGTCCGAATTCCAAGAAGCTCGGTATAGCAGTTGATTTAAAATGTAACAGCGCAACAGCGAGGTTCGTAAAAATATCGTACAGTGACGATCACACTTTACATACAACCATACATGAATTTTTGACTGTAACTTCAATATTTCTTGACTGATTTTTTTGAAAATCGGTACAGAATATCTGCACGTGATTCCGTTGGGCTTTGTGAAAACTGATGTAATGAAACTCACTCATACTTCACTTAATGGCATCAAAAAATTTCCCGTATTTTATACACTTTTTTTAGATTTGGATGCAATACGGTAGAGAAGACTTTCATATACTTATAAGCTTTTATTTACCAACTACCGCATATTCACTTTTTTCAGACTCCTACATGTTTCGGCTTTTTATTACAGCCATCATCAGGAGTATCAACTTTAGATATGTGCAGCTTGCAGTTTGTCATTGAATGGGAACGTTGACAGAACGTACCCGGTATTGATCCATAACCACCTGGTCACAATACACAGTACAGAAACGACACTTAGGAAATAAGCACCGGGTACCACAGCCAGGGGTATGTAACTAGTCGCATACTTGACACACTAATCAACAGTAATCTTCCAAATTTTATTACATTTTATTTACACTTCATTTTAATCATATATTAATTATATAATATTACATATCCCCAACCCGACAATAACTGGAAGTGGTCGACAGAAAGATGTTTGAAGACAGACTTTTACGTTTTTATATAGACTTTCTATATACATATATTTTATACTTAAAATCCCAGGTACTAACATACTAGATTTTATCATATGCTGCATAATCAGTTACTTTTATATAGATTACCAATCAATGACAAACTGCAAGCTGCGCATATATGAAGTGGGTACTCCCTGATGATGGCTGCAATAAACAGCCGAAACATGCAGGACTCTAAAAAAAGTTAATGTACAGCAGCTGCCAAATAAAAGCTTAAAAATGTAAAACAACTGCATGGAACATGTGTAACACTAAGTACCTTCATATACATTTATTAGAGTGGCTGCAATTTTTGTGAAAATCGGCCCAGTGAGTCATATTTTACTTGTGGGTGTAAAGGAAATTCTATCCGTACTTTCGACAGTTTTTCCGATGTGGGTGAAATCAGGTGTCGGAGATCTGCTTATAATGCTGGTGAGCACTTGGAAGTTTCGTGAAAATCGGCACAGGAAATGCAATGCTTTTGTATTGATTATGAAGAAAATTACACTCATGTGTGTACTGCAAAGAACGTACGCTTCAAGAGTAAAGGACTGCTTCGTACAGCCTATGTAATACGTCACCGAATACATAACTTACAGACTTGTTCCTCCCAGTAAACTCGCCCAGCCTCCGTTAGGAAACCCATCACGTAAATAATCGTTCATTTTGATAATGTTACTAAATATGCACAAGTGCGTTAATAGTTATAGTAACTACTGCGCTTCAAAACGCTAACACTGTAGCTTTTCCCCCACGAAACGAATAAATTTGGCACTTTTGCTTTTGCCTATCAAAATGAAGTTCAGAACTATGTAACAGTTATTCCGTTATGCCCATGTCCGCAGCACAGGCAATTGAACAAAGTTTCCCTCAACGCAGTTACGCACCTCCTCACCAGTAAGTATAGGTGAGCGGAGGTAAACTTCCACGCATTCGTAACATGGGTAACCTCCACACTGCATGTAGGTGAGGGGTCATTTTCACGCCCCGACCACTTTAAACCCCGGGAAATAATCCTAGTACCCATTTCATAGGAGAAAAAGTAGGCCCCAGACTCAGTCTGTCCACTGTGGAGCTGACAGAGAAGTCTACACCTGGCTGGAATCAAACCATAATTCTCATACCTACGCCTATGTCGTCCCGAGACATCTCCTACCTTCGCGTTTTCACACCAAAACTTGACAGGGATTTTTCTCTCCTTATCGTGCTAGATGCCCAGCCTGTCTCACCATCCTTGACGTGTTAACACTAATTACATTTGGCGAGGAATACGGATTAAAAATTTTGTCATTGTGCAGATTTTTTTTTGTTCCGTCACTTCCACTGTTTGGGTCCGAATTTTCTCTTCAGCACATTGTTCACTAACACCTATATAAATAAGAGGGGAAATGGCGTACTCCGTGATGTGGCACACAAAATTCACCAAGTCGTTCTTTACTATCAAAGTGTCGCACTTTTCACCGGACATGTATAAATGTAATTACATTACGCCACAAGTAAAGTATCGCTTTCACTGTGCCGATGGTCACTGAACTCCCAGTTACTCAATACATTTTGGTACTGAAATATATCTAAACGGAACGAAAAATACAGTTGAGCATGGTTTTGTTAATATCCTTAATTTTTGGTTTTCACAGCACCGATTTTTAAAATAATCGCAACTGCTGAAGGACATTAGAGATTTCCTACATCGAATTTTACTCAAATCTGCCAAGAAATATGAGCATCAGGGTTACAAATTCATTTACACTCTTAAGCATAACTGTCACTGCGTAAATTTACACTAAACTCACACCTACTCGATAGCTTTTTCGTAAAGGAGCCTGTATCGACTTTTTTTTATACAAATCCGAAAACCGTTCCGTCGCTGATACTAGGACACAGACGGTCAAGACGGGCGGACGGAAGTTGCCTCCACATAAGGCGTTCTTTACCGCCAATAACGTCTGAAATGAAAGGCAAAGAATAGAACTCCTGCAACCCCTGCAGAAATTCCCTACATTTGGTCCAATGAACGCTGAATATTACCGATTCTCATTCTTTTACCATCTACCGGACAAAGGAAAGCTATTTTTCTGCAGTCGTTCTTTCAAAAGCTAATGTGAAATATAAACGGTCGAATGAAAACAGTGAACGAAATATCGGAAGAGAATATATATCCTAAAAGTTTTCTTAAAAAATGTCTGAGAGGAAAGCAATAAAAGGCAACATTTCTCTGGTGAATGAAGGAGAATGAAAAAGAAGGGCACAGGAATGAAGGGGGATAATCACTGGATTGTAAATGGTCATGTTGGTATTTGTAATGAAGTGTGTATGGACTTCTAAAACAGGAGGAACTACTCTGTGTTTATGTATTTATGTTCAAGGAAGTGGTCTACAAAGAATGATCCACTTCTAAGCGACCGGCATCCCTACAGAAAAGAAAGATTCATGTAAAACTGCAATAAGTCCCATTTACAGTACATACTTGTGTTTCTTAAGCTCAAGTCAACATATTCAAATATTCACTTCCCAACTCACACTAGACACCAACATTCTCGAGTATAAGAATCAACCGCTTAATGCTTTGTAAGGAAATAATAGATGTTTCTTGTGAAAATCATACAGAACACGCGCAAAACACACGTGACCAAAACGAGAGACTGATTTTACTATTAAAGTAGGTGGTAGCCCTACATACAGCAACCACTGTGCCTTAAGGAATTCACACAACCTACAGCACATCACGTTACTGTGCATGACTGCCGAACTGCTGACAGCCCTGCTTTATATTCGGGATGACCCAAGTTCGCACCTACGACAGTGCTAGTTTAGTACTTTCAAAAAGGCCATAAAAATGTTCATTCCACGTTTCTTCTATTTAAAGGTACCGTAAACTGGGCTAACACTAAATAAGCCAGATACATGGAGGAGTACCCTTCTTGAGAAGCTAACAGTCGTTCGGCTAATCAAAAATCTCCTCTCATTTCATGGAACAAGCACATTTATTACCGTGTTTATAAGTGATCCCCACTAGTCCTTACCATGAGCCAGCTGAATCCACCTCCCTTATTTGCTTTACAAACCCAGTTTTCTAAATATTTACTCCAAAACTAAAGTATATGTCGCGTATAGGTCTTAAACGGTTAAAGCTTAAGGAGGGCAGAGAGGACAGGGGGAGAGAAGGAGAAAGGGGAGAACAAATTGGACAGAGCAGCGAGAGATTCAGCGAAATAATATTTAGCGTTAAAAAAAGTGTGTCTCCATTAGAATATCCAACCGGTTAATGTTGTTTAATAAGACAATCGCTGTTTACTGTAAGAATATTAGAAAGTACACATATACACCGTGTGGGACGAATGTACATTTTCTGAGTTTTAAGATATGTGGCAGAAATAGAAAACAGTTTGCCTGAAAGATCTAGAGTAGTCGGAGGGTAGAATTTCGACATTAAAAACGCGCTGAAGACAGGCCCAACCTGTGACATTATGTACACGTGAATACAAAACAATTATACTGACATAGAACCGTACACTCTTCGGGTTGACACGTCACGTAGCGCAGTGGATACGCAATAAGATGATGATCGGTAGGCCTACTTATCTACTAGCCTACACGACGTCGTATCGCAGAAGACAGTACTCCTAATAATTACCTCACTGGAAAACTAAAAACTTGCCATATTGGTTCTGGTTTCTGTGAGTAAACTGGAACACGCCGCCACGGTATGCTTAATGACCAGGCCGGCGGCTGTTCCCATCAGGTAGGGCGATGTTTCCCTCAGCAGCATCAGGATAATTCTGGCTCAACAAGAACGTTGCTTACAGTAGGCAATATCCGGTTACTTCTACACTATTTCGAGTTCTGACATGCCAAAATAGAGGCCAACAAATAAATTAAAACCTGCTGCTGGTAAGAAGTCGTTAAATAAATCGGGGAAGAACAGTCTTATCAGAATAAAACAATAAGTATTTATATTTCGCCAGGGATATAGCTGCTTTCCTTGTCACTGTAACAATACTTTGTATATAAAATTTGAGGGAATGAAACTAAGAATGAGGATTCGAATTAACCCCTCAAAAACTCTAATCCAATGCTCGCACATCTCTTTGACAGGTGTGGTTATCTTACATACTGGTAAACTCAAAAAGTGAATTTCTTAGTATCTTTGTGTGTTTTCTCTTAGATCAGCGTTGGAAACAGGAAAGATAAAACGGCACCCTTACATGAATGCAAAATCGTATGTTGGAAATGTGCAACAGAAATTTGCTTTATAGTGATGGGATGACAGAAAAATGCTAATTCCATGCAATGAAATTCGTAGCTAGGAATCTCAGAAATATAATGCAAATTCTAGAGTCTGTGTGGGTCCTAAAGTTATGCTGGTCACGTTCGACAAATCACAGCAGCTGTAAGACAGTCTTGTATAAAGCTATGATGTCCACATGTGTGGCCGAGAGCGCGGAGGAAACCAGCGACTCGGAAGGGTGCATCGTGGAACTACTGGCCAACACTCCCTTTGAAAGAGAGAAAGGCAGACGGCTCCTTTCCTTGATTCCCTCCCACAAACAGCAGCACCCCTGTCCTTGCGGTGCACTCAACACACAGCCAGGGGTGACGTTCATGATCCGGACCACAAAATTCGGTTATTTATTGCTAGCGTAAATCAATATTAAATGTAAGGCACATCCCTTCTCGTGAAGCTGATCGTCGCTCAGCTCATAATCTACGCCTTATCTCATATGACATCCACGGGTCCATTAACAAGGTCGCAAGAGCTAACCGCGAATTCATATGTTGGGTCAGATGAATGTACTCCTTCTGTCTACAAGATCAATTTGAATATTATCTTCTCACCTCATTCAAGATCAACAAACAGGTATCCTCGTTTAGCAGTTCCAAAATTGCATTTTGTACTACTTGGCCTCGCCTACTGTCACCTTTTTTATAGGATGGCCCTAATAATATCTCGTTGATGCTGAAAACTATGAAGCCACTCTTGGCGTAATTTTGTATCTTCCCATACACCTGCCTGAGTCGAATTAGTCTTCTGAACAACCTGTTCTCAAATGCCACCAATATACGTTCTTACCCACTGTGAGGAAACAGTTTACAGACTCATATCATAAAACAGCAGAAGAAATTAGTTTACAGGCATTCTTTAAGATTCCTTAAGAAATAAAAGAAGGATGTACGTAGAGACCACGTCAATCTGCATGTGTATGTCGCAGTATCGGCGACTAAACCGTTTGCGAATTTTCGTATTATGTACAGGAGTTCTTTACAGAAACTTGCAGAGTAGGCGTGAATTTCATGAAAATGGGGGCAGGGGCAGTCATACTTTACTTCAGGGTGTACCTGAGTTCGTACCCTTGCTGTCCACATTTGTTGACCAGTCTGCGTGAAATTCAGCGTGGAATATCCTCACCTAACTGCAGTGAGCAACTGATATTTTGGTGAAATCGGTGCAGTGAAAGTCGTATTTTACTTCTGTGTCGGATTAAATTGTTTTCGTATTTTCCATACATTTTTTGGCGGCAATAATAGCGTAGCCGGTATAGCGACTCGCTACGGGATGGATGGTCCAGGGTTCGAAATCCGGTAGGGCGACATTTTCCCTACCCGTCTAGACCGGCCCCGAAAGCCTGCCAGGTTCCAGTACAATGAGTACTGGGTCCTTTTTATGGGGATACAGCGGCCGGGGTAACGAGTTATCACCCACCCCATCTAATGCCGAGGTTAAAGAAAGAGCAGAGCTACACCTCTACTTTTCTTCTGGGCCTTTATGGCCTGTTACAGGGCGAAATTCAGCTTTAATACGTTTTTTCTACATTTCTCGCCCGATTTGGATACATTTCAGCAGGGAAATGTACTGAGCGATTGTTAGTGAAAAACGGTTATATCTGATTTTCCACACTTTTAGTCCGATCTCGGTGAAAATCGGTGTAAGTAATTTGCACTTAATGCCACGCACTGGTTGTGAGTTTCGTGCAAATCGGTGTAGGAAAGGCCGCACTATTCTTATGAGCGTAAATGGGACTATATAACAGTCTGAAAATAAAGAGGGACTTTGTGAATTTTGTATGCTACGTCACGGAGAACACCATTTTCTAACCCTGTAAATAACTAAGAAAAAGTCATTACCTCTCCAAATGATATATGGAATTGAAACTGCTCGTAACTAGTGACATGCCATATTGCGTTCTTGTATGCGCGTAACTGTTTTATGACTGATACTGCGTAAAACTGAACAACTCGCCGTTAACTTTCAGAAACATAACAGAACGTGTTTTGTTTAAATACGAGACTGGTTGTGTACACAGATATTGTGCTGAAGTATACTGCAATCCAACAGGTTTTAAATAAGTCTTTATTATGTAATTTTGAAAAGTAACGATGACTTCCTTATGCCTAATTAAGCACCCGATCACCAAGACATAAGCGGAAGTGGAGGCATGGCTCCAGGTATTCTTAACCTAAGAAGGCTGGTCAGCTTCACGCGTAATCCAAATCATTCCTGGGGAAAGGGCTAACGGCCCTATTTCGCCGCAAGGCACGGTGGGCCGCAGAGCCCAGCTGAATGCTGCAAAGAAGAGAAATATCCTACCCCTCCTGGGGTCCACCCCTTAGCCTGGTCGCTATACTGACTGAACTACCCCGAATACCAGTCTGTATCCTTCAGAAACTTAAGTATAAAGTACAAGCTTTGGTGTGTACCCGCACAGCTATTATTATGCAGTTGTCATGTTTTTTTTCCCATGGCCACGGAAGACAAGCATGGGTGACACCCCTGCCTGAGTGCCAACCATCAGTGTCTCCCCCACCCTGACACCGGAATCGGAAAGTCATCTCTACCGCCCACTTGCGACGTTCAGGTCAGACCGTGTCCGAGAAGGGAGCAGAGAAAGAGCGAAAAGGGGGTGGAGAAAATTCTCATAAATAAACAAGAGATGAACGCCGCGGCTTCAAAAGAAGGGTCCATTATAGATATAGACACTGCCCGTACACTCAACACTGTATCAGCAGCTAGAGGTACAGAGATCTGAGAAGCGGTGTGGGGTCACATCGCAGCACGTGTTCCATTTGGTATCCCTCTTGACCACTTTCTGTTAACGGAGGTGGTTAGAAACTTAAAATTTACTTGGACACAGCAACTCGATGCATGAGAAATCGCCTGAAGTGGACAGTGATTTGAGACGCAGACACACGCCAAGTAATTGTAAATTCTCATGGTGAGGAATATTAAGAATATGGTGCTCTGGACCGTCATACCGTGTAGTTTGGAGGAACCTGCGGCTGAGGATGGAGCGAGTACGTTCATTCGAAGCTTTGTTGCCTATCTGCCAAAATACATGCGTCACGCCTCAGAACACCGTAAATTTAGCGGTGATACGCGTCCATACTACTGTCGACTGGATACCGGGGTTACAGCAGATGGACAGTGAAGCTGACCAGACATTTCCATAGCGGAGACGTACCAAATATACACATTTATTTTCATGAACCCTGTAAGTCTTTGAGACATGGTCTTTAGGCACATGGATAACTTTACCTCCTTACAAACGTATGCAGTAATTTACATCTCTCTATACATAGTACTTCCACATACACACGTAACATATTTTATACATCGAAATTGTTTTGCTTGGTACGTCCTAAAGCACTTAAAACAGATGTCCTGATCCGAAAGGGGAAAAAGGCTGAAAATTCACAACCAAGTTTTCATAATGTCATAATTTAAATGAATACGTACAATCTGCATTCTATCATACACATACGCTCAGTAAATACCAGCACAGAAAGGAACTTGAAAGTGGGGAAGTGTGGTTTTTCTAGTAACCTGCTTTGTCACACCTCAGAGTTCTCAATAAGCAGGCTTCAGAATGGCCGTCTGAAAGATGGCCATTAAGTTCTTGAGAAATCACATAAAGACGAAATAATTTGTGTGAGCACGATACTAACAAGACGAAACTCCATTCGCGAAAAAATTAAAAGTGGTTTGATTTTATGTATGCCAGCCAATTTTCGGTTCAGAATCTGCCGTTTTCCCGTCTGCTACCTACACGAGGGAACATTGCTGTGTAGATACAAAACGGTAAGGCCCAATGAGCAGAGTCTTTTTTCAGAAGCCCCCAGTTGCTCCATTCATCTTTAAATTGCTCCATCTCTTACCGAACCCTAAGTTTTGTTACAGTGCTCGCAAAGAAAAGGCTGAACTCTCTCCTCAGACAGAAGAATCCAGAGCACAACACTCACACAAAATATTTACATCCATTGTAACAAGTTCTCGTAATTATTTAAAGCATGCATTTCGTCTAAATAATATTTGTAAGTGTAATCACTACCTGATCGAAAACACACTGCTTGTGTGTTCTAAACCAATCCGTTGATGTTGATTACGGAAATAATGCTTGCTACTGCGAGAATAAGAAATATATACATATACAGTGCGGGAAAAATGCAGTTTTCTTATGTTAAATCGTGTGGTATATTCAGACACAATTCTTATAAGGAGTTACGACGAAATCAATCAAATACCTGTTAAGTGTGGCGACGATTACAACGTAAATTCTATATCCACGAATAATTCAAGTGCCGTGGGTTCAAGTGACCTTTCTTTACTCAAAAAAAAAAAGAAAACAAATAAACAAAGAAATGACAGTTCCTAACACTGCTGCTGGTTCTGCTATATGGATGAGGGTAACATCTGGTTTAAAGCGATCCTCAGCTCTCGTCATATTGCGTCCTACGTCACCAACTACGTCACTCTCTCGCTTTCTACGCCTTGGTGGTTTAATAATGGATGTGGCTGGTGCCTTGATTAGAGTTGCAGATTTCTTTGTGTTATTTGAACCACTGTGGTGCACTTGACAGACAGAACGCCTGTGTACAAATCGAGATACGTAGTTCAAAAGGAAGAGTAAGTAGAGAACCATACGAAGGTGACCTGTGTTTGAACAGGCTAAAGACACATGAGGAGTGGAGGTACAACTCCAGGCAGTCTTAACGCTGGCACCGAATGATAAACATCACGCCCCGGCCGCTTTAACCTCGGGGAAAGAGCCACTGTAACCACTAGACAGAGGCTGGGCGAACCCTGGAGCCGGTCTGGACTCCGTACAGGAAAAATAAGATCTCTGCTTCTACCGGCAATTGAAACCTAAATCAGGGCTGCAGACTCGGTACACAAAAGCTCCGACTCCGACTCCTCGATTTTTAAAACTCCGATCCGACTCCTTCATAAAAGCTCAATATGTATTAATAATGGTAAATATATAAGGCATTTCATCGCCGCCACGTGAATCATCAGGCTACTTTTTAGACTTATAACCTATATTTAAGTATAAGTCTAATGGTTACTGTAGCTATCAGTGCTCTGGATTTGGAGTATCTAGTTAAGATTTTAGACTAAGGTCGGAGTCGGAGTCGGTATATTTTTACCGACTCCGACTCCACCTAAAACTTCCTTCCGACTCCCACTCCGACTCCGACACCACCTGAAACTCCTTCCGACTCCGACTCCACGGCCCTGACCTAAATCCTCGATCGTCCAACATACTGCCTTAAAAAACCCCTATTTGTCTAAGTCCCGGTTAGTGGACCGCCAAGGGTTCAACAATGCCAATACAAAGCCCGATAAAAGACACCAGCGACGTTATGTATGCACGTCATACCGGTCTTCCAAGCAGCCGCTTTCTATGAACAAGCCTCATGTTGGTCTATATTTTACACACATTTTCCTCTCTTTCCATCACATACCCAGCCAGAGATACCACCATCACAGAATACACAATTTGGAAGACTTAGGATGCCCTGAAGTAGCAGTGTAAATAATAATAATAATAATAATAATAATATGCTAAGTTACTTATTGTTTATTTCACAACGCTGTCAGTAGTTCGAAAATCTGCAGCGTCAACAATGCACTGCAAGAAAAGTGCCGGCTGCCTTGTCCTAATTTGATCTTTTATTCCGAAATTCTACAGGAGTAACTTAACTAAAACCACGAAACACCCTAAAGCAGGATCACCCATCTCCAGTCCTAGATTTTAACCCGGGCCTTCCCGAATATGAAGCAGAAGTGTCAACGACTCCAATTGGACATATCCTTTACATGTTTACATTCGCAACTTAAGAAAATTCTGAATGAGGCGGGATTTCATCCTATTACCCTGTGCGCACGAGTCCACTACATTACCTCCATTAGCTAAACTGAATTATATTGAAGCATGACATCAACAAGACATTATTTGTACGGCTGGAAGTCTGTGCAATAGGAAAGTAAACTTTATGAGTTCTGCCCGGAAGTCCTTGTTTTGCTTTTAACAACGTCAAATTATTAACGGCTGGTGGTGAATGCCACATAAATAGTTGACTGCACATATAAACCTTCTAAATCAAGAGCTGCATATTTCTATCTAATCTTTCAAGGACATAAGTCAGAATGTGAAGTGGACGGCCCATGCTGCGTAAACAAGAGCGTTACAGTTCGAATCTCACCCAATGACGAGGTGAATATGTGAAATTTCTTAAACAGTCCACAGTCACATTCTTCCCACAGTTCGCACCGACAATGCAAAGTGTAGGGTTCCACTGAATAACCCCTAACACACATGGAGGTCACAACATTTTCAGCTTATATCTAAACACCTGAAGCCTTCTTATGACGATCGTGGCAGTAGTGGTGGTGGTGGTGGTGGTGGTGGTGGTGGTGGTGGTGATGGTGGCGGCGGCGGCGGCTATGATGATGATAATAATAAAGGAGAAGGCCTTGTACTTATATACGTAGAGTTTCTGCAATAATAGGATAAGAACAGAGCCTGAAGGTGGTCCAAAAGGACCGAAACTAGTCGCTCTTATCTTTTAATAAAAAAACATAAAATAACGTTGGCTGTAGACGGTTACTATTTTCCACACATAGTTACTAATAATAATAATAATAATAATAATAATAATAATAATAATAATATGTAGTGAGAGATTACATTGATTACAGGAGAAGAAAACGAAAAATTTACTGCTCTGAAGTTTTCCAGATCTTGCCTGCATGTCGTTCCTGGTAAAGGTACGTTGGATACAAGGTGGCACGTTGAGAGGTGGAAAAGGTAAGGTAATACGAAGTGGGCTGTTTGCGCGTGACGCGGAAAAAAGAAGCTGCGCATCTGGGCTAAATTGTGAATTTATTTAAATTTTGTATTAGTATTAAATTTCGATAACACTGAGGGGGCTGCGTTCCGACGCAAATATTGAAATTAGTGCTAGAAGTGCTGCGTGGATTTTGGATTCCAATCCAGCGTTTGATGTGGACTGAGGAAGAGCAGGGAAAATCTCGATCGAGGTGGCGGGTTGCAGGGCCGTCCGGATGCTTACTGACTTCTAGCCAGCAGTCAGGGCTTCAAGTATGCGAACTCAAACGGCAGTCCCCACATGTAAAGTTACCTTTCTTAGAAAGCCATAAAGATGTGTTGTACCTATATTAATGGTCTACTGTCATCCATAAAAAATGAAAGAGTACTCTTTGAGTGGGAACTACGAGGTTCAGGAATTAGGGAAATACGATCCGATCCAGGATAAGCATCAACGCCCCATATCCTTAATTACAAGAAACCACTAGTTATGCCAAATATAAATAACACAATACATTACGAAATATGTAACGCAGTAAGTACGACCATATAAGCCAGCAGTAACCATAAAGCAGTTAACGCCCAGGCGGCATGTTTCTAGCATGTAAATAACGCTCCCTAACACAGTCCTGCGTCCACAGGCATAAAAATGTTTGAAGACCATTTCCAAGATTTAAAGCCTTATATTCATCTATGTACTATTTAAAAGTTCAGTTCCTTATTCACAGAGAACACTGTGTTTCCATTACAAAACCAAAACGTTTGCCACTGTTTTGGGAAATAAACACTGTTTATTATAAGGATCATAAGATACACATGCAAATGCAAAACTCTGAGGCGGTACCTAAAGTTGCCACTGTGTTTTGAATGTGATCACATGGATCCTAAATATTCCTAAATGTTAAGGTTTTTTGTGAAAATGTAAGCCTACTAAATCCCACGTGTAATTGTCATTCCATTCCAGAAGAATAAGCCTCTTCTAGACGAGATACCAAGGCACGCCAGTCTCTGTTCACTCCGACAGGGGCACCGACCCCAGATCTTCCGAACAAAAAGTAAACCCCCTGCAGGAGATAGTGTATTGTTTCTGTAATGACATCCGGCAATAAGAATACTAGCATTACAGTGCTAATGCTTGCTTTTTTTTTCCTAAATGAGCAACACTTCGTCATCCGATTCGGTAACATATACAGAGCCTTACTGTGACTCATCGAATAAAACTACTGCTTCTGTTCGGTCAATACCAACACTCAGTGGCGCCAACTACGGAGCATTCAATTTGCCTTGCATTCAGCTGATTTTTTAATGAAATGTGATTAAAAAAAGCACATTAATCCTGTTCCCATTTCGGTACACATATTAACGCTTATATGAACTGTAAACTCTTTTATAAACCGTAAAACATTAAACCTTTTCAAAGTCATACCACCTGCTTGAACATTCGCAACTATGCACTGTGCTCAGTGATCATTTCAGAACACAGCTTCAACCAGATGTCCTTTATAATGGAAACGGACTGTTTTCTTTTTGAAGTAGAAATTATATATACATACACACACACATATATGTGTGTTACGTAAAATGTGGCCTGCTGTTAGCTTTCGTGTGCTGTTTGAACGCCGGGCTGTGGGCTAGCAGTCGATATGCGTCCGGCAGGTACTGCGACTGGCCAGTTCCGTCAAGGTTTCCCGTGATTATCGTCGGTCCTTCATCAAACGCTGACACAACAGGTTGCACTGTACGCTTACCATAGATATCTTCCAACATTAACTTTAAGATTCCAACGAAACACAACGATAACAACACTCGTTATTATACAGCTCTCCGAATGAAAAATAACATTTGATAATTCCGACCAAAGGCTTATCTTCTACTTTGTGCTGCCTAATCAAACAGTCCGCTTCCAATTACCTTTATTTTCTTGACTTCTTAATTCTTCCTGCCGTCCCTTATTTGTACGATTCTGCGGCTTTCGTTTGGCTTGGGCGTAAATGCTCGTCGGGAAGAGAAAACTTATCAAACAGCCGCTAAAGAATGCTTCCGTTGGATATAATGCCTGTTGAAAGTATAAGAGATTTTTTTATGGTGCGACAGCCTCCAGTGGGCCAGGGTCTCCTCATTATCGACGCTTCACGATCACACTCAAGACACACCACACTCGATAGGACTCCTCTGGACAAGCGATCAGCCCTGCGCAGAGACATCCACCTGACAACAAACAACACTCACAAGAGAGAGACATCGATGCCGCTGACAGGATCCGAACCCACAATCTCAGCTAGCGAGCGGCCGCAGACCCACGCCTTTGACCGCGCGGCCACCGGGATAGGTACAGATTTTCTTTAATTAGGTAAACTTACTCATTAAAAGTAACTGAAATGAACAGTATTTTTTGTTAGTAACTACTCACATATATTAGCTCAATAGCAGGTAATGTTAATGGATTTAGCAGTGCACAATCGCAGGAAAAAGAATACTGAATATCGACATTATCAGTTTCGAAGAATTCTGAACAGGAATGCCCAGGATAGCTAGACAGAATGCTGATGATTTGCCGAAGACTAAATAAACACTGAGTGCACAAGATACAGAGGAACTGATTGGCTCGTGGAGCACCCGGGTCTCGCTTTATAAAAGCGCTGCACAGCGCCCGCGGATGTAAAATTCTGAATCGGAATTTCCGAGTGGTTCTTCACACCGAAGTCAAGTCTGAATTCGCGCAAGACGGCCTGTTTAAATCTGATGGGCTTTTAATGGCCTCAGATGACCGAGGGCATCCATCAGCTGGAGCTTGGCGCTTGTATCGGTATAAGCTTTAAGCTGAAAACAGAAGACGTGGCTGCAGACTTGTGTTTGGATCAAGCTGTGTTCAGCCGTAGACAGCTCTCAGAATCCTGTAACTTCCAAACTCCCTCCACTGTTTTGAGTGCAGAACAATGTATTTCATTAATTTTCAATTAATGCACAGGTGCTCTAATTGCACTTTCCACTTAACGTAGGCCGAATTAATTACTGAAATCTCCAATTCATGTCTCATCTTTTGAAGCTCTTTCATAGGCTCTTAACTGCAGACCATGGCTGAGTACACTTTGTAATTTGCCTCCAGCCTTTCGTTACTAGAAAGAGTACTACCTGGGAACCTTCTGAGAATTGTGTCTTTTCCACCACTTTATAATAATGAACGTAGTGTCTCTCATTACATTCCTCTACATCGTCATCATCATCATAACTTCTTCTTCTTCTTCTTCTCCTCCTCCTCCTCCTTCGTCTCCTCTTCCTCCTCCTCCTCATGCTCTCTGACTACTTCAGCCTTCAGTGTTCTAAGACAATGCTGATGTTTACACTTCTTTGACAAAAACTTTATGGAGATGCGCCCTTCTTGAGGACATGCCAGTAGCTTAGATGACCAAGAAACTTTCTGCTTCTCGTGCTACTGAAGATTCATTACGCTGTCGCAATATCCCGTTTCTGGACCTTACCCTTACTGCCCTCCCGTTTACGCATAGCTCTGCCCAACGGTTTCTCCTCTTCAGAATTTGCGACTAAAACTTTCCAGTTTTCATCGCTATACCGCGTGCTATACGCTAGGTTAATGTCATCCTCCATATGATCTGGCCAATAATATTTAGCAAACAGTAAAATGATCTTCATCTGGCAATTTTCTCCGTACCTTCCCCCGCCTGCGTTACAACATAAGTGTCCCCTTTGATAGCCGCGGAGCTGCTCGAACGATATTCACCCCGACTTCCGGGATCCTAATTCACTGGATGGTCCTGGATGTACTTGTGTGTGACACCAATTCCACTGTGCCTTTCCATCACATCACTGCCTGTTTGTACGCAATAGAGTTAGCTGTTAGCTACTTATACTACCTGCTGTCACAAGAACTGGGTTGCAAATTAAGCTATCTGCCACCACAAAAACTATGTTGCGCACGCAGGCCGTCTACACTACGAAAACAGCGTAAGCCCACCCAAATTTTATCGGAAAATTTTTGCGCTTGTAAACGTCATTAATGACGCATTGGGCAGCAAATCTAGTGAGGAATAACCTTCTGACTCAGTGTGATTAAAAGACCAATTATGGACCTGAGGATGACCTGAGATAGGTCGAAACATGTAGTTCCATATAATAAATAGAATTTAGTTGTGTTTGGGCAGATATTGATTACTTTTGATACTATTAACAAGAGAACGGAATGAAGTTCGTTAGAATTAACAACAAAAACGTGTGAACTCAGACTCACTGCGGGGTAGCGGCGAAAGCCTTCCGCGATGCAAAACGATCTGTGAAGTGAGAAGGATATGGGTCATATAAACTACGGACACTAGAACTTAGAAAGAAGACAGCGCTGCATATTAGGCGCGTTCGCAAGATTGCGAAAAGCGAAAATTAGCTTTGTCATATATGAACGTCCGTCTCTCGGTCTGCATGGACCAAATCGGCTCCTAACGCACGGATTCTCATTAAATTTGATATCTGAAGATTCTTCGAAAATCTGTCCGAGAACATTCGAGTTTCATTAAAATCTGACAAGAACAACGTATGTACCTTTTACAACGTCTCGATGAATTCTTCTTAGAATGAGAAATGTTTTAGACAAAAGTTGTGGAGAAAATCATAACACACTTTGTGTTCAATAGATTTTTTTCCAAAAATCATGCTGTTTATGAGGTAATGTGAAAAGATATGGTAGAGCCAGACAAGCCAAATACGGTAAATATTTTACGGCCCACAAAAGATGCCATTAAATGGACGATAACTACGGCAAGAATACAGACACACTCCTAATATTGAATACTCATTACTCTTCCCAGCAACAATGGTTACGGAACGCGCCTCGATGTTTCGTTATGCCTACATTTCCTGTCTTCTAATTATTTGTAAGTTTCTACTATCAATTCACACAAACAGCTGCAAGATGGAAGTGAAAATAATGGGGCTTAAATGAAATATACTCATATTTGGTGTGCTAGTACATTAAAGTGGAACTTCTTCGAGATACTTTTTTTTACACAGTATGAAAAATGTGGCTGCCGCGCGAATTCCGTACTGATCTTTTCTTTCTGAAGACAAAAAACTGCAACATTGTGAGTGCGACTGGATTATAAATATAGACAAACGTTACCTAAAAGGAGTTATATTAACAGTTACAGCTGAAAGACCTATGCATTACTTCTGATTAAAACTTGTTATTCATCGTAACCAAATAATTGACCTGTCGTAGTGACTGCGATATATAAATGACCTGTCGTAGTGACTGCGATGTAAGTCATTGACATCGACACTCTCCTCACAGAAAACAAAATGTAGAAAATATTCAGACAAGATAACGCAGTTGAGTAGCCTGCGACAGTGGCGCCGAGACGGCAGGTCGTAATATAATAATCGTGATGACGACAGAGGGACTACAATACGCCTCATCAGGATGTCATTTGTCCTCTTGGAGGAAATCGGTCCGTTGTCGCGAATCCGTGGTCGGAATTACTGACTCGGTAACTCATTATACCAAGACAAGTTCTCCGAAAACAGTGTTAAGTTTCGTGCGGGACGCTTTTCGTTCTTAAGGCTTCGATGCATGAAGTTCGTCTATGTACTAACCTATATAAAATTTCAGTACCTACCTACCTCCCAAAAGAACACGAACCTCCTCAAGCGCAAGGACCAAACACTCAGTGGTGTTTAGGGAAATAACTGCTCTTTATTGTGAGAATCCTAGGAAACACATAAACACAGTTTGTGGGCAAAACGTATATTTTCCTTAATGTTAAACTCTACGGTCTACACAAATAATTATGTGGCTCAGATCTTTCTTCACTGCACGACCCGTTTTGCGTAACGGCCGGCAGCCCAGAGCAGCCCGCTGTTTAAATTTGCAGCCAGTCGCGGTCTACGTGTCTGTAGACCGATCTATTACAGACAATATTCGGTTCATAGCCATCAAACTTAAAGAAGGTGTTAGAAATAGTTTCCTTCGGCTGGCAGTAACACAACACACGTACAAACACTTTATTCATTGCATGTCAAAATTCTGCTGGTGAGGCTGAAAACACTAGCCTGTACTCATACTAATTTCTCTTGGATTAGGACTATCTTCCTTTTCAGGATTACCACCATGCGCTTTATCCTTTAACAAGCCCCACAAGCAAACACGGATCAAACGCGTTGATATCTGGCGAACCAAGACGCCGCAACAACCAGTTTATTACTCTGTCAAAAAACACTCTGAGAACAAAGCAAAGAATTTTAATTACAAATCATAAGCATGTAGCACAAATGGTGCCACAAGATGTGCAATATATCAGTGTGAATTTATGGCTTCAGAAGGAGTGGGGGAAATCCTAATGCGATTTTGTTACTCACGGGGCATGTTAAATGATAACGTGTGTAACAGCAATCCTCGCCCTTGAAACGGTTGGAACTAGAGAATTCAGACCAATACGTTGCCCTACGATGATACTATTTGGAATTAAATTATATACTGTGTTATGATTGTGTGAGCTTCAATTAAATTAAAAATTTAGCACGCGGTATGTAATGAATATATTCCAAAACGCCGTGAGCTGTTGCAGCGTGTTTCTGCATAAAATCACTGCTGACTCACGATTTGTATCTTAGATATCGCGAAACACAGTTGTCTTATACGGATGCAAAGGCGGGTTTTTTTTTTTTTTTTACAATTTGTGCCGTTTATGAAGCAGACATGCTCTTTCGTTGTGCAAACAGAACCACTCATTCACTAGGAGGTGTCTCCAATCTAGCATCAATTCGTGCCAGTTTTTGCCTTAGTTATCATGTCGCTCTGCGCCTTCTCTTCCTGCCTTGAAATGAACCGGCTGCTGGAATCATTTTCACGTATTTGCAGACTGATGTGTTTGAAACAGGATCATCAGGAATATTCGTCTGCATTTACATTTCTTGTATTGTCGTTATTTAACACATAGGTTACGTCGTACGGAAACACGCGACGTTGCGTTTGTGTTTCCACTGCGACTGTAGATTGCCTTCAAGACAACAGGCACGTTAACAGTTTCTTGCCACAGACTGGCTTTAGGCGGCTCGGAGAGAGGGAGAGGCCAGTTCCGCGCGATAAGGTGAGCAACAAGAAGTCAACAACTACTACTGTGCTTGAAAGAGTTAAAATAAGCATCACACTTGGGCCCACGGTACCACGACCTATGCCTAAGTGTTTCATTAGATGACTGGAATGACGCGTGGCTACGCGGTCTAAGACGTCGGTCTGCGGCAGCTCGCTTGCTGGGATTACGAATTCGAACCCCGCAAGGCCTGGATGTGTCTCTTGTGAGTGGTGTGTTTTGTCAGGCAGAGGTCCCTCCGTCTGGCTCACCACTCGTCCTGAGGATTCGTACGGGGTGTGGTGTGTCTGACGGTGATCCTGAAGACTCGATAATGAGGAGGCCCTGGCCAACTTGGGGCTACCGCGCGACGAAAAAAGGGGTCTTTAAGTTTCTTTATTTCCCTGTTTATTATTTACGATTTATCTAATGTTGTTGTAAGTAGCTGAAAACTAAGCATTCGGTAGAATCGGCTGGTAGGATGATTAGTGAATAATAAATTCGAAAGGACGTGAAATTTGTCTTGCCCGAATTTCAGATACATTCAGGAATTTGCACTGGGTGATTGAGCAAAACTACTCAAAGCCTTAGTCTTATGGCCGGTCTGCAGACAGAGGTACGAAAACGGAACCTCTCGAATACGAAACAGGAGAGCTGCCTACTCGAGAGATGTTCGATAAACTGTCCGTCAGAAGTGAAGGAAACAAACTGGGTACCGAACCCGCCTGATGATAATGGTGCGTTGGAGAGATTGCCCATCAGGCAGCCGGCAGGGCACCGCCATCAGAGATAATGATGACAGTCAGCATACACAAATATTGCTTCTTTGCAATGATTCTACTCCAATAACGTTTATGATGAACGGCAATACTTCATGTTACGAATTTCTTTGTCATAATCCCCCCCATCTTCGTAATAGATAGTTTCAGCGATTCTGTCTACCCTAGAGTATTATACGCGATACGGAACATTTGACAGTGCATAAATAGCCATCAGTGACCGCATTAATTCTACTGTTTGCTCACATACCCCCTCATTCCCTTCTTCGTAGTGGTTCAGCTGAACATTACAAAAGGCTGCGTCGTATGAAATCAATACTGATACTTAAACATTAAGTGAGACCCCGTAAAATCAAATGCCTTCCAGGCCTAAATTGAGCTGCGTGTGCCACCGGACTGCGGACAGAAATTGCGTATCTAAAAGGCGTACCTGATTATTGTCAAAGTCAACAAAGTATAGCAGTTTCTAGGGGTCAAAATCAGTTGTTCCAACAAAATTAACTCTCTCCAGTTGCATTTCGAAGCAGAACTGTCGATCTCCAGTGGTCAATCACAGAGATGCAATGCCGCCACGTGATAACATTAGCTGTTTATGAGCGTTGTGAGGTTGTCCACTGCGAATGTGATTTTGGCTTCTAAGATTGTTTTGAAGTATATTTTACATATTAATTGTGATGTTAGTTCATCATAGTGGTTATATATTAATGCAACATGGACGCACGTATCGCATTAAGGATCTGTATCGCGCTTCGCGTGTCACCATCAAAATCGAGACTACAACAGAAGTTGCTTTTTGATAATGAGTAAAACTGTACCTTACATTTGGCTTCATGTTGCCTGGTAATAATTACGAGTATGCATATTTTACCTAAATTACCAATATGTTTTAGAAGTTTGTATTGTTTAGTTTGCAAAAATTAATACTGCTTATCCTTTTACAGGCTTCTTTATCTTCTGCTTCAAATATAACAAATATTTCGGTGAAAATTCTTGATATGTAAAAAAACAATTACCATGGGAAACACGTTGCATAAATTGCAAATATGAAACAGCTGCAGAAAGACATACGCCAGAAGCACGGTTTGTTTCAGGTATATAATTGTAAATAACCTGTATAAATATGACGACGAATAATAACAATAATAATAATAATAATAATAACTTCAGAAAATACCTGAGCGCATATCAGGAAAGCACGAAGTCAAAGAACTACAGAAAACAGCTATATTGGGCACAGCACACATACTGCGGGAAGTGCTAACTTAGAAGCACAAACGGGTTTAATATTGAAGACAGCGTTATATGCACCATGAATAGTAAGAGTGAGATAGCTGCGACACTGCATACCCTACACACATGATTTGTTCCAGGTATATAACTGTGAATACCCTGCATAAAGAAGATAATGTAACAACAACAACAACAACAACAACAACAACAATAATAGCTCTTCGGATATCACACAGCACCATCAAAAGCTTAGAGAGTGAAAAACAATCAAGTTACCCGGTGTCAAGGCCGCGATTCCGTCACATTCCTTCTCAGTGTTACAACAGGTGGTGCATATACTGGCCTGCGTATACCCTGGAAGGTCAGCACAGTCTCGGAAAGAAACTTCCGATGACAGCGTGTATATCTACGAATCAGTATTCCTTACAGAATAAAGCCAGGTATTTCAAAGA
The DNA here is from genome assembly GCA_013340265.1 of Coptotermes formosanus. Classification (NCBI taxonomy): domain Eukaryota; kingdom Metazoa; phylum Arthropoda; class Insecta; order Blattodea; family Rhinotermitidae; genus Coptotermes; species Coptotermes formosanus. The sequence goes on along the minus strand of BLKM01010755.1, from coordinate 621,742 downwards.
CCCAGAGAAAAGGGAAAATGCAAATTATCGACCGTGCGATGACGCAGGAGGTTAGACGCTCGTCTTCCACCATAGTGGCCCCGGTTCAATCCCAGGCCAATAAATGTGGGGCTTGCAGTGGACAACGCGGCACTCAAAGTATTTACGTTATCCCCGTTCAGCATCACTCCACAAATACTCCATCTGTTACAGGCGCTAATATATAGTCTCAGCGTCGTTAAACACCTATCGCACTTCTGTTCTATTAAATGGCCTTAGAGCAGTGTGGTTTAGACGAGGTTCTCGGTCCCTCTGATGTGTATGTTACCGTGATTGTGTTTCTACCGGGGGTGAAAAAAATCACCGCACCCAGTAGGCTGCGGAATTCAATACACTGTGGTCGTGTCTTTCCCAGTGAAACCACAATTTAAATCAGAGCCGTTACTACCATATCATGTAGGATCCTCAGGATAAATACGCTGCTAAAAACAGGTACTTTATAATGTACGTCACAGCGCAGCCGGTGTCGCAACTTGCAATGGGATGGAGGGTTCAAGGTTCGAAAACCTGTGGGGAAGACACTTCCCAAACCCACGCAGCCTCTGGAAAATGGGTACTGTGTCTCCTTCCCGCGGGTAAAGCGGCTGGGATGTGGCTTTGACAACCCACCCCCATCTGTTCATCCAATGGCACGTTACAGAGTGGCGTTTACCTCTACCTTTACCTACAAAACATTACTAACATTTAACAAGTCTTATCTCTAGCTATGATTGCCACAGACAGCGCTTACATTCATCCGCCATTATAGGCGTACATTGTATCCGCTGAGGGACAATTTTCCATCACCAGTTCACTGAATCTGCACACCAAGAGTTTGTGAATACTTCTTGTCCGGAAGACTGGTACTATCGGCGGCGGTAATAAGCAGAGCTGACTTCTTACTGGCAAAGGTATGGACTGATGTACAGGTGCCCCTCAGCGGTGTTTACTCAACCCATCTTCTGGGTCTATCCCTCACTACTAACAACCGTGAGTTACTTCGTATGAAGTTTTGACACGAGGATAATAAGGCGTGAGTCTTCGGCTTTCGCTTGCTGGGATTGCAGATTCGAATCCCGCCGGGTGCATGGATGTCTGTCTCTTGACAGCGAGTGTGTTGTCAGGTAGAGGTCTCTCAGTCGGGCTGATCACCCGTCGAGCAGGGCTGTGGAGTCGGTACACAAAACTTCTGACTCCGACTCCTTCATAAAGTCTCAAAGACATTTCATCACCACCACGTGAATCATCAGACTACTTTTTTGACTTATAACCTATATTTAAGTATAAGTCTAATGGTTATTGTAGATATCAGGGCTCTGAATTTGGAGTATCTATATAAGATTTTAAATTGAAGTTTGAATCGGAGTCGGTACATTTTTACCGACTCCGACTCCACCTAAAACTCCTTTCGATCCCGACTCCACAGCCCTGCAATCGAAAGGAGTCCTACCGAAGGTGGTATGGCTAAAGGGATGTGATAGTGAAGCCTGGACAGCGAAGTGACCCCGGCCCACTCGAGCCTGCGCGCCATGAAAAAAAAACTGTTTTTTAAATACAGAACGTTTCGGAAAATAGTTCTCCTACAATCAGATGGTATCAAAAATTACACAACATGGTCTACTGGGCCTACAGAATGGAGCCGTTTGCACATCAAAATTAGTGTCTCTCACTGGCCGCAACAAATCAGGTTTTGCAGTTTTTGTATTTTTCTTGATAAAAGCATTAGAACCAACTTCCAAAACGTTTCGTGTTTTCAACAAAATGTGACGATGAAAGAAGAAAAATATAAGTGTAATTTGAACCACGAATTTTGCATATCGACAGCACAACTGGGACTGAGTGCATACATATATATGTGTAGCAGGGGCTTCAGTCAGAAGCAGAATCACATTATAGCTTCTGCAAAGACTTAAAAGACAAAAAGATGTAAGACGTCTGTCGACCAAAAATAAAAATCTGGAGACAAAAGTTCAGAGGAGCAAAAAATATATTCTGGGGTTATCACAATAGAGCCTGTTCCACAAAACAGCATCCATGGGACAGAAAAGGGAACAGAAGTGGGGATCACTTTTTCTTTCTTGCCTGAGTTATCGTAAAAGCTTTGTTGCATCACATGGATCCCGCTCCAAACGAAAGGACCCACCCACAAAAACACATCTTACATCCTTCCTACAAGTGTTAAGAAGAACAAAGGCATCACTCGCAGATCCCTGTATGACTTTCAGTACCAGGGGTGTCCAGATATGTGTCAAATGCAATACCATCATGTTAAATACTTTGGTGATCGCGTTTGCTGATTTGAGTTGCCGATTACGCACAACAACAAACTGCTTCACTTTCTAGTACAGATGTAGGCTTCGCCGTGTTTTCTTGGTTACTTACTGTTACATTCCTTATTTTTCCTACCATTAATATTAGGAATTCGCGTTTATTTTCATTATTAAAGGAATACTTCATTAGTTAAATAAAAAAATGCATAAGAATGCAGACAGTTCCGATAAGAAGTCTGAATAGAATACTTGTACCCAAAAGTGTCCACGAGCTTAATTGGTTATATGATTTCGATTAACATAGCTAAAATATTCCTAGGCCTACTGACGGGATCCGGAATTGCTTAGCCGTTATATTACCCAAGCTACAGACAGAAATAGCAGGTAACATGTTTACGATTTCCGTCAGAGGCCTACCCACCCTCCCTTCCGTTAGGTGCTGGGGGTTTCTTTCAACTGGAGTAAAACGGCTTGAGCCAGGAGCACCCAGTAACTAGATGACTGAGTGGAAGCCATAGCCGATCAGGCCGCTTTTTAGGGACGAAAATGACAACAGACCTCAGTCAAGATGACCAGCGTCTGCGTCGAAATTCAAACACGTGACATTCCGCTTGTGAAGCAGGTGTGCCATGAACTTGACCGAGGTGTGCAGTTCGGACCTGTATAGCTTTGATAAACTCGTTTAAATATTCTGAGTGCGCAATCACTGAACCAACTCGAAATCCATGGAAAATTAAAATAGTGGCCTTAACTCTGCAAAACTTGTATGAATGTAGAGATACCATTCTGTATTCGCAGGTAACATAACTGATGCGTTCACAGGGATCATGACGGCTATCTGTCCTAACAACAGGACGGGTTACGCCATTTGGCCACCACCATATCCTATTCGTGATCGCGTTCCCTCGTCTTTCGAGACTACACGACAGTTGAAGGAACGTCGTTAATTTACGAAAGCAGCTATGAATAGACACGCATAAGCCGTCTAGTTTTCCTGGCTGCTTGGTGACAGAAGTCGTGAAAATTAGTTTAAAAAATGGGCACTTGTGTTTTGTTTGTGGAGAAACCTGAAATGTAGTGTGACATGCAGTAATTTTTAGGAATCTAAAGATTTAATATTGTTTTACTGTCATCACAATGTTATAATCATTGATTAATGCAGCATTATACGAATCGCGTAAAGAAATATCATGTTACAATTTAACAGATAACACCTTGTCACAGAACAGGCCTCTCGTTTCAATTAAATTCTTTATCCCCCGTCACACAATTTTCAAGTAATTTTAAAGAATGAAGCACTTAAAACAGAAAGCGAAATTCCTATGTACATCCGGAAACAGATATTGTGGCCCGTGACAATTAGGATTATCTGATGCATCAGACAGATGGGACAGACCCAGGAACGTTTTGTGTCAACGGTTGAAGCTTAAAACTCATGTACAGATCAATTAAAACTTACTACCCTACCTCACACTAATCTCACTGCGTCTCCGTTAGAAAGTCTAAATAGGCTAATGTTATAGTGGAATGTAAGAGTTGTTACGAAAATCTAACTAACTAACTAACTAACTAACTAACTAACTAACTAACTCCATGAAGCAGAGGCCTTCTTGAGAAGCTAACAGTTTCTCAGCTAGTCAAGAGATTCCCCGCATTTTATGGAACCCGGAGGTTCATTACGGCATTCACAAGAGCCCGCCACCTGTCCCTATCCTGAGCCAGCTCAATCCAGTCCATGCCCCCACATCCCACTTCTTGAAGATCCATTCTAATATTATACTCCCATCTATGCCTGGGTCTCCCAAGTGGTCGCCTTCCCTCAGGTCTCCCCACCAAAATCCTGTATGTACATGAAAATCAAACACAGACCATAAATACACCGTGTGGCAAAAATGTAGTTTATTAAGGTTAAAGCAAGTAGTAGAGTTTCTTACAGAGACAAAGAACATTGTCAACAAGAAGAATGGCCAACCCTGAAGACAAAGAGAGACAGAGAGAGGGGGTGGGGGTGTTCGGAAGGAGCACATCTGTGTGCCATTACTTTGCGCTCTTCTGGCTGAAGTTGAGGCTTGGCCTCCAGAAATTGGACCACCTCTCATTACACAAAGGGACCTTCGTCAGAAATCTCTGCCTTTTGGAGTGACCTGGAACTGACCTCACCAGTGCCTTGTTCCTGAGAGCATGATACGAAACATAACTCTGCATAGTCTGCACACCACTCGCCCCTATATTCCTGACTACTACAAAGTGTCACGTGAGTTACGCTTCAGACGCATGCAACACGTGTGTCCGTTATTGAAATTTTAATATGTCGACAAATTTTAGTAAAGTACAAAGCATCACGAAAATCTGTTTATCTGTTCAAAATATGTTACCTGCGGACGGACGGACAGGCAGGTAGGCAGGCAGATCTGGTGAAGGTAACTGGTGCATCTTTGCAGATTCATCAGCAACGGGCCAAAAATTAACTCAGACTTATCAACTGTGATCGAAGAAAAATACAAGGCAGTTTCAAAATATCTCTAACTGCTGAAACCTACTTGTCCAACACAGCAATACAACCTCCTACCGGCACGCAATAAGCTTCAAAACGACAGTACAGTTCTTTCTTCCCATTTTAAGCTACCACGCAATCTGCTTAAACACCCCATCTTGAAGACCTATGACAGGATGGAAGTAACAATTCCACTAACTCTTTAACATTAGCACTATGCAGACGTTGGTGGTCAACTTCGCGCTCTGGCCGCTACAATAATAATACATAGTCTCGTTACCAACTGGAGGACGCTGGACGGAACGCACATCCTATCCGGATGCGGAGGGTAGAGAGTACGATCGAAGACGGGTCGTCCAACCCAAATCCTATCTCGGCCAAACCTTTATGAGAAAGATGCAGGCATTGGCTTGTATCTACAGTGCATAGTTTTATGGGAGATTCGAGCAAAATGAAGTCTATGCAGCTATTCACACCCGGTTTCAATATCAGTCGCAGCACTAAAACGTGACAATACCTTTCAGTCCAATCCTCCGTGATATCCGAAAAGCACTGCTTTCTTTTCAAGATACCCAAGCTTCGCCTGTTTGGCTTTTTGATACGAGTAACAATAAGATGCAGATATAGAGCACTGGTGGAATGATACTTAACTGTGGAAGAGTGGACACTCGGATGAAAACATCATATTGCCACGTTATAGGTAGCTAGGTGGCAAAGCCTGGGAACTCTGAAGCAAAACAATGTTCTTTTGGATATCGCGGAACAGTCACGAAAGTAAAAGTATTTCCACGCTCTTCGAATTTCATCCAACCATTATTTAAACATTCAATTCCTTCTTACAAGAGCACCGACAGTCTCCAAGACACACACCAGCCGGTTAATGTTGTACAGGGAAATAATCAACCGTTGTTATTCATGGAATCATACGAAACACAAAATGCGTAAACACACTAAGTGGGAGATAAATATATTGTACCTACTGTGCTTCAAAGGATTAAAATGAGACTATAAGTTATACGAGTATATATAAATAAATAAATAAAATAACCAACTCCATGCAAGAGGGTCCTGTTAGAGAATACAATACTTGCTCACTAAGAAATCTCCTTCAATTTAAGGAATCGGAATGTTCCATTACCATGTTCATAACAATCCACCATCCTGAGGCAGTTTAATCCACTCAAAACCCTCACACTCCATTCCGATAAGGTCCACCCACCTACAGCTGAGAGTCCGAAAGTGGCCCCTTAAATTCAGATTTTTCGATCAAACTCTGCATGCACGTTTCCCCTCTCCTTGAGTGCTACGCGTCCCACCCATCTCACCCCATTTTCTTGTATCATCCTCATAATAATGTTTCGGAGAGGAGGCAAATTACGTAGCTCCTCATTACGCAATTTGCTCCATCCTTGTCACTCCCTCTTAGTTCCCAATAATTCTCCTCAGCATCCTGTTTTGAGAAACATTAAACCGACCCCTTATTCATTATCATTCACAGGATGGTGATAATAAATAATTCAAGCCATGCATAAAATTTTATTTTACATACTTTGATCGATTAATAAATTTTATTTCGCCCTTGAACACTGGAAGACATTGCAAAATTCGGGTGATCAGTAACGCTCATATTCGAACCGAACTCGAATGATAAAGACACTGCAGATCAAATAGTTATTATTCGTTTCGCAATCACCAGATGTCTCTGTCGCTGGTCAGAACTTCGAACAAAGACTGCTCAGTGTTGCAGACTCCATGTAAACTCTGTGGCATTTTGCTCCACGTCTTTTTATTTTTATTTTTCTGCGTAATGCTTCTGTTGGAGGACGGCAGTAGACGCTTATTCAGCACAAAACAAGGAGATGTCATTGTGACGTCATGTAAACAATGACAGAGGTTTATACACAAACATCCGTGCAGCGTATGGTTCTTATACTGGCCAGTTCGCTGACGAATTGCCGACAACATTATAATACAAATAAAAACGCCGCTATATATGAATACAATTCAATTCGAGTGTTATACAAATACAAGAAAAATTAAGTTTTTTTGAAATACTGAAGTGAAATAAGTGCAAGTAATAATTTCGACAGATGTGCTGGGAATGTTGTATAAAACGCTGTTCATGTAATTCTTTTCTAGCGTATGTATGGCATCACAGCGATGTTTGAGCATTACAGAGGAAAGTTAGTTTTACGTCGGTAAAATTCAATAAACATTTGCCTTTGTTGTGTTGGTACTAGGCGATGGAGGGGGGAAATAAAACATTTTTAGGTTCTATATATTACGAGGGCGTAAAACACATATATAGAAGGTTTAAGTCAAATATAATGACCGTAAGACAACTAACTTTGCTTCCCTTCCCCTCACACTTTTTATAAATAAATGCAAAGAGGGCAGATCACAAAGCTGTAGCTACCAGCAACAGAACCGTTGACTATCAAGACATGAGAGCAGTCTACAGCAGACAGTATATATACAAGATTGAGTGCATATAGACGCCAGATCCATTTTCATTGTCTGCTTTCTTCTCGTCAAGAATGCCGGCTGGCTGTTTAAACAAACAAGCCGTACATATCCCAGAACTCAAAGTCCCATCAATGGCCACCATTGTTCTTCGAAACGTCCACGCATAAAAGAACGCTCTATATAATTAAACCCAAAAGAAATTATAATCCCATCAGAGACAGGCTTAAACGTACACTCAAATTACAGACTTGCAGAGTAATCGGTGGAAGAAATCTGACTGCAGCCTCCCAAACAGGGACATGCATTTATTGCGGACTATCTGATTACTGTATGGCTAGGGGAATATCTTCTGAAAAGGCTCAATGTTAACTGATGTGCCACACAGACAGATCAAAACTGTAACTGTCTTGCTTTTCCTATAGGTGTGAAACTGCCTCCTTACATTAACGGAAAACACGTACGTATTCTGAAGATGGTCAAGAGAATGTTTGGACGAAAGAGGGAGGAAACAACAGGAGGACGGAGATGACAACACAGTGACGACCTTGTTTATTTCTGCTCTCCACCATTTAGTGGTTAAGACCAAAAGTGGTAACTTGCATGAAATTATAGCACACATGGGAAAGCAGATAAATGCATACAAAGTTTTGCTATGGAAGACTGAATCTAAGAGGCTGCTTGGAACACGTAGTGTAGATGAAATTAAAATACTAAACTGGATCTTGGATAAACAGGATGGAAGTATGTGGTTCAAAACACGGAAAAATGACGGGCCCTTGTGAAAAAGGCACTCTCTTGTCCCATGAAATTCAGATGAAATGCGTGGTTACTGTCAGCGTCTCAAGACGGACATCAGTGAGACAGTCACTTCAATCGGCCAGTTATTTAGACAGATAAGTAAATTCATACTGTCCCGCAAGCCAAGTGCGTAGATGACCGGCCGTTGGCAAATGTATGCACGACGTGTTCACTCCCTTTTGTTTAATTATCTCGCAAACCGCAACGCTCACCGAAAACAAGTTTTGGACATAACTTCCGTGCCTTGTTTTTGTACACAACATTTGTTTGAAACATTTTTCTCTTTCATGACTACAATATGCAGCGCGTTATGTTTGATTTGCGTGCGGCAACGCATGCATAACTTCATGCAAAGTGTATGCCATTGGCTTATTTAAACCAAAACTGGTAGGTGTTGGCAAACTTCCGTTAGTCTGGCAACATACTGTTCTGTTATAATCCTTCTCAACGGTTCTCAAGTTATGCGGAAATGCGCCCAGCAGGTAAGAAAAACGTAACAGGCTTATTTATCCAAATTCACGCGAAAGACTTTTTCCCTACGCCTTTGGATCTTCGACATAACTGAACAGAAATCCGTGAACAAGCCAGCATTGTAATGTCCTGCATAATTTTACCAAGTTGACAACCACAACAGGCACTTCGCGTTCTTCACGGTTAGTCTAAGTGTTCCGCGAAATATCACAGCTTAAGGAGCCCTACACACGTTGACACAAGCAGCAACACCGAGCTTCGCGGTAATTTTGCTGGCACTGGTATCAGTTTCAGTGGAACGTACACACGACGACACAGCGTGTGATGCAGACGGTGAAATGACCGACCAATCATGAGTAACTAGAACACCGCACTGCAGTCGTGACAACAGTGAATGTGGACGTCGAGCTGTTTCCCAAGCATCTGTGGAATTACGACTCCGACACTGTCTAGCCTTGTGTTGGTATCACTTGCGGGCTGCTGTGGCTGTGTGTCAACAAGAGAAAAGGAAACCGAACAGAAAATGGTCGAAAAGATTGGCTAGCTGACAGAAAGAAGTATGCAGTTGCAAATGTATTGACGGAACTAGAAATCAACAACACAAGTGATTTCCAGAACTACCTGCGCATGGATAGTGAATTAATCCAAAATCTACTACTATGAATGCGAATAAGAACATGAAAAGGGAATAGTGTAATGAGGGCTGCTGCAAGTGCAGCACAAAGATTTTCGTCATGTTAAAATATTTGACTACGGGAAAGAAGTAAGAAGACTGGAGATTTTCTGCAGCCGTTTCACCTCAGTTATTAGATCGAACTACACCTGAAATATGTAGGCCTGTGACTATTTATGAGGTAGTCGCAAGCCAGTATATGCAGGTACCGTACCGTAGTTAGAATGCAGTTAACTGAGCTTTACTTGTTATTAGCATAAAGGCTATTCAAATCACAAAGCAATATTAAATATATTCTAATTACAAAAGAAAACCTCCAAATCATTTTTTTTATAATTAACATGGCGTGTCCTCTGTGAGGTAAACTGAGGCTGAAGAAACAGTTGAGTATCGAGCATAGAATACACAGCAAAACCGGACGGCAGCACTCAGACCATGTACAATTAAAGCCTGATTTGCTGTAGGAATAAAGAAACGACCGACGAAAGAGGCCATGGAGTAGCGCGCGAACATTATCGAAGCCGGTCATATGGCGGGCACGTGGTTAGTCTACCTTATGATGACCTTGGATTTATTTCATCTTTGACTGAGTGAGTCACGCCTTGTTTTCATGGAAACCCCACAGGACGTCCGTTAACCATCGGACTTACGTACGACAACGCAATCAGACAGCACCCGTTCGAAAGATGGAATTAAAGCCGAAGACTCCAGAAAAACAAAAGAAATTCGCCATCGATGGTAACTGTTTGGCTAAGATACGGGCGATTCTTACGGCGTTGCGCAGAACCTTGAAACGCACGTGCGTAGATAACCGGCAGCGGGCCCACCGCGTCTCTGTAAGAGCGGCCCCCTATAATTACGAGCTAAGTTACTCCCAGAGCTCATACCACGGATTATATATAGTGGAATTTGCCGGAAAAATGGAATGCAGTCCGCAACAAACACACAATTTTTGTATCCCATACATTTCGCTGACCACCTCCTGCCCCTCATTTACCATTAAAAGTTAAAGGACAATTAGAAACCAAATAATTTATTCAGTACTTCGTAAGAACGTCTTTAATATCAAACGATCCTAACGTGCTCCAGTTCCAGTGTCTAAGTCCAACAGGAACTCTCAACTTTCTAACATCCTATACTGACGTTGAAGGCGGTCTGTAAGCCAAGCGATTAACTAAGTTGTTTACGCGTTATGGAAGAAAGGCGTTGTATTAGGAAGCATTTACTACGCATAATAAACACATCTGAATTATGAACATATTGAGGCCTGATAATAGAACAAACCCGACTTTATTAACAACACGGAATTCTGGTCATCGCGGAACAATAAGATACATACACCCACTTCATGGGAGGGCAGCTTTTACCGATACTGACAAGTAACCTTTTCCAACTTCTCCCCAGTTAAACGTGACCCTCAGTTTGCTCCGCTGCTCAGGCCGACAGCATAAGGCAAAAATGAACTAAATGCCTTCAGGGTACTTTCTGTGGTCAGAATAAAACTACTGTCAGAGAAACTGGCACTATCGTTAGACTAACGGTGGCTGTGCCCTGAACTTAAGACTTTCCTTATCTACTGGCCCTGTGTGAAAGGTATTTCCCAAATCGAAATTTCCACTTACATGGGAGCAGTATGTTTCGCCTAAAATTTATAAACCAACTGAAATAAGAAATTTTCAAACTGGAAGTAAAAAAGGAGGAAGCACGAGGACAGGTATACTGAATTTGAAGATCCTTATCACAGAACGAAAATCTGTGCGGGCGTGGAAGTATAGCTCCACATATTCTAAAGTCGGCACTAGGTGAAGATTATTTTTATTTACCGTTATGCTCCAGCCTCTTTATTCTCGGGGAAACTGCTCCTGCGTGCTTTCAAGGGAGGCTGTATGGGGTCTAGAGGCGGTATGTTGGCGGCAAAAAGAAACGTCCCTGCCCCTGTCGTAATTCGAATACCGCTCGTCCAGACCTAAGTGAATGAGGGTGGGGTATAGTGGATGGCTTTTTTGAAAATGGTAATAAGCTTTGATTTCTATACAAAAACGCTAAATTTTTTTAGTTGCTAAGGAAAGTGATTCCTCCCTTCTTCGCAGACGATGAGAAGATGGAGGGACTATGAACCCTCAAGAGGTTGGCAGCAACGCACCAGACTACACGGTGTCCCAGCTCAGAGTATTTTGCGAACGCGCCTACAAACGTATACTGATCTCCTGAGAAGCCGAGGCATTGGGCATCAGTGCATCATCGGTGACAGTGAATGGCTGAATAAAAACCGGGCTGAGTACAAGGACCACGTATGAGGAATGATAGCTGATCGAACTGTGCAAGGACAATACCTGCTCTCTTACGAGGACAGGTGATAAGATTTTCTCTCTAGAGAAAAGAGGGATATGGAGAAGAGGAAATGGATAGGAGTAAGACCAATATTTTTCGACATATACTACTGGCTTTAACATGTTGGTCAGAATTCTAGTCAGATGAAAAAAGATTACAGCCCGTATCAATATAAACGGAAAGAGACAACCTGGAAGACCTGGGAAAACAAGGGAGAATATTAAATCCAATGTTAAAGAAACTGGATAGGAATGTGTAAACTGGGTTTGTTACGCTTAGTCTACAGACCAGTGCCGGGAACTGCCGGGTTCCATTGGAGGCAGCGAGTCTCTTTGAGAGGCTGTTACTTACTAGCTTGATAAGAATAATTCTTTTCAGCGGAGTCACTGTAAGCTGTTAGCAAGCAGCGTGTAGCTGCAGCAGCCGTAGCAAATATTCCACTCTTCCATTAAGCTACTCGTATTGTCCGTATCTGTGCTACAGAGTGATGATGTCCGCTTCCCTACGTCACTCTGCCTGTGGAACAACATTTTTAAAAATTCAAACCAGTTAGTCTAATTAGCATTACAATTGCCCCCAAAATGGGCATCATGAAAACAACTTGTTACAGGCTACCTGCCAGGGGGGAGAGGATACAGCAGTAGTCTAATTTGGTTTTCGTCACTGCTATGCCAGAGAAATTGACTTTGTTCTTTAAATACGGCCACAGGGACGCAACACAGAGATGATACTAAGCCAAATTACCGCGAGTTAACAGAAAATTGCGAAGTAATTGCGGCATTATCAACACCTGAGAGGATCAGGGAAGACATAATTATTTCATGTAACTCTTTGAAGTGGTGTGGGTACTATATACACTACTGCACTTAACACTAAGCAACGCTGAAATTTGACCACACAGTGCACTCGTGTGTTTCGTATGATTCTCACAACTAACAGCTATTTTTTGTCTGACAGCATTAACCGGTTTCTCTGTAATGCTGGTAACTCAGGCGTTACTGGAATATTCTTGAATATTATTTAAATAAACTTTGGGGTTAAATTTTTAAATACTACCCAGAATTTCCAAAATAGCTTCAAACACTTAATACTGCAGTAACTGAAAGAAAACTATGGCACAACATTTTTGAGCAACTCATATTTACTCACATAGACAAAAATTTCCCTGTATTTTTAAATTAAACTTGCTGTTGAATTTGCACTCAAGCAATGTTAGAGAAGCGCCTCTCGAGAACAAGAGATTTGATGGTATTTTACGTGGAGTATTTCGAACACGTGTTTTATGAAGACTGTAGACTGTAACAGAGCACACAGACTTGCAAGGCGTTCTTTACTTTCTAATCATAAGGTTTCAAGGCAGAGCAGAAAGTATGTATGGCTTTCCCTGTGCCGATTTTAAAAAACCTAAAAAATGTTTAATGGCATTATGTTTAGTTTATTCTATCAAATTCCACGCACGTCCAAATATATGTAAAGTACGGATATAAAATCATTATGCCTTTAATTAAAGGTAAAGGTCACCCCGTAACATACCACTGGAGGCACAGAGGATGAGTAGGGGTATAGTTGGCTGTACCCACACTTATAATCGGTGCTAGAGGGGGGCTGGGTCATCAACGCCAAGTCCCGGTTACTTTAAACCTGGGAAGGGGACCCAGTACCCATTGTACAGGAGGCTGGATGAGCCCCAGGGCCGATCTGGACAAGTGCGGTAAATCTCGCCCCCCCCCCCCCCGGGGTCCGAACGCCGAACCGTCCAGTTCGTACCTAGTCACTCTACCGACTACGCTACCCGGGCCGCACTCCTTTGAGCGAAGTATGGATTTTAGTGCGCCGCCGATGTTGACAAAACTCGAAACTGCTTAATACATCTTTACAGATTTCACGTTAGCGGTATTTTATACAAATCGGACCAAAAATTTAGAATACATAAAGGTTTGTTTACGTTTGTAAGTAAACATACACTTCAATGTATTGAATTTTATGGAACTCAACATTACTGCACAGAATCACATCGAGATTTCGGCACCAAATTTTATAGAAAATGATAAAAAATCTGAAAATTACGGGTAGAAATTCACTGACACCCTGAATGTATGACTGTACCACTGACACTGCGCCATTTTTAACGAAATTCATGCTTACTAGACAGGTCCCTGTACAGAACTCGTATCTGGAATTTCATGATATTCCTACAGAAAGTTAGGAGCTGACACTAGGTAATGGATAGTAAAACACGGACAGACGGACGTACGCGGTCTCCGCAAAAGGCGTTGTGTTTCACTTCGCACAGAAGAAGCCTTAATACCGATGTGCGTAACACTTTTAAATTATTTTTGTTCTTATTTTACTTCCAATGCTGTTTTTTTGTCGATGGCGCTGGACAGACGAGTAAGGTATGGCTTATTTTAATTGCCGGGTGGCATCTATTTACAGCATAAGCGAGAACCGCGAATTACAGCTAACACTAAGAAACGGTGTTATATACAGGCATGTCTGTCTGGGCGTTGTGTACATCTACTGTTTTTGCCCAAAGACAATGACGAGTACTGGGAAGTTTTGGACTAAGACCGAGGTGTAAATACGACTAAGTCAACAGGCCGTTTCACATCATAAAATGATCCGCTCCAGCAAAGAAGCCGGACCTTCCCTTCATATACGGTCGCTATGTATACCGTCAATTTGGCACCTAGCAAGTCCTTGTAATGTAAAGACCATTACATACACTGCAGCTGGTAAATAGAATGCTACAGAGACGCTGACAAACGAATGTCTTTGTGTGTGTGTGTGTATGTGTGTGTGTGTGTTTTGCAAACGGCCCACATGATGTTTTTTAATCTTGTACTTGGTTGGTTTTCTCGAACGAAAGGGAGACTCCTGCCTTAACTTGCTAAACTCCAAAAACTAAATTAAATTAGATAATTTACACGCATGTTTCGCGAAGCTGGTTGTATTTAACTGCTTTCCGCCAACAGTACTGGCTTGCCAGAGCTGATATTGGCCTAGTTGCGGAGGTGTTTTCGTAATTACGTTTTCATCTAGCCTGTAGATGGAAATATTGATCTGAAGAGGAAAGCTTGGGCTTTCATTTCTTTACTTCTCTGAACTTACAGAGATGTGTGACACTTGGAAATATCGAGCGATATTTGGAACTAAGGCCGATTCCGGTGGCCGCGCGGTCTAAGGCGTAGGTCTGCGGCCGCTCGGTTGTTGGGATTGCGGGGTCGAATCCCGGAGGGCATAGATGTCTGTCTCTTGCGAATGTTTTGTGTTGTCTCTGCGACGGGGCTATCACTCGTCCAGGGGACTCCTACCGAATGTGGTGTCTGTGACTATGATCTCGACATCTGAACAGTGAGCAGGTGTAGGCCTACTAGAGCTGTCGAGCCATGGAGAAAAAAAAAAATTGGAACTGGGAGTAGTCAGCAACAGCGGCCATACGTGAAAAATGAACATTGTACAGCTCAAAACTCGCTGACAGGGTAAATCTAGTAGAGACATATACAAACGCAACTTTCCTGTCTGTTTCCTGTTTCCTATCGCGGATATAATACAGAACACAAAGGGTAATAAGTGGTTGTTTTATCTGACCCATATACGTGATCACTTCCGCCGCCATTCCAATTCTCCAAGAGTGGCAGCCCGCGCTTTTTACTGCTGTGTATTGCAGTTGATATTGTTTTCTTTTTCACCATATTTAAAAGTGCTGGGAAGTTTTATTTCGACGTATTACAGTTGATATTAGGTTTTAATTCAACATATTTAAAGCAGGTGCCCGAAAGTTTCGGTTTAATGTATTGCAATTAATGGTAGGATTTTAATCAGTATACGTAAAAGCCACGGAAATGATGTCCTTTAAGCTTGCAGAAGCGCGTCACATCTAAACGAACCGAATGTTCATGGCACTCGAAATTCTGCTGGTGGAATGAAAACACAACAGCCGGAATGTTTTGTATCAGGTCATTTTCAGAGCGACTATTGCTATATAGTTATCCTCATTGTACGCGCAAGTAAAAATCGCATAATGCTCTGCTTATTATTCTGTTACCAAAAACACTCTCTAAACAAGGCAGAGAATTGTTTGCGGAATAAGATCTCATAATATCTTGCTGAGCAAAGGCACAGGGCCCCTCGTAATCGGACGGATTTTCCAAAGACGGCGTCAGAATACATCCTACGAAATGCATCATGTGCGTTTATGGTTTCAGAAACACAATCACTGGATAACCATAGTCGCACTTACAGCGTACCCACACACAAACCATAACGTTAAATTACCAACACTTCGTGGAATAACGTGAAATTTTCTGCATATCAATACTTGTTATTCTGAGACTTCACGCAGGCCTCTCCACTCAGACGGAACCGAGCTTCGCCGTTACACAGAGCGAGTATGGACTCTGTATATTCGTCTCCAACCAGATGAAAATACCAGTTTACAAGGTTATCTTTTTTGTAGCAAGTGTTTTCATCACATATATCATACAGGCACACACGACCTTCCAATGTGCAAAGACCTTACATGCCCTCTGACACCTCGCATGTAAGTGTGTCCCTAAACACTGTAAGTTACATCCAAAAACTTAATTTTTGAGCAAAATAAAAAAAAACCATTTATCAATTTCATCACGGCACCACCAGGGTTCTGGGGATAGATTTTTGGGAATCGCTAGTTTAAAGAGTCATCTAATACACCTCCACAGAAGCACGCAGTTCTCTGTTTCCTGTTGCGGGCCTAACAAACAATACCCAAAAAGAGAGTGCTGTGAAAATTACTCCGTACTAGTACTGAAAATTACGGTACCTCAACTGTGTTAACGACGTACAAATGAAGATTCATGTACTATGAGAGGTTAATCTATGTCGTTGGGTAAACTAGATAAATTTACGCGGCACAGCAAAATACCTTGGATGATTTAGATCTTTATCAGCACCCCTCCCAGAACTTTAAATCTCGCGAAGTAGAATTTTTGGGTAAGATCAGTTCCTCATTTCCAATCATTTTTATTATTACTTCTAGTAAGTTCACCACAGACTTGACTTAAACTTATGAATTGGACTTTCTCTCCATTACGCAGGGCTTCATGCATCTACACTACTTTGTTTACAACGTAAGTAATTTACGGTATTACAATCGTGGAATGCGTTAAAATAAACTGCTTTATGTAATTAGACCTTTTACATCTGTAATGTCTGCAACGGCTACATTAAAATCCTTTTATCTGTACAGAAGAACTGGATTTAGTCTCGAATTTCACAACCAGTTTTCAAACTTTTCGCACAGAGATTCTACGTTATATGGTACCAGAAATTAAAATAATTTTCACAGACAGTCCCATATTCCAACCCCGTACCTCAGCCCGAACATTCTTAGGGTTGCCACTTGAGAAAAATGCACAAGGCCTCTAAATATTAAATACGTAAACCGCGGGAAAATTTTTATTTCTAGAACTGCTTGAAAGCATGTAATTCATGAAATATTCTAATATGATGGACAAAATGCCTACTAATTATGTATTAGACGGTAGTATAAAAATCTTTGGTTTAATGACAAAGAGTTGCGAATATTATGCACTTTCAACTACTAACTAGCCAAAGGGAAGTCAAGAAGAAAAGTTAATAACAACAGCACTAAAAACAAATATGTTTGTTTAAGTTAAACTAACACAGAAGTGTAAAATAATTGGCATTCCAATGGACAGCAATTCAACTACTGTGCATAAACACAGTCCGCCACTGTACTTTAAAAACACATGCAGTTTACACTTGTTTTTGTTAGGCCTTAATCTATTTAAACACTATTCAAGGACTACTGTTTTTATAATCTTCACATAACACTTCAATTCTTACCTTCCCCAGCACCACTTTGTTCTTACAAATTTTTAAAACAAACTTCTTTCCTTCACTCAACCACAAAGAGAATCTGTTGAGAATAGAATATCCTACATCACGAACACTGCGGGGCCAATTCTTTCAACAGTCACAGGACACAAATAAGAATTTAAATGCCAGTTGGTGTTCCTGTCAGTTTACTGACAACTTAGTGTACTTGTCCGATCTACTTATTAATAATGCACTATAGTTACAAAACTCATTGTGATTTAGAACATTTTATTACTAGTATATCTGAGCTGTTGGCTACTTTGGATACAATAGACATTTTCGACGAATTTTACAGGACATGTTTGAAAATCTAACACTACTACAGCAGTAATAATAATCCATTTTAACAAACTCAAAAAAAATAGCCATGTAAGTAACATGTAACACAATATACAATCAGGAGGCCACATACACTGGCAGAGTTTTCGTGGTATTAATCAGGTATACGCAGTGAATACCTAAAATTACGATCCAATTCCATCCTTTCATTTCCTTTCCAGTTTACCGTACAGTAACCATTTAATCATACAGTCAGTAGAATACACCCTAAGTGAATAAAATACTGCCGTCCTACATTTTTCAGACTTGAATTTTCTCCTGTATAAACTATTAAGAACAAACGATTAATTTAAACCGACCGGAATTTGTAATTCTGACAACCCTCTACCCCACGAATGCTCCCCTTACAAAAATTGTACTCTTCCAGTACGTACGATATAAAGATTACCGGAGATAAGCACCATATTGCCTACAACAAATTAATTATAAAAATTTAAATAAATTTCATCTTTGTACTGATATTAATATAGAAGAAACAAAGCAAGCAATGTACGTATAACAATGTTGTGGAGCTTTCGCGTAACCACTGTTGCCACGGAAAAGCAAACATGCCTTCCTTTCCTGCTGTTGACTTACGTATGTCGCTGTCAACAATGTAATAAATACTGAAATCGTCGCCACGGAAGTACAATAATGCGTACTTTAGCTGTCGCGCCACATACGTCGCTGCCAATAACATGGAATAAACTTAGGTCTTCATGTAAAGTACGCAATATTTTTGTCAGATTTTAACCAAATTTTCGTAAAATGCCCCCGTATCAAAATTCATAAAAAAAATCCGTCCACTGGAAGTCACGCTGATAGATGTAGACAGACACAGACAAACAGATATAGTTATGCTAATAGTTTCTTTTCACTATTCATACAAAAGCGCCTAAAAGGGAAACTAATTTTGTTTGTAAGTGTTTAATTATTCTGATCCAAAATTGCATTATTCACACCAGCTGGTTTCATTTTCGCATGGAAAATTACGAAACGTATCCAACTGTTGTATGGATAATGGCGATTTTATTACAGGCCTACTAAATTGATTATAGTGCTATTAAAATCTCGTAAAACAAACAGATATCTCTGATACTTCTACAGCGTACATACTCGTAATTTCTGAGCCGTAAGGCTAAATTCAGCTTACATGCAAAGTGAGTGTGTGTCCATCCACACTTACGAAATGAATCATTTTCCAGTATGACACTCTGAATAGCCCAGTAATGGTCACTACAGAGTATAAAGGACCTCATTTCGCAGTACGACACTCCGCATGGCCTAATAATGGTCACTGTAGCGTATATCACGTACCTCATTTCGCGGTACGACACTCTGAATTCGCCAGGTAGGCCTACTCATTATCGTGTTCCACACTTACTTTGAACAGTTCTGCATTACTCAATTTTTTAGGGGCAACTTTCACAATGAATTGTTCGAAAACGCCTAACTTCATGGCGAATACAGTGGATCGCACTATGAGATACCTACGCAAGTACACGTCACAAATCCGAGCGGATGTACAATATACACCTAACTGTATTACTTGACGTCTAAAACTCATACAAAAGTGAAATGTCATCTGTTTGGAACCGCGCGAATTTAACTTCGTAACATTTTTGTGGAGGCTGCACAATTGCACTTCCAGAGAATGTAACTGAGAATTTTTTGTACAACCTAAACATATGTGCTGCACCAGCAGCTTCACTCCCACATGTAGGACGGTGACGACTGGGGGGGGGGGGGGAGCAGAAGTGTCAAGGGCACGAGCTCCTTGCATACACAGATCGATAGTTCTCAAATTAACTTATCGTTACAAAAAAAACACCGGTCTTATCGCCAGAAAATTACACAATTTATAGAAATGCCACCTCCGATCTACAGGGGCCTACGTGTCACTACTCACGAACGCGTGGAGCTTTACTTCCACTTCCCAGTACACCTACACTACGTGGTGCCAAGCACAGGGACAACAGGAGATTTATCAATGTGTTTAGTTGAACAGGCAACAGAAAACGTTGAAGCTCAGCTACAAGTGCTAATGTAAAAGACAGCAGTACATTTGCCCCTGTGCACACCATGAAGACGTAGGGGAAGGAAAGTACAGCTCCACTCATTCCTAATTTCGGCACTGGATGGAGATAAGCGACTAATTTCACGGCCGGCCGCTCTACCCCCAGTAACTATGGACTATTAATAATTTTGTCCGTATGCATTTTTATGTCCTTATAAATTTTAGATAAAAAGTATTTTAATTTCAGAAAATCAGAACGTAATACAAATCTAGACTTCGACCTACATGGTGGTTTTTTTTGTGTCATGACATCCTTCAGTCTGGTAGGTGCAAATATACCTTTCTTATAACCGTACTCCCTGCGCTTCCTGCACCGAAGATTGAAGGTGTAGATTTCTACAAAACGTTCATCTTTATCCCTTGTAGAAAAGAAATATCACGCTTCTTGCTCCTGCCTGGAAATGCACAATTCCTCGGCTGTCCAGGGCACAGACTACTCCTTACGCCGAATACACTATTTCGCTCTCAATCAAGGTACAGCAGAAACAAAATTTTATCTAGTAATATCATAAAACACATGGAAATAATGAAGCTTTTACTTTCGCCGTGATAAATCAAAGGGAAACAAATTACTTAGCACGCCGCGGGCCAAGGTTTAGATTGGAGAGAAATAACCTTAGTAGAGATAAAATTGTAAAAAAGTTAGTGGTGCCTGCGCTTAACAAGGGGTATCTGTGGGGAATTACATATAGATGATGCATTCTCAAACTCGGAAATACTTCAGCTCCACACTTCAGCAGTGCATCGATGGGACTCACTGGACTGGAAGATAAGTAGTCCCGGAACTTGTCTGGGCACTGTGACAAAGAGAAAGCACTATCCGGCTGCAAGAAATTGAGTTTTGCTCTCCGAATTCGTGGCCAGTTGCTTTAATCGTTAAAGTATATGAAAGATACTGAAGGAAAGGATACCAAGCCCTCTCCGAATCTGATCTCCTATTAAGTATTTCATGAATGTAATTTTGGGCTCTAAGTGTTCTAGGCAGGCCTACTAACTCTACAGCTCTGTAACTATTGCTATTCTTCTTACATAAAGAAATGAAAAAGAGTACTTTAGCACTACAGCATATGTGTAACTTTATACACCACCTACTTTCAGTAAAGAATATCTGACTGGTCTACGTAATGGAACCTGTATAGGAAGAGAAGGTTTAAATACGCGTTACTTGACATTCGTGTTTCGAAGTCAATGTACCTGTACAGAGGGACTGTAAATATTCTGTAGACTCTACGATTGAGTGTCAAACTGCTATTTTGGTTCAGAGACTGAACAAGATTTGGCGCCCAAAATTGTATTCGTTATTCACCAATAACCTGCGTGTTTCATAAGAATGTTGTAAGATGCTGATCATCATGGTCGTCGTCGTCGTCGTCGTCAGGACCACCACCACCACCACCACCACCACCACCACCACCACCACTACCACCACCACCTTTGGCATTAAAACGCTTCTGGAGTCAGGGTATTCATGATATATAAAGCCTGAAATTCTTAACCCAGTTCCTACCTCACAGAGAACACATCTCTCCTCCGTTACAAGGACTACGCAGTTAATACTACTGAGAGAAAAAATCGTTTCTTATTGTGAAAATCCTACTAAATAAATAATTCACTGTATGAAAAAAACGAAGTTTTTAACGCTGAATTATGTGGGTGGATACAGACGCCACTGCGTTCTAAATGGGTGCGAACATTTTGCAGCTTCGCACATATCACAATTGCTGCCTCCCTAGTGTGAGGAAATGCCGACATTTACATAATCAGCTGATGTCACGTAGAAACAACAGCTGCTTGTAATGAAGTTTCTTTAGGCTCTGTGCAGTAATATCGTCATACAGTCTAACAGAGACATGCGTACAAAAAGAACTTCAATAAGTCGTAATACCAATATTTATCAACACGGTGGGAAAAAACTCGATGAGGAATGTACGTAAAAACAGAATAAAGCTACGCAATAATAGACTATGACTGTGTCCGTTAAATGCCATAAACAGCACACAGTTCAAGCGAAAGATCACGTGATTGTAATTTCGAACTTCGCACAAGACTATATATAACTTACCAAGTTGTACAAAACTGCAAAACGTCGAGAGTTTGTTTGCTTATGATGTAAGGCAAGTCACTCCAAGAAACCACGGACAGATGGGATGAAACAAAAATGTGATCCAATATGGACAAAACATATTTAAGTCTCCACATTTCAAACTGAATTAACCGGGTTATGTGTAACGAAAAGAGGAAAGGAAGGTGTGGGGGCTGAAATACGCCAAATTTTTTACAGGGAAAGTGAACAATTTACGGTTTCGAAGACTCCTAGGTAATGTCCGCTCGTCCTTCTGGTATAAGCAGATTCGAAGCATGGTAAAGCGCTAACACGCAGCAGAAAAAATATGGTGAGCAGTGACTGTATTTGGGCCAGCTTTTGATATTTGCTTTTTGGGTGCTGCATGTGAAGTAAGTAGAGCGAAATGGAATTCGACGGTGAAGAGAATATTTGGTCTTTCCTTTCCTGTGGCACAACAGCCCAACGCGGACCTAGGCCGCCTCACTGTATAGGCTTCTATATCACACAATTAGACACACACAGCCGGTAGAACTGCTCTGTACGAGTGATCAGCTCATCGTAGAGACCTCTACCTGACAACACACAACACTCACAAGAGACAGACATCCATGCCTCCGGCGGGATTCGAAGACACAATCCCAGTAAGCGAGCGGCCGCAGACCTACGCCTTGGACCGCGCGGCCACTGGGATCGGCGAACACTTGTTCTAGGACAGAGGAAACTCATGGAAAAATCTTCTTAGAGTTGGCTGGTCGCAGGACCTTCCGCTTGCATATTGACTTCTACACAGAGATCCGGCATTCGAGCACTTGAACCCTAAATTTAAAGCCCGAAAAATGGAAATTAGTTTTCTGCCCAATGTGCCCAGATATCCGAAAGAGCAGTGCTCTGTTTGAATTTACCCACTCTTCTTCCGGTTGCCTTGGTAACAGTAGTCTTTGGATGAAAATGCATATGGAACATCGGTGGAATATAACTAGCAGGGCAAAATCTAGGTAATTTTCGGAGAAAATCGTGTACCAGAGCAAATCTTTCCAACAATAAATTTCACGCGCATTAGACTGGGATCAAGCCTGTACCTCCACGGTGTCAGGCCTATGACTAAACACCTAAGCCACGGAACGGCCTATTTGAGGCATGAACTCAATCTAAACAGCAGATAAAATTTCAGCTTCTGCCTCACAGAAACATACTGTTTCTGATCACGAAGACGGACGGGAGAGTGCTTTTCACAGAATCATACAAAAGGCAGTAATTACACTATGTGGACAAAGTGCAAAGTTTCTGAGAGTAAAGTAGGTGGCAAAAACAGTTACCGCTTTGATTGAGACGTGTAAACATTATTACCAACGAAATACATTTCGAAATAATTTATAGAACTGCCCCATCCCGGATCTACATTTGTGTCCAGAAGTCGCTGATGCTGCTTTCAGAATTTTACGTGTTTCTGAACTTTGCCATCTCTTACAAAATAACAGATTTCCCTTCAAGTACCATTAACCCTTTAAAGACGAAGCGTATTTGTTTTATGTAAGGACTCAGTGCGTACCGCGCTGTAAACACTCTCCACTTCACTTATAAAAACCGATCTCTTAATGTTTTATAAGGCAAAAGTTGCTGTTTGTTCTGAGATCCGTACAAAACACATAAACGCAATGTGGGCACCACGTAGAATTTTTTAATGTTAAACTTGGTGGTATGTAAAGTTACCGCTAGGCTTTAAAAGGTTAAGCAACACGATGATCAACAGAGGCCTTTGGCGTCACGCTTGCTTGTGTTTCAGAACACACCATTGTAAAAAGTTAGTACGTCTCTTTTGACATGAAAACCTCGCATCGTATTAACCCACGTAGGTCTATGGTGAAATAATTTAAACACTGTGCCTTAAGTTTTCTGCGTAGGCAATGACCTATATTAGAGGCAATTGCTTTTAAATTTTAGCCGAAAATTACGAAAAAGATGAGGCTTGAAGTTTTCTTGATTTTTTACAACGAGCAGTAACGTAAATGATTCTCGACCGTTCGAAGGAAGGACCAGAGTAAATCTTAAAGGACTCCTTACAACCATGCCATTCAGCGTGACAGCCCAGCAGATGGCCTGAATCCTCGATTTCAACGATGTGAAAACCTTAAATCTCGAATCAATGTGCATTAAAATTTAAGCATACCGCTGCTAGTACTTTGCCTCTGTTGTTACAAAAATCGGGGTGAGAGATTTGATGTACGACTACGAAATATTCAGCAGTTTTTCTGCAGCTCAAAATTATGCCTCTGTCATTTAAAACCCACTATTAAATTACAAAAAGAAAATACGGCATTAACGAAATTCAGAAGATCTTTTTGTGGGTGCAAAAGTCCTATTTGTTTTTTTTTGTAAAGTAACACTAATTAAAAATTTGTGAAGGATGAATTCAGTACAGAAGGCAGGTGTGATAGACAAAATCCCAATGAAAATGGAAATAAAATCCACGCTGTAACAAACTTTACTCTGCAAAGTTTTTTAGCTGAGTTCGTTAGCATATTATATATGAAGCAGGTGAATCAGACACAGCGATGTACATTTCATTTACTTATACTGTGGAAAAGTACCATGCATTTCGTTTGTGACTGAATGACTGAGTGAGTAACACCGGGTTAATCATATAACTGATGACACGACAGACGGCAGTGGTTCCCGAAAAAAATCTGCCGTTATGAAGCAGTCAAGAGGTACCTATACTACGGTCGGCAGTGCAGCATGGTGCTTTGCCGATATATAAAACCCTGTATCATAAGAAATTTAACTACACGGCGTGAATATTTAGTGTAATTGTGAGTTCATATTATCACTCTAGGGTTATAATACATACAAGCGGGTAAAGTGATGGCTTCAGCCTGCCTGTGGAAATCACAGCCACAGACCCTGTGGATTGGTGCATATTACGTAACCACGTCATATTACGCGGCCGTTTCCAGTGTCATCGTGAAAATGTGATGGAGGAATGTCATATAAAATTCTAATCAGAATACCATGGTGCAGTTCTGAATGTAACAAACTGACCTATTAAGCCTTTAACTTACACTGGTAACTGTATGTACCACATGCCATAAGGGCAGGGAACTGAGGATTCTGTCCACAGAATGTGTTTAAGAACGTAATGATTCTCAAAATAAACAGCGATTACTTCTCTAAACAGCATTAACCGAGTGGTCTTTATAATGGAAACATATTGTTTACTGTGAGATAAACTGGAATTGTGTGTGCAAGTTACATATATTTTATGCCTTTAATAGCCTGCATTGCGTATGACGTTTTAAGAGAGTAGTTTTTAGCCCAGAACAGAAGTCAGTTATTCTTAGTCCTCCCCTCTTCTACCTACTCGCAGTAGGTGTCAAGGTTGTTTATTTTCACTTGATCACAGTCAGACACACACCACAGTCGGTAGGAATCCTCTGGACGAGGGATCGGCCCGTTGCAGAGACCTGTACCTGACAACACAAACACTGTACAAGAGACAAACATCCATGCCCCCGGTGGGATTCGAACCCACGATCCCAGCAAGCGCTCGGCCGCAGACCTATGCCTTAAACTGCGCGGCCACAAAGTCAGTTATGAATGTCTTTAAATGGGCCAAAACATTACTAGATCATGTTCAATTGGAAATAGGTGGGGCCGCCTCAACCCATTAGGCAAACTAGGCTGTCGCCTGTGCCGGCAAAATTCTGGGAGGGAACTAAGGCAGCAGGAATAGACCTACGTACTTTACAGACTGCCCTTTACAAAATTATCCGACGAGTCTTTTATTACGCTTACTTTATCCTGTTGGTGGGTTGTCACAGGAGGTAAGTTTAGTGGTGGGGCAGAGTGGCGGCAAGCATAAGCACGCCTGCCGCCCTATTTGACCAGGGCGGCAGAATGTTTCGGCCGCTCCTCGATGCGAGACTTCCGAAAATATATGACCACACGCAATACATTGCACGAAACATGCGCTTCTTCTGGCTTCATGTAACACGTGATATGAGTTACATTTTCAACAATTCACCGCAGAACTTTACAAATTCACGCGCTCCACGGGAGACAAAGAGAAAGTCCAGTTACTGATTACATGTTCGATTCTAATCTTATGCGATTTTACCCTATAGAATTACTTACCGGCCGCCAGGATCATGTCATCTGCTGAATCTCTTATCGTATAAACCTTAGCCAAATCAGTGGCAGCGCTCGAATAGCGGCGTAAAGTAAGACACACTATTGGTCAGATAAAATAATGGCTGTTTAAAGAATATTTTGAATTCAAAACCTGACAGATATTTAACCACGCTAACTAACTAGCCTAAGGGAATTATTGGCTGTGTTAGAAATCACGTACGTCTATGTCTCTTTCTTTGCTTTATTCTAATTTTACGTTAGATTTCGTGGTGATTTATAGTTTCAATATTACTATAAGCACAAAAAGCCATTCTATTTCTTCAAATGATAAAAAAAATACCGTTCACTGGATATTTAATTTACAGCGAAAGGTTTTAATCATCTTCGTCTTCAGGCTTCAAGTCTGCTTGGCCTGTTGAAACTCCTTTAAAACCTGGTCGTTCCAGCTAATTTTTGATCGTCCGATTGCATTTTCACTTGACTCACTTTATCGTGTTATTTTTGGCAGCATTCTCACGCTAGCGAAACATTATACCTTACTAGAATACATGCTTTATATTACAAGCGATTAATTCAGGTCAGTTAACTTACACAAATGTCCGCACAAGTACGTATTCTAAATGCTAACTTCGCAACATTTTGAAACGTGTCGGAAACCCGACGGTCTATAAAAGCCGTGCGATTTATGAATAACACCTGAAATTCAAACAGCCACAGAAACTGGTTTCGAGGCTTGCAAGAACTACCATCTGGAATAAAAGGCAAGACTGTTGTTTGTAAATTAACGAAGTCCAAGCTCAGACCAATGTGTAACATATACGATATCCAGGTACTTTACAGCACAGTGACTACAGAACCTATAAGCTTACTTTTCGCTGATTTTGCGGTTCATTCAGTTGCTAAGCCCAGTAATATACCGAAACGACAGATAACCATATAACGTTCTCATGGCAGTGGCTATGAAGATTACAGTGTTACTGCATGTGATACCGTGCAGATTGGCATCTAGCTACCAACGTTCCGAAGAAACCTACAACCTCCAGATATAGAGCAGATGAAAAAACTGGTGCTTTCGAAACACTGGTATCTACTGTATATATCTAACACACTGTGTTCACAGTCAAAAGTGCAATCCACTTATGCCAGTGAAGCCTTGCATAAAGCTTTAAAGTTCCTCACACCGAACGTGTGAACTTAAATTCTTTGGCTGCACTGGCCTGAGTTCTGCCTTGCCTCTCATTGAAGCCTTAGTCAGGTAAATAAGAAAAGGTAAACGTAAAGTCTTCACTGTAGATGTCACGAAAACGTACATGGAAGTAGAGGTATAACTCCACTCATTCTTAACCTTAGCACTAGATGGCGGTAAGTGATCAACCCGGCTGTTTTAGCTCCAAAGAAACGCCCCTGGTACCCACTAAATGTGAGGCTGGTGGGCCCCAGAGCCCGCCTGGGCTTTTAGCCCGTACATAATAAAAGTCAACTCATACAAGCAGACTTAAATGAACTATAAACCCGCAGTCCTATTATCTAGAAAGAGTAAATTAATTCAACTCTTTAGCTCTGAAAGCAAGTAAAGAGTGTTAAATTAAAAATATGCCTATCACCTGATAAATAACATAATTTGCCCCCCCCCCGTGATTCCTTACGTAGGACTACTAAGTATAAAATACCTTATAACTACACGAAAAATAATAAAGCGCACAATAAATGTTAACTAACACTTAAAAGTCGGGGTCACGTTGTTTACCACATTATTTCCGTCCTATTCAACAGATTCTGTACCTGGCCCACAGATTTTGTGCGTTTCGCATGACTCTCGCAATAAACACCTATTATTTATATAGACGTCATTAAATAGTTGGTATTTACAATGGCGAAGATATATGTTCTCTGTTAGGTACGGACCTTTACACAGGCCTATTACTTAGCACGATTTATACTTGCACAAAGCAGCTAACAGCTTCGTCATGTGTCTGTTAGTCAGTCTGTCCGTCCGCATGGAACAACTCGGCTCCCACTCACCGTACGGATTTTCATGAAATTTGATATTTGAGTATTTTTCGAAAAATTTCCCTGAAAAATCAAGTCTGATTAAAATCTGACAAGAATAATGAGTACATTACACGAAACTCTATGTACATTTCTGATAGTATCTTGTCGATGCTTCTTAGAAAGAGAAATTTCGTACACAAAGTCAAAACACACACTTTATATTCAGAACTTTCTTTCCGAAAATCGTGCCTTTTATAAGATAATGTGGAAAAATATGGTACAGCCAGACAAGCCACACACGACAATACAATGCTGCGTAGAAAACATGCGATTCGCATTCCGAATAACCGAGGCAAGAATACAGACATACACTAAAAACAGTTAATGCTTACTGCTTCATAACTGATTAATTCCGTCTGATCTCCTAAAATGCTTTACGGCAACGCTTATAAAACTGACAAACTGCGCAACGAGTTATCTATCATTACGATCTGTCTGGCCAAATTGCACGCCTAAAGAACGCCATGAGCGAAGGAAAATTCTTTTGTTCCGGTGCAGCATCGGGCAGTTTACATTAAGACCTACTTACGTTTTATTGTTGTCGGCGACACAAATTTGTCATAAAAGCACAATCATGCAACACTCCTTATTTCTGTATATCTAACAGTGACGTGTAGATCAATAACGCACACAGAATGCATTGTTGTGTTTCTACTGCAACAACGGGT
Source organism: Coptotermes formosanus (assembly GCA_013340265.1). Taxonomy (NCBI): domain Eukaryota; kingdom Metazoa; phylum Arthropoda; class Insecta; order Blattodea; family Rhinotermitidae; genus Coptotermes; species Coptotermes formosanus. The sequence continues at coordinate 593,030 of BLKM01010755.1, read as the reverse complement.
ACGTACACGCGCCACGATGTTAGGTGACACGTACACTGGCAATTTTGTTGAGTATAAATAACGCATAAAAAAGTATAGAGAGTTAGCACACGAACGTATCTGCAGTAATTTAAGACAGCTATGCCCACAGGTAAAACTCATGATGATGGTTTAATCGTTTTTCAATTATAATGTCCAAACTCACAAAACGTAACATTCACACATGTAATTTTTAAAAACGGAATCAAGAAACCCATATAATTTGTGCACTCTTTAAGAACTGTATGTTATGTGAATAACAAACCTGTTTTGTGTAATATAGTGCCTTCAAACATTTAAATAGGGATCTGTACTCTCCAGTAACTGAAATGCCGAGGTATAAAACGTCATACTGTAACGAGTACACTTCCCTTAGACCAAACAATCATAAATATTAGCTTATATATTTGCAACTTTAAAGCACAGCAGTAACTATATGTACCACATAATTTAGTACTAAAATACCTGGATTTTGGGGATAGAATGTTGAATGACTCTCAAAATGAACAGCTATTAATTATTTCCTTAAACTGTATTAACCGGCTGGTCTTTGAAATGGCGAAGAATTATTTGGTATCAGGTAGAAACTTTTTATATACTGTCTGGCTGAACTTCATCATTCATTGGGTTAATCAATCTAAGCTAGAAGTTTGAAATCACCAGTTCCGTTTCACAAACGAAACAAATCATCATATTCAACTCAATTCAAAGTAAGAGACAAGGACTTTGTAGGAGAAATATGGCAACGTCCGGTTACTAATATGCATTTTTTGCGTAAATACAGCAACCGTTTCTTAAAATTGTTGACTACTTACCGTGCAGCTTCACCACGTGTTTGTCCAAATGGAGACGGGCTTAGCACAGTATGATAGGACACACTTTTCCTCAATGCATTATGCGTTGGGCCGAGCACCAGCACGAAATGAAACACGCCCGCCCTTGTTTCAAACACTGCAGCAATGTCTTGTCCGGCTGGCTGACCCAACCCCAAGCCTCTTTCTCACTGTCCTTGTCTCACCAAACAAATAATGTACACGCAAAAATACAAAAAATACATACACAAAAGTAAAACCCTCTCCGACACAGATTACACAGAATGACGGCGAAGGGCAGGAAGGGGGAGGGGGGTAAACGGGAGACAACAGACGTGCGCGCCTCCGATGCTCTTCTGTTCACTGTTCCATGGCCCCTCCTCTCTCTCTGTACCTCAAGCGAAGGGTTCTTGTCATACCGACCACCATTACGGTCATATATCTTCTTTTGTTTCCGTATTTGATTCTTTTACTTTTCCGTGATTGGCTGCTTGAGGGAACACCATTCCCTTTTGCGTATTAACAATAGAATGACTGACATGTCATAAAAATGAAAATATTTCATTGTTACAACATATTTGTATACGCAGACCTGTATCACGTTAGCTGAAGATTACAACCGTGACACAGTTAAGAGAAATTACAGGTGAATGCACACACACAGACGACTTCATTACAAGCTGTTTCTTCGTGATAAAGACAAAGTGGTCCTCCTGGATGACGTTGGTATGTCTTCAGCTGACAGCGTTTCAACCTTGGACATCCGTCCATACGACCTTGGATAGCTACCACCATTTCATACGCACATCGGAATTACGGTCAATGAAGCACGCCAAAAACATCACAAAAAACAACAAAATTTACAGATACACTGTAACGTCCTGAACGTTGAGTAAGTTTCAACAATGACCATAACACACGGGAATACTGATAACTGAACAAGCGCTGCCCATGAACAGATGTTAACGTGCTGTACGTATTGTACAGTACATGCGTGCATGCGTCTGTGCGAAACTACAAGACTGAAATCTCTCTCCCCGCAGCAGTTGCTTCCCGCACCCATTCCCCTCTCCTCGACACAGCATCTTCTCTCTGGATCATCTCCCCGCCTTGGCCATCTCTCCCTTCCCCTTTACAGAAACGAACACTTGATGTCAGACAACGCCTTCGTATAGCGCTAACATACACACCTGAACATCACCACGTCTGAACTTCCAAAAAAATATAATTTGCAGAACTAACAAATATATAACAATTTTTTCTTTTCATACGCCAGGATCCTATTCCTGTCATCCCGCAATTCTGATGGCCTTGAACACTGATAAAGGGTTTCAGCATGCTCATTCCGTGGCCGAGGGAGGAGTTAAAACTCGCGGGGGGGCTGAGGAAAGACGGGAGCACCTGTGAACGGACCAACCACGTGCCTTCAATTGTACTTTCTGGGCTGTTTCGCACGCACGCGGCCAGGAAGCTTCCACCGCCCTAAACCGACAGTCAACGCTCAGCTTACAATGTGGTTTGACGTATGGAAGTCACTCTGACGTCATAAACACCAAAAATTAATCAAATCTCTATTTAATAATTCAGTCCATACTTTGCAGAAAACACACAGCATTTCCATTACGAAGAACAATCCGTTAATACTGTTTAGAGGAATATTTATTGTTTATTGCGAGAATTACGGGAAACACCAACTCCGTGGTTAAAATGTAGTTGTCCTTACTTTGCGGCAGGTGGTATATATAGTTACTATCGTACTATAAAGGGTCAAAGTGCCACCTTTTCGAAACTGTACCTAATGGGGTAGGAACACGCGCCCTCTTACAAAATATGTACAAGGCCTGAAGCGGTAACTGATCAGTCACGTTCGTCTACCGCCTGAGCCATATTGCAAGAATCTACACCCCCACTTTCCCGTAATTTTCAGGCTTGATGCTGAGACTTAACCGGGCACAGGGACAACTCTTGTGTACTTAGTCATAGGTTTGTGTCATGCATAGAGACTGACGAAGATCGATGTCAACTGAAGCTTGAAGTTATCCAATAACAAATTACTGAAAAATTCGCACTGCATTCCCGTTACACGTACTAAAGGTTTAATACTGTTTAGTGAAATAAGCTGTTTGTTGTGAGGCTCATAACCAACACAAATTTCTATTTAGTGGGCAAAATGCAGAGTACTTTTATGTTACCATGCGTGGTACATATAGTTACCACTGTACTTTAAGGGTATGAAAATCTTTTTCTTCCTTTGTAATATGACACGGAATGAGCGAGAAATGGTAAAGCATATCTTATACGCGGTTACGTACCATTTGAGGTTTACAGTAACTGTTGCACGGTGACGGACAATTACAGCACCTGTAGTTGCTACAGTCAAATGGCACAGCAACGTAACAAGTTTTCTTTCCAAAGCAACAGACATTTAACAACCACGAAACCCGAACAAGCAGAGAACTCCATTTCCCCACACTCTCCACAGTCCCCCGGTCGACTGCGTATCACACTTGATTCGTGTCTGGGAGGTTCTGGGTTTAAATCTCGGCTGGGAGTCCGGCTATCATAACTGAGGCGTGTCTTCTATTCCTGAATGCCTTTAGAAAAACACGGACAGGGAGAATGAGTGGCTGAAATTGGAACGTGACTTCTTCCTTCCACAAAGCCCTACTTTTCAGTTCACTAATCGTCCTGCGCTATGATGCTATACAGTCTGAGCTGGTGGCCACATCACTACATAGGCTATAGAATAAATAAATAGACATTCAAATGAAGACAATAGTATGCGTTGAGAAGCATTCATCTGTTCTTGGCATAAGATAGGCCGGGACTGAGTTTCCTTGTGAATGTCCTTCTTCAGCCACTCCATTTCAAGCGACATTTTTAAGAGGCTCATACATTCAATATTTATTTTGAATATAACTGCCAGCAATAGACAGTGTTCAGAATTGTCTTCAATCCTTCATTCAATTTATTTTCCCAATAATCTGCTTCTATATAGTTCACATCTTTCAAGCATGTCGTTTTTTGGGGCTCCTTATATGGTGCCTGTTTTGAGACTGACAACTACACACGAAAAAGACTGCTTTTGCACTGTCAGTACTTACTGACAGTGCAAGGTACCTTTTTTCATGAATGTTTCAGCTCATCTGTGTCATCAATAGGCCTATTATTTTATAATGTTTATCGTTAGAAGGACAAAAAGTATTATCCGTCAAAGGGTGCCCCTAATTTTGGCACGTCAGACATTTATGGCATCCCAAGTAAACAAATGTAACAAGGAGGCTAGGAATAAGCCTATTTGCGTAGGAGAGGGAATGAGACCCAGCAGGAGCGTTGAGAAAACTCAACAGTCTAATGAAGAGCTTCATCATTTGTGGGATACATATTCGCGTCACCAAATATTGTTGGGATGATCACATAAAGAAGTATAAAATGGGTTTATATTTAGCACGAATGGGATCTTATGACACAATTTTAAAAAGAAAACCTGATAAAAAGGGATTTCTCGGAAGAAAGAGATGAATTGGTGGAGGACATAATATTCAGAGTGAACTTACCGAGGCAGGACAGGAGGATGCATACTGAATGGTTGTAGCTCAAAACAGCGATCAGTGGCGGACTTTTTAATTTTTTGACAAACATTCGAGTTCCTTAAAAAGTTTGGAAATTTCTGGTAGTATAATGATTTTGAACAAAGTGAAAGTACATTTCTGTCCAGTGCTACCGATACCCGAAGGAGCACTGCTTCGTTAGGTTCCCAGGCTTCGCACGCTTGTCGTACATATAAGTTAACTTGCTTATTACAATAAAGATGATTATGCGGTACTGGTAGAATGATGCTCACAGGGAAAACCGAAGAACTTGAATGAAAATCTGTCCCAGCGCCAATTTGTTGGCTACAAATTTTACATTGACGGGTCTCGGACAGAACTCGGCCTCCGCGGTGAAAGGCCGGCGAGTACCCACAAATGCGGTTGAAGTTCAAGTACATCATGCTTAAGGAGTTAGTTTCTACCTCCCAGAGAACACAGTCGGAGCCCATAACAAAGATCAACATATAAATGATGTTCAAGGAAAGACGCCTGAATATTATTTACTTTTAGACTCACAGGAAACAAATACACCTTGTAGGCAAAGTGAAGACACTTTACTGTTAAAACATCCGTTAGGCCTCTATATGAATTCGTCATTCTGTGTTTTGACGTGCTAGTGATAGGAAACAGAACAGGCATTTAATTTCACTACGTTGTGAAACACCGTCCATTTTACTGAATTACTGTGGGCATTTAATTGTTAATTGTGATCTAAGGCTTCCGCAGGAGTGTAATTGTGATCTTCACTCTTCTGGGATGTTACACAGCGTTGATGGATAGTCAGGTACCGACGTTTCGGGACAAACTATCGGTCTCATTTTCAAAGGTCAAGAACAAGGGTTGTTCTTGGACTGCTTGACTTTTGACGACGGGACCGACAGGTTGTCCCGAAACATTGGTAACTATCAATTAACAATGCGTAACATCCCAGAAGAGCGAAGATTTTAATAATTAATTATTAATTTGCTTAGTTGTATGAAAAAGCAGGGACATTTAATTGCCCCCAACTTATTCAGCTAGCGGAGCATCTGATTGTCGTCCTCTCCTGTGCGGTGCCATTGATTCCTTTCATGCCATCGTTCGAAATAGGAACGATACAAGTAGCCTAAAATATGATATGAACCTGGTCGTACAGTCAGATTTTATGGATAGCACGTTGTGCCGTTTAGAAATTAGTGCAAGTCAATGTGGAGTGGCATCATCAACAGCAAATGCGCCAGGTAGACTACTGGTAGGCCAATTAGCTGAAATTAGATCTTAAAGTTACAGAAGGGAAAAGAAGAAGATGAGAGATGAAGAAACTAACACAGAAAAAATTTAAAGATAAATACTTTGAAACATAAATTAACAAAGAGCAAAGTAAGATGGCAAAGATATATTTAAGAACGAAAGACGTCAGGCACGGAAGCTACAACGAAAACTCCATGGAGGAAGGTGGAAATCGGAACAGGTTAGAAAAGCTGCGTCACAGAAAGAAGAAAAACGCAGGAGGAAACTGAGCAGGAACAGCAGCTTTGGGAAAATAGAGAAAGACGTAGATTGTTCCTTTCTAGACACACCACAAAGTGCAAAAATTTGACAGGAAGATGAAGAAGAAGCACAAGTTATGTAAGGTCGAACACACAAATAAGCATTTGGAAAGAAAAAGTGTACACTAGTTTCGAGGTATTTGTACATCTCCGCTTACGTTAAAGTCATCACACTGCATCGCTAACGGTGAATATGAGCCGAAAGTATCCCTTACACGCAACATTGAAGGCAGAAGACGCGAGACTTCTGAAGCTGAAAACAGCTTGGTGTCTAGCAAGAAAAGAATCCAACTTGAAGCTCAGACACCCTTGCCAGTGTAGGGGCTGAGTGCAACATGAAGATACGACACAGCCTGACACTTCTACAGGACTAAAGAGCAACATGCAGACACAATACAGCCTGATACTTCTACAGCATTTAAGTGCAACATGCAGACACATCGAAGACACACTTCTACAGCATTTAAGTGCAACATGCAGACACAAAAAAGACTGACACTTCTACAGCATTTAAGTGCAACATGCAGACACAAAAAAGACTGACACTTCTACAGCATTTAAGTGCAACACGCAGACACAACAAAGACTGGCACTTCTACAGCATTTAAGTGCAACATGCAGACACAACAAAGACTGGCACTTCTACAGCATTTAAGTGCAACATGCAGACACAACAAAGACTGGCACTTCTACAGCATTTAAGTGCAACACGCAGACACAACAAAGACTGGCACTTCTACAGCATTTAAGTGCAACATGCAGACACAACAAAGACTGGCACTTCTACAGCATTTAAGTGCAACACGCAGACACAACACAACCTGATCCGTCTAGAGCATTTAAGTGCAGCATGCCGACACAACAGAGTCTAACATTTCTACAGCACTGAAATGCAAGTACCTCAATCCAAAAAACACAAATCTTTCCAATTTTAGGTATATCATTAAAATGACGCACATAAACCGTATAGGCCCTATTTCGTAATTATCACATCCCTACTGCGCGCACACACGCATTTAATTTCAGTGCCATCCAGTCCCATAATTAACAATCTGCTGTAACATTAAAAACTAGTTACTTTAACCACATAAAATACTTGAATGTTTCGTATGATTCTCAAAGAAAGCAGCAACTATTTCCTTCTGCATCTTAAATCAATTGGTCATTGTAATGGAGGTGCATTATTTTTATTGAGACGTGAAAAATACTCTTAGGCTATTGTTTAGATAAAGTTATGCTTAGAATAGTTGATCAGTTCAAAGAACAGCCATTTCTATAGCCACAAGTCTGTGTGGAGCTCCACAATAGTCACAAAGCTCTGCACAGCAGCTATTACAAAGCTACATTTTCAGTGAAAAGTACGACATCGCAACACAGTGTTATCTCCAATTAAACTCTGTTACTGGATGACTGTGCTGTGTCTGAAACTAATGCGGGACTAAACAACAACAAAAAAAAATCGCACAGCGCCCGTATAACTCGATTACGTGTCTGTGCGTTGCACCAACATAAACCCTTAACACGGCATTCACTCTAAACACTCACTCACTCAACTCTGATGTCAAAATCTGTGTATACGTGCAGATAGTTATGACCCCGTATCATCATCCACCCCTTCATCTCTCATGGGGTTAGTTACCTTCATAGCGCATAAGGAGTAAAGTGTAGGAGGTTAATGGAGAGAGATGTTTCAAGGTATGGGTCCACAGAGGATACACAAGGGGTAGCAATGCACCCCTTTTCTCTACCAGACTCTACGCCCCGCTAATTCAGTTTTCCCCACACAGAGATTTTGAAACTACGTGATACATAGTTCAGACAGTTAGTGAAGGGGAGGGAGGGGTAAAATAGGAGAATATCTCTCGTGGAGCCTTGCTTGGCTTTCCTCTCACTTGATCCCTTAACAGCGGGCCAAAGCTTCTGTGTACATCCTAACAACATTATATTATCCAACTCTCTACCAATTACAGTTCATAATTAACGTGCCTTATTTACAAGAGTAAGAGAGACGGTGAATCAGTAGAAGGAGACGAGACGCAGGAAGGGACTTGCCAACGAAATTATCAGATGAGTAAATGTAACAGCAGTCAGCTGAAGGATAAGCGGGTTGCTTGCCACCACTGCAGGAACAGGTATCTGAGTAGCCCACACTTTGTGTGATGTACGCCACCACACACATCCGGACAGCGAAATCGTTTAAGCAGAATAATTCGAGTAAACTTGCCACCCACTTTCAGCTCTATGACCCCCCTTTTAACCCAAGCCAGTCTTTCTTTTAACATATATCAACAAACAGCGACAATTAATTCTAACAGTGAGCGCCGCAATACAAAAGTGTGGCATTGCATTTTTTCCACATTTTCCACAGATTAATTTTACGACCTTTCGATGTCGACATCTATAAGCATAAAATTCATCTAAAAAAGACTTATTCTTTAGAGGAGCAGGGACAGCTCAGTAGGCCTATAGCTTCTAGGCAACGTTCTGTAAGACCGAGAAATTGGCCTTAAATGTCTAGCAGAAGAAAGACATCTTTCTCTTGTTTATATCTTGCAGCCCAGCTCTAGGCCCTACGCGGCCTTTCATCCTTTGGGTACCGGCAGGTGTCATCATGCTAGAGGAGCCAGGGCGTGAAGTTGACCGCTGACGTATATCCAGCACCAAAGGTATGAAGGCTTCAAAATGTATCTCCATATTTAATGACGGTGTGGTTCACTAAGAACAGGGAAAAATTTACTTGACCTTCATGTCAAAAATGTAGTTTCTACCTCACAGAAAACATAATTCCTCTCCAGTAGGCTTCTGGGGACGCTACAAACCGGAAGGTTGCGGGTTGGATTCCCGATGGTGTCATTGGAATTTTTAATTGACATAATCCTTTCGATTAAAATCCTTCCGGCCGCAATATGGCCCTGGGGTCAACTCAGCCTCTAACAGAAATGAGTACCAGTAGGCTTCAGGGACAGAGCACTTAACACTATGCAGGGAAACACATGAATTGTGTTTGTTGCAGCAGGTGGTGCATACAGTTACTGTTGTACTTTAAGGGGTAGAAAAGAAAGAATAGCAGAGAAAGGAAGGAAGAAAGAAAGAAAGAAAGAAAGAAAGAAAGAAAGAAAGTAAGAAAGAAAGAAAGAAACAAAGTAAGAAAGAAAGAAAGACAGAAAGAAAGTTAGAAAGAAAGAAAGAAAGAAAGTAAGAAAGAAGGTAAGAAAGAAAGAAATAAAGGAATAAAGAAAGAAAGAAAGTAAGAAAGAACGAAAGTAAGAAAGAAAGAAAGAAAGAAAGAAAGAAAGAAAGAAAGAAAGAAAGAAAGTAATAAAGAAAGAAAGAAAGTAATAAAGAAAGAAAGAAAGAAAGAAAAAAAGAAAAGAAAGAAAGAAAGAAAGAAAGAAAAGAAAGAAAGAAAGAAACAAACAAACAAACAAACAAGAGCAGGATGGTAGAAATAAGATGGGAGGGAAAGTTGCTGGACAATGATTTAAGCCGATACCGGTTAAAAAAGAGATTTACAGATTTTAAGTGTGTGCAGTACTCACTTAAGTGTGTGTAGTACTCACTTAAGTGTGTGTAGTACTCACTTAAGTGTGTGCAGTACTCACTTAAGTGTGTGTAGTACTCACTTAAGTGTGTGCAGTACTCACTTAAGTGTGTGCAGTACTCACTTAAATGAGCAACAGGACAGGCAATGTACTTATAACGTAACACTGAGGCTCGAACTCGAAACCATTGTTGCCGTTGAAAAACAATAAGTGTTATTACACATTCCGAGTGTGTTTCTGTAGTGTTAATTATCTGGCATGCAAAGCCCATGCGCCGTATTATATTGTCATCTGTGGTCTGTCTGGCCGTAGTGTATTTTTCACATTAACTCATACACGGCACGATGTTTGGAAAAAAAATTGTTAAACATAAAATTGTGTTTCGATTACCTCTACAAATTTTGCCTGAAACATTTCTCATTCCAAGAAGAATTCAGCGAGATGTTATTACAAATGTACGTAGGTTTTCGTATAAAGTTCCAGTTATTCTTGTCAGATTTTAATAGAAAGTGTATTTTCTCGACAAAGTCTCGGAAAACCCTCAAATATCAAATTTCATGGAAATCCATCCAGCGGGAGCCGAGTTGTTCCACGCGGACGGACAGGCGGACAGACAGGTAGACATGATGAAGCTAATAGTCGCTTTTCGAAATTCTGAGAACGCGCCTGAAAAGTTCCAGTCAACTACGTCCTAACAATACCTTCCAAGACATATCAGTATTTGACTGGATACCCAACAGTGCAGTACGCTTTAAGAGAGAGCGGGCAACTAAGGAGACCACCCCTAGGAACAGCTACCTTACCTAACAGGCTAACAGGTGTAGTGTAGCGTCGGCTGTTGTTTAACCATTTACCGGTACAGTACTCTTGGAAAGTGAACAATGACACATATGGCTACTGCACCATGGGGCACAACCTCACTTCCTCCGCATTGTCAGCCAACAACTGAACCCAGACGTTCTGTAGACAGTGGGTAGAATATCAAGGCCCAGTCAACTAGCCTGCACGATTTTCTGAAGTTATTCATCTGGACATTTTGTTATGGGCACCTAGACTTTGTCGTATTCAGAGCCGGTCAGTGACTTAAAGGTATTACAGCACCGCCCAAGTGCATGTATCAAATCAGTCACACACAACACCAGTTCATATCAGTTTATTCACGGCTACATGTTTCGGCTCTAATTGCAAGCCATCGTCAGACATTTGATAAACGTTGATACGGGAAAAATTATATACTGCGTTAAGGTGGATATCTCCACTTTCACATTAAATCGACATTATAAACGTACAAAACCGTTTAAATGTATACAACATATGAGAGATCGTCAACCGTGGAATGCTTGCATATACGAGTATATAGATATCTATGTAAATATGAAGATTAAAAACTACAAGTTGGCAAGTTGATAAAATATAAAACTATAACAATATAACGCCGATCTCAGTGGCCGTGTGTTCTAAGGCGTGGGTCTGTGGCCGTTCGCTTGCTGGGATCGTGGGTTCGAATACCGCCGAGGACATGGCTGTCTCTGTCTTCTGAGTGTTGTGTGTTGTCAGGCAGAGTTCTCTGCGTCGAGCCGATCACTTGTACAGGGCAGTCCTACCAAGTGTGGTGTGTCTGTGTGTGATGGTGAAGCCTCGATAAGGGGGCCCCAGCCCCCTAGGGGCTGTTGTGCCATTGGAAAAAATAAATACAAATGTAATATATAGGTGGCAGTTTTGTCACGTGTACGCTACCAGTACCCTACTCGCAACTAGTAAACTGCCACCTACGCTTCTCTGAAAAGTGTTGCCATTATTGACCCTACGCCTAGCAGGATGAAAAATATAAATATGCACACATGAACTGTTGAAATAGTACGCACTTTCCTGCAACGAAGGGCTGAATATTGTCTTGACATGCATAGGAACCACACAGTTCGACTGCTGTATAGATACCAGGAGCAGTACCCATACCTTCGCAAGCATTGCACATATGGTGTCAAGGATATTTTTAAATTTAGGTGAGTACTGTACACGATTAAAGTCTGAAACCTTTATTAACACTCTGTATAATGCGAGATTTTCGATCCCAGTGGCCGCGCGGTCTAGGGCGTAGGTCTGCGGCCGAGCGCTTGCTGGGACCGTGGGTTCGAAACCCACCGGCGGCATGGATATTTGTCTCTTGTACAGCGTTTGTGTTGTCAGGTAGAGGTCTCTGTGACGGGCTAATCCCTCGTCCAGAGGAGTCCTACCGACTGTGGCGTGTGTTTGAGTGTGATCAAGTGAAAATAAAAACCCTCTACACCTGCCGTGAACAGGTAGGTAGAAGAGGGAAGGACTGCGATAATGCGAGATTTGGAATTCTGTATTGGTGACTACAAACAGTACGTACCGTCTTCTATGACGTTACGACATTCTGTTCAGTATAAACTTAAAAACAAATAGGAGGAACCTGCCATCCCAATCTTCAAGGTGCACTGAAGACAGGAGCATCTTATTCTCCGAAAACTTCCGCAAATTTCTATTATAAGTAGGCCAACCTATTTTATCCCGTAGGTATAGGTGTCTCCGAACCTTCGTGAAAGTTCTGTCAGACTACATAACTTCAAATTTCAGAAGAAAGTATTTCGCGTTTTTAAGTGTCATGAGCCCATCCAAACTGTGCTAACATAGATATGGATTTAATGATGGAATCATTTGCCGGAGGCAATAAAATTTTTGGATTGAAAGAGGAGCATTATTTTAATACCGAATATTAGGCTAATTCCACCCTTTATTAATTCTTAACACAAAGTTAAAAGGGTCGTAATTTAACGTACCTTATTCCCAAATACTAACAAATAGGACGGCCCTACCACTACAGTAAGTAGCCTAAGAGCTGGATAAATGCGGGTCTGGGTCCACACAGCCTCCTAAGAAATGGGTAACTCGGGTAAAGTGACGAAGGCTTAAAGCTGACATTTAATTTTCGTTTAATATCGCGGTTAAGCATGGGCTGGGATAGCATAGTCGGTATAGCGACTCGCTACGGGCTGGACGGTCCGGGGATCGAATGTCAGTGGGGAAGCGATTTTCCGCACCCGCCCAGACCGGCCCTGGGGACCACTTATCCTTCTATACGATGGGTACTGGGTCATTTCAGGAGGTAAAGCGGCCGGTAGGTGGCGTTGACCACCCACTCCCATCTAGCGCCGAGGTTAAAGGAAGAGCAGGATCACATCTCTACGCCCCTTCTGCGCCTTAATGGCCTGTTCTAGGGTGAACTTTGTGTTTTACCTTAACGGTTAAGAATGAATGCGATTCTACCGCTACTTCCGCCCACGTCTTCAGGGTGTGATGCTTAATAAAGCAAAAAAAGGTAATGTTGTCGGTGTCTACGCCAATGAAGGCATACGGTGTGTGTGCGAGTAGGTTACAGCTCCACACTTTCTTAACCTCGGAAAGAAAAGAGGTGAGTGGTCAACTTCACTTCACGGCTGCTTCAGCCCCGGGATACAAACCTTCAGTGTTCACTGAACAGGAGGCAGGGTGGGTCCCACAGCCGGTCTGGGAGTGCTGGAGAACATAAATACCCCTCGCTCCTGCCAGGAATTGAACACCCTATCGTCAAGCACCTAACCTAGCCACACTGCGACTACGTTTGCCTGCACCCTTGCCTAAGTAAAATTTTACTTTATTAAAGTAATAGAAATTCCTTTTGTACTCTCAAACAGGAAAGACAAAATAATTACTGGATATTCGTCCCAAGGGAATAAAATGCTCTCACCTTAATCTTACTCCAAACGTGTCACCAATGATCCAAGTGTAGCTGTTTCCACACCGCAAGGAAAAATAGCAAAACCATTACACAGGCTTCTTGTGTTGTGAAGCAAGTAGGGATGGATACAGCAGAAAACAGAAGACCGACAAATGCGCAGTCTGGATCCAAATAATATGCCATACAGTAATAACTTACAGGGTGGGTGGGTGGAATACTCTCACATTGCTCAGTGGCAGAGATAAAGAAACGGCGAATTTGTCCCTCTGCTAAGTCAATCACCTGCCATGAAGAAATCCAGAGGGGGTGGGGGTGGGAGGGGGTGGGTTGGGTTGGGGGTGGGGGTGGGGGTGGGGGTAGAACTAGAGCGCCACGCATTCTAACTCTCGACGTTTGATGGAGGCGAGTGGGCAGTTTAACTTCCGACCGCTTTACATGCATAAAATGAAGCTCTGGGTCCACAAGTGATCTAGACACAGTCGAGAAGTCTGTGCCTTCCCGGAAATGAAGCCCCGTCATCGAAGTAGTAACACAGTCACTATACCTACTAAATTATATCAGCTCAAGTACTTTAATGATACTATACCAACTACCATAATTTGCAACACATGCGATATAGGCCTGCAATGCTTTAGTCCAATTGCTTTCATAATACCGGTATATTACGCCGATTAGCCTAATTTTCACACACATTAAAGGTTTGAGGCATAAAGTTCAGCTATATCGTTTTCCTGGTCCTTCCCTCTTCTACCTACCTGTTCACAGCAGGTGTTGAGGGTTTTTGTGATTTCATTTAAGCACACTCAAGCACACACCAGTCGGTAGGACTCCTCTGCACAAGGGATCGACCCGTTGCAGAGACCTCTACCTGACAACCCAAACACTGTACAATACAGACATACGTGACCCCTGTGGGATTCGAACCCACTATCCCAGCAAGCGTTCGGCCGCAGACCTAAGCCATAGACCACGCGGCCACTGGGATCGACAAGTTCAGCTATATACCAACCAGAAACTTGCTTATTGCCCAAGAAAACACACCGCGTCTTCATTAGAAAGGGCATAGATATAGGACTCATGCAGACATTAGGGGAAAACGAGCCTAACATACTCGTACATCAGAGCGATAAAAGACGGTCGCCAGTATAAAGCGGAAACACCTCACAGAACCTATAAACCTGCTTAAAGAATGCACATTAACTATCGGTATGACACGAAGTTTTCTCTTTCATCGTAGGTTTGCTGGCTGTAGAGCGGACGACATCGTTGCTGGATAGCTGCCGCTGGTAGTAACCCTTCTGCAGTGTTCAGACACGCTTTCTTGCGTTAAAAGAATTCTGCGTCTGAAACAGTCACACGACACACAACGACGGGACGCAAGCGTGACGTAGATATTACAAAAGAACTGGGAGTAACAGATATCGGTACAACAATGTCTGTGAAGGTATCCAAAGAAGTAGCTAGAACATCTGTGCAGAACCCCGAAATCAAATCTTCTGTACAAATATGAAAAGAAGCTACCAGAGACGCGAGGCAGAAAGGCGGAAGGAACAGTTTTAATTGTTTTAACCTCAGTATGACAGGAGCGTAATCCGCAATGTTGTAACAACTCATGCTTGGTGTTTGTCTGAAACTGCTACTACTAGATGCAAGGTGGACAGCGCCCGAGGGCGTAACACGGAGTTCGCTCGTCTTCCTTTGCCAAGGTAGTCAGCCGTGCAGGTCAAATGGTACAGTTTATTTTTGTATTTAGTTCTACTGAATAGTCAGCAAGCACCCATGTAAAATACAGAGTAAAGAAAAGTACCCCACACGTGACTGACTGGGTTCAAAGGTCTCTAAGAGCATTCAGTTTCCATCTGAACCCCCCTCCCCCCCAACCCATGTCATTTTCTTCATTTCTCCTTTATTTTCTGTAACATACAGAGTCTTGGAGACAGAGAGATAAAAACTGGGGGAAAATTACTAAAAGAAATATTCGTGCATACTAGAAAGGAGAATCATAATGCGGTTGAAAGCTTTTTATGCCTTTCTATTGCGACTGTCCCTTTTATTCCATGCGATGTCCTTTCGCCGCAGCATTTGTTTCTCTCTCCATCCTGACGAGCTACATGCCTACACATTTTTATCTCATTATAAAAAAGTCGCAACAGTGAACTTAAATAAACGATAAAAAATTTTTCCCGTGACACTATCTTTTGTAACGGGTCAAAGAAAGTGTTGCGTGGCTTCCCCAACCCACCACCCTCTGCCCCTCTCATACACTGTCGTACAAAATGAGCAATATTTTAAACGGCTGTTTACCTAAGGCTTCAAATCAACCCAAGAGAGAAGAATTGTACTGAGATAATCTTCAAAACACAATGGTAAACATACGTACCACCTGCATTAACGCTGAAAATGTCCAGTTTTCTCGGGTAGAGTATTGACGTGTGTCGGCAGCTTTGTATTCATTTCACCTGTTACGTCCCTTCGTTCTGGTAATGGGGTGAGACTACGGCTCTCAGGAACTGTGACCTTTAATGGGACCACTGTCCTTCCCCTGGATGACTGATCAGCCAACGCAAAGCACTGGTGGGGTGAGACTGACAAGGGAATATCTCCGTGTTCCAACGCGGAGTTTTCCATCAGAAATCCTATGCGGACTTCCCTGAGGGCGAACCCGGGCCGTGTGATGAGAAGCCAGTTTACTGTTACGTTTCCATATTCTCCTCAATGAACGTTCTCTCTAATCGTCTTTACAGCTGCGCGGACCTGCTTCTGCTCTGAGCAGAAAATTTTACACTACCTGACGACCGCGTGGCACTTCAAAAATTTTTTTGTAGTATGCATTATAAGAATATTAACAATGAAAATTGAAAAATTCCAGGTACGCGGCAACAATTCAGTGTGCGCGGGGGAGTTTCAGTTACTGCGCGGTCGCGCACCCGCGCAGCTTAGAGGGAAGAGTGTCCTTAATAATGTACTAATTATGCTATAAATCGTTGCTATATAGTCCAGCTAGTGATAGCAGCATTAAATAAATCATAGCTATACACAGAAGATATGAAAGAAGAATTCTGTTATTTTTTATCAAAATGGCTATAAGGAGGGGGCGGCAGAGATTGTGCGTGCGTGCGTGGCGCATGTTTGTGTGTGTGTGTGTGTGTGTGCGTGGTCCGGACAAGTCGTGGTGGCAGAACCAGTGGTGGGGGGTATGCTTCATCAAAACCGGATCCTGTCTCATCACCAGTTTAAATATTTTATGCCCGTTAGTCAAAGTTATAATAGAACTGTTTGACGCATTAGACCTATGTTAAGGGGCTGTTGCTGGAAATAGAAGGGGGTGATGTGTGTGGAGGGGGTTAGATTACGGATGAAGAGTTTACAGGGCAAAACGCAGAAGAGCAATAGTTGTAGTACGAGAGAACAAACGAATTGGGAAAGATGTCAAACACTGGGCCGTCTAAATCACAAGGGAGAAGCTACACTGTCATACCGACACAACTAATTTTCGTACCAAGAAGACCTACAGGCTTGTGACTACAGCTTTATATTTTCTAGAATAAGGCCAATGTAAGGCTGCCCCACCCCCCAATACTTGATTAAGCGTCAGGATATTAAGACACACGGGAGAGTGTCTCTTTAGGTTCACGCACTGTTATACTCGGTGCAGGATTCAGGTGAGTTAAGAGCTTCACTTCTCAGCCATTTTACCTGCGGAGAAGTCGCCCACGCTTTGGAGACGAGAAATGTCTCGTCCCTTGCTGGCAATTCAATCCCATTTCCCCGGTCGTCCAGCCCTTATCGTAGTTACTGTAATGACTGAGATACCTAGGCTCCATTTCTTGGAAATGTAAAGTAACAACTGAAAATCTTTGCTTCTTTGAAAGGGTTATCCAAGGTGGAATATTAATATTAATATTAACGAACTGATTAAAAATTGAATATACTCTTTAATTCAGCGGTCCATTGCCATTGGTGGACCGCTGCTTTGGTGACGCCACTACACGTAGGCTGTGCACAGTGGGTACAGACCTTCAGATGCCTCCGTCAAAGGCTTACCTCGCCAAACATCTACACTATTTAGCTTTTCAAAGTCAGTTTTTATTGCATCTGATTCGTGAAAGTTGAAGAAGCAAATGCATATTTAAAATATAATTAACCTTTTTAGGCATAGAAGAAAGAGTGAAAATACAAAGTAGGAGGCGTAGGTTGGGTTAAGAGGGGAGTAATAACAAACGCTCCACTTATTACAGGGAAACTGATAGAAATTTTGAAGACTCCGAAGTCTCCCAAACCGTGTCCGGTCGTCCTCCTGGAAGACGTAAGTTAAAAACGTAAGCTTTCGGAAGTGAAGATGCTGGGTAACAGAAAGTGGACCGTTTTGATTACGCAGCAGAGAAAGGAAGTTCGGAATTTTATGTACTTGGGCTGAATTTCTGTTACTTATATAGTAAGGGCTGCAATATCAACAAAGCAGAGCCACCTGGATCGCAAGTTCACGGGTCCGCAATTTCGCGTGTTAGCGTACCGCGGTTTCTCTTCGTCGAAGAAGACTTATTTTGATAACCCTTTTGCATTGTGATGCAGGCCACTCACTCATTCGCGGCTGAGCTTGTGTAGACGCTTGGTTTAATCTGCGGTATCTGCCCGCGTGTCATTCAAAAGCGTGTGGTAAGGAATGTATTTGTATTGTACTTCTCACAATTTTTTAAAACTAATTGTTGCCCTCATGTTTTACTTAGCCTGTGCCTGCGAAGGACAATGAAGAGCCAAGGATGAAAAAGAGGGAAGTGAGATATCTGTTAGAGAAAGTGGAAATGTTGTTTGTGTTGGGCAGGGACATGAGCATTGCTGCTATGGGACGAAAATATGGTGTGAAGGAAAAATACCATTTATTTCAGCCAGGAAAATAAAGAACTTTTAAGGCCAGAGCTCCATTTAGTGAGGATATGCACTGTGTGTATCGTCATGACCTTCTTATCGAAAAAACGGAAAGGGAAATACGTGGGTGCCCGAAAGTACGTCCTCGTGTTAGTTAGCAGAGTTCCAGATGAAGGATCCTTGCATACGGCAAAGCATAAATCGCAGGAAGTTCTTGACTGTCTTGTTGCTGAGTTAAGTGCGGAGGGCTTTGAACATCTGACAGCACCAAATTAACAAGAGATACAATAGATTCAGACTCTAATGTAGACAGGCCTGAGAACTCTGAGAAGAGGCATCCAGATGGAGGAAGACTTAGTCGATAATTTCCTTCAAGTCTACCGTTTCATACATAGGTGCCAAAAATTTAAGCTCAAGAAAATAAGGAAGAAGTTAAGGCACCATACAAGAAGATGTATAAGGAAATGCAACAGAAGACAAAGCAGAGAATCACCTCTTTCTTGACTATAACGGGATACCTCTGGAGACTAGACCAGCTCCAAATTACTCTGTGGTGGTCTGTGGTGGGTCAGCTGAATGTAATTGCCGGTGACCCTCATCGGACAAACAGCTGTAAGCTGGGAAAATGCCAAGACAGCATGTAGGTATACTTAGAATACGTACATACGTGACCCAGCATTGACTCAGCTGGATAGGTCGGATGATCCTACAGATATTCTTAGGAGACTCTTACCGCTTAAGAATTATTTGGAAAAACCTCAAAATGCAGGTCCACTAACTAACAACGTGGAAACTACTCTCTGAAACTCGAATACAAGGGTAGGGAGAGTTTGACAGACCATGGCTCACTGGAAATTTGGGAGTCGGTCGAGAAACAGTCGCGTGTTAAGACCCTTGGACGTTGTGAGCCTCCCAAAAGTTCGGCCCGCAGTAGATTCTCAACAAAATTTAAGGTGAGTGGTTCTCGCGTTTTAGGTCGGAAGTAGCGGCGCATTGTGATCACACTAGTCCTACCCGCAAAAAAGTTCTCCACACAATACTGTAAAGGCACTTGTATGTTGAGCGATAACAAATTACTTTCATCCTTATCAAAAATTCAACCCCGGGGAAGTGACTTGTATTCAGGTGTCGTCCGAAACAGTCAGTTACACGCAAGTGTGGTATTCCGAAGAAAAACAATCATTCGAACGTCGTGAATCAGCCCTGGACCATGGAGTGCTGGGATCGACTTTCGAATCCAGAATGGAAAACTTGCCCACTTTAACTCCGAGATGCGGCGCACTTGAGCTGAGGCAAGTGGAACCGGTTCATCATGAAGCATTCATCCTCCCCTTGCACCATGCACCCAGTGTCATTCGATCACCCTGACACCTTCGAGCCAGCAACACGAACATCATTCCAATTAACGCCAACACATATGTTTCGTGTTAATTAATAATTAATTTACATACTACCATGCTTTCGTTGCCTTGGGCTCCCTAACCCCATTTTTCCCGCAAAGTCTTAAATTCGCCTATCGCGTTTTCACTTCTCGCAGGACTTTTACGTAACGTAATCCCGCAAACAGTGAGGGTTTGCTGTAATATACAATAATTCACTTCCTATCTCACAGAGAACACAGTCCACTTCCATTATAAAGACAAAACTGCTAACGACGTTTAGAAAAATAGTCGCTGTTTATTTTGAGAATCATACAAAACGTACAAATAAGGCAGAACACAGAGCTTTTAATGTTAAAGCAGACGGTACATATAGTTGCATTTTGTGCTTATGCCGGATTAATATTATGTGCCTGAAAGTGCAGGCGGCCAGCTCAGCGTAGTCGGTAGAACGCGACTCGTTACAGGCTGGGCGGTCAAGAGTTCGAACCCCGGTGCGGGCGAGATTTTTAGCATCCGTCAAGACCGACTCCGAGGCCCACCCAGTCCCCTGTACAAGGGGTACCGGGGCTCTTTCCCGGATGTAAAGCGGCCGCAGCGTGGCGTTGACCACCCACACCCTTCTAGAGCTGAGGTTGTGAGTGAGTAGAGCTATGTGCCTTCATGGCATGTTACAAAGTGATTTTACCTTACATGAAATAGTGTAATGTCCTTTTAAAATAAGAAGGAATGTAAGACAAGGAACGTGGATTATATTATACATAGCTTGCAGGTACAAGGTAAGATTTGCTGCATGCTGATTGATGCTAACTTGTTTTCCTCCCCAGAGATGCTGTGTCGTCTCTTTGCAGTCAGCAGACCCCACAGTGTCACACTGAGATGGTTCGGTAGGCACAACTTTGTAATGTCATTACACATTGATGCATTACGTCATACAGTTTGCATGAAGAAGCATCAAGATGTTACGCGGACGTACAGACACACACACATACACACGCCACTCTGAGCGCTCAGTCATAATATATTAAGTCTGTGCGCACACATTAAGAATCTGAACACATACAGGTGCTGGTGTGGTGTTATAGAACACTGCGTTCCTTAACAAGTTGACAGTCACTAAGCTAATCAATAAATTATCCCCCGTTTTTAAAACTTCAACTATTATTGCCATTGACGTATTAGCGTTGGTTTTGTCCATCATTTCATTTTTAATGAAACACGACGTTTCGGAATCCCGCTCTGCTTGCGTCTTCAAGCAGGGAAAGCACACAATATGGTGGACCTATTACATAGAACTGTTCTCAGTCACTGGGTTCTGTGATTGACAATAGTTGTATCTAAGGCTTCCGAAATTGAGTTTCACTTAAAATATTAGAAGACGGACAAAGTCAAAAGACAGATTATATCAGTGACGCCTACACCACCATCTGAGCCCTATTGTTTCCACGTTCGCAGGAATCCACTACCGGTTCCATACTGAAGCAGCTCAAGGAAACTGACAGCATATTTATTTACCACATGCAGTCTAAAGTTCTCTGAATAGAAAGAAGAGCTGGTCTCCACCGTAAAGACAAGGCGGTTAATGTTGATAAGGAAAATAGCCATTGTTTATGCCGAAAAACAAATGAAGACATAAATATACCGTGTGAAAGAAGAGTAGATATTTAAATTCTATAGCACGTGATACACAGTGTTTTCATTTTGATTTACAGGCTGTGAAAAATAAGGTATTGTGGTCATCTTAGATGTGGGTCGGGAAAGCGCAATCGATAGAGCGAATAATTAAATTAGTAATAAGCACACTTGAATTGGCTATCCAGGGTATGTACCTTAAGCCTTAACAGCTGATATTGGGACGTAGCCAGCAGGTAGACGAAAAATGCAGAAGCTGCATAATGAGTACGCTATACTAAAACGGTAAACGTCACAAGCCAGGCCTAAGTGAAATAAGACATTCTGATTGAGTGTTAGGGATAATTCCTTCAGGAATCCCTTCAGTTAATTCGAGACAGAGAGTAGGTGTCAGCGATACGAATGAAAATCGTGAACGGTTTCAGAGACTTATAAAAAGCCTGACATGGTTTATGAAAAGGTATTCTGTGAGCGTAGCCAAGATTCGAAACACCATCCCTAACAACCAAGTTGGTGTGTGAATGTGTTGTGTATGAATAGACCAGCCGCGTGTAACCGGGTCTGTCAGGCTAATTCTGTCACCATGGATATGGCGGGGATTGGAGCGGGGAATAAGAAGTACAGGCTGGGATTCATTCATTCATATTGCTGCTGAGAGGTGTGGGTTGGAAACGATATATGTGGTGAGTGGAGGTGAGGGAAGCTCCGAACTCGAAAGATATTCCACTATTCTGATAGAACCTAACAGTTCGGAGACACTCCACTGGTCGGATCTGAGCAGACACAACACAAAGCAGACATTCCAGTCGTCTGATCATTACAAATAGGACACAGCCACTCTACTTATCTGATCTAACCAGTCACCTCTGGGACTTTTTAAGGCATCTGATACAACCAGATACCTTAGAGACATTCAACTGGTTTGATCTGAACAAACGCGACATAGTCACTCCACTGCTCTGATCTAACGACATACTTTAGAGACATTTCTCTGGCTGGAACTGAACACTAACGACACGGCCGTTCCGTTTCTCTGATCTAACCAAACACACTAGAGTCATTCCACTGGTTTGAACTGAACACTTACGACAGAGCCGTTCCATTTCTCTGATCTCACCGTATACTTTCGGGTCATTCTACTGGTTTGAATTGAACACTTCGACACAGCCGTTCCGTTTCCCTCTTCTAACTAAATACGCTAGTCATTCTACTGATTTGAACTAAACACGACACAGCCATTCCAATGTTCTGATCTAATCAGACATTCTGGGGGATTACAGTGGTTCTATCTGAAACAAGGCAGCTGACATACTGCGGATTTAACCCAGAGGACTCAAACTCAAAGAGTACAAGTGCCAGCTGGATAATATTGGAATTTTGGCAAGTCGTACGTCATTTAAGGGGGTAAGTATTGGCATTAAAATGAAATACACCATTAAGTATACTTTGTAAGTTTAATAAAAAATTCAAAATATATTAGTCAGGTAATTATTAGACTTAAGACATTGTTGCATTGTTATCTCTTTGCGGACGGCTGTCATAAGATCACTCCAGGATAGCAAGCCTTTTTCAGGCTTGCGCTTGCGCTAAGACCTAGATACCTAGCTAATTAAATAAATAAATAAATACATAAATACACGTATTAGGGACTTTGTTGAGAAGCTCACATTTCTTGTAGTCAAAATTACTTTGCGTGTTATCGAACTTGGAAGTTCACTGCCATATTTACGACAGCTCGCCACTTCTGGCTATCTTGATTCAGATCAATCAGTTCCACACTCTCTCATTGTTTCTTTCAGATCCACTGCAATATTATCCTCCCAGACACGCTTATGTCTTAGAAGTTGGTTCTTTTTCCGTCAGATTTCTCCACCAAAATCCTGTATACATTTTTCTTCTCCCCTATATATGCCACATGCCCGACCGTTTCACACTCCTTAAATTGATCACCCGAATACCACGTGATATATGATTAGCACAAATCATGAAGCTTCTAGCTGGCAATTTTCTCCGGCCTTCTGTTACTTCCTCATTCTTGGGTACAATTATTCTCTCAGCACCCTTAGCCTACGTCCTTCCCTTAGTTTTGGAGGCCAATTTTGACACCCACATAAAATAGGCAAAATTACAGTTTTGCGTATATTATCTTTGGGCGGATTTTGTAACTGGAAAAAGATCAGTCAGGCAGCCCTATAAAATGAACTGACGGTCCGCATATAGCTCACGATCCGCGTGCTTTTACCTCTGGTCCAAACCCCAACAGCTCGGACGTATTTCACTGGTATAATCTAAACAAACAAGTCGGAGATATTCCATGATGTCACCAAGGACGTCTCTCAACAAAACTGCTCGAAAATAGCGGGCATGCAAAAAAGAAGAAAACAGGACAGAGAAAAAAGCTTGTATGTGTAAGTTCTACAATCTAAACACTTCCACTTTAGGGAAGCGGGACAGCTCAGTCGGTATGGTGACTAGAATACAGGCTGGACGCCCAAAGGAAAAGTGGTTGAGTATCCAGCAGGAGGGCAAAATTTATCTCTTCTCCAAAGCGTTCAGGCTGGCTCTGGGGCCCACCCAGCCTCTTACGCAATGGGCAAAGGGACATATTTCCCTGCGAATAAAGCGGCTAGGTCCTGAGTTTCACGACTCACACCCATCTAGTGCACAGGTAAAGAAAGACTGGAGGGAGTGACACCACCACTCACAATATGCCTCTATGGACTGCCCGGAACAAACCTACCTGCATTTAATCCTCCCATTCTTGTTATTTTTCGAAATATATTTAAAAACTGCATTTGGGATTTGTTGACCTATGTGTTAATTTGATTTTAATGACGTTAACTTTAAGATCATATGATTCTACAGAACTATCAGATCACTCATCTTGCGAAATACTGTGCATAGCAATGTGCAGCTGCTTTTGAATGTTGCCCTTGTCCACAAACTTGTTGGCCTTACTACACTTTCGAAATGAAGACTCTCTTTGCATTAGAGGTAGAATCAATCAACCGTTTCATTCCGTCCATGTATATTGTGTTCGAAAGGGGCGAGACCTCATAAAATTCTCAATAACAGGTCTATATGTGGTACTGGGGAGAGAACTGTGCAGAATATTTGAACACTTGACTAACCGCAGTCAAGTGGATTGCAGGGCAACTGAGCAATGCGTCCATACTCAGCAAAGACAAGATTTACAGGAAAGAAAATACTTCTCTTCCCCTCATAGAGTACAGCTTATACCCCCTCTGTTATTATGATTACATTTTAATTCTCATTTCCTTTAATTTTTGCATTTACGCATGAAAGTCTCATTTTCTTTTCACGGTGAAACAGCCCCTAGTGGACCAGGGTCTCATCATTATCACCCTCAGTTAGACACATCAAACTCTGTAGGACTCCTCTGGACGAGTGATAAGCCCGACGCAAAGACCTCTACCTCACAACACACAACAATCACAACAGACAGACATCGATACCACCGGAGGAAGTCGAACCTCGGTCCCCTAAAAGGAGGGGCTGCAGACCGACGCCTTAGACCGCGAGGCCATAGTAACTAAATATTTTACACAGTTTACGTGCCGTCTCAATAACACGCTTCATTACGCCTGTTCCTTGTTGGAAATAACAGGATACTTTGTAAAACAGGTTCGAGTATTGAAAAAAAACCAAGTAGGTAGATGCAGTAGTAACGTTGTAGGTTCTGTATTTGTAACGTACCCGCTTCGAATTTCGGCCGGAAAACCTGCTATTCTGACTAACGTTATTGGTGGTTTGTTTGGTTAGACCTTTCAGGCAAATGTCGGAATAGTAGCCTACGTCAGTTACTTTAAGACCGCTTCCTTCCAGACGCATTCGAATTCATCTTCCAGCCATCCGCTACTGATGCTGTGTTTCCTAGTCCGAAACACTGAGGGCGGCGTAAAATAAACCACAAATAAGTCCAGATAACGGACCCAGCACAGAAAATGACACTAAACAACAAAGAATAAATACACAAGGTACACTGCTCCAAGTATATATCGTCAAAGCGTCATAATTTTCTGAAGATATTTCAGGTCATGCATATTCATATTCATGGTAACAGTTCTGATCAGAGACGTACAACAAACAGCTGCGGGTCCTTGTATTATACATGAATGCTCGCAACTAGAAAATCGTAAATTCAAACTCGCCTCACTGCTTAATATCAGTGACTTATATAACGCATGGCTCTATTTCTAACATAAATTTCTGCTGGTTGTCTCATGTCCTGCTGTCCTCTCTGCCTGGTGGTTGCCAAAAGAACACAAAGTGTAACTGATAACACAGTCCACATGACTACCGCTGTTTCGCCGCTACGCAAGAGTATAAGCCTAACATATGTTATTGAATAAATAGCTCTAAATACATATTAATATGGGACGCCACGTTGATGGATAGAGAAGTGACTGAATATGGAATACTGATGGGATGATACTGACAGGGGAAAACCAAGTACTCGGAGAAAAACCTGACCCAATGCCACATCTCACATCGACTGGCCTTATCTTGCATCGGAGCTTCCGAAGTGAAAGGCTGGCAACTAACCGCCGAAGAAGTGCTACAGACCGTATGTTTTGGTTATGGCCTGGATGTACAAATACGTATAAGTAACAACGTAAGGGCAGCGTTCTGACCTTAGCATCCTGACTTAATCACTGTGTCAGCATTATTCTAATTTTTAGAATTAGGATTACTTCTAAGTACCTGCTCTTTTGCGAAGAAATAATATTTCAAGCAATTCTCTCTTGCTTAACAGGTTGTACGTCTATATAATCTTCTTCTGTTTTTGTGGTGAAGGGCTCCGCAGTAGATGCTACGGACGAACCTCAGCCTTGAAGCTTATTCTGCAACCCTGTGATGAAAATTATTAGTTTTTTCCGTTTTTCCGTGTCATGGAGCACCGGTGGAATGAAACTGACAGGGAAAACCCGAAGTACTCGGGAAAAAACCTGTCCCAGTGCCACTTTGTCCACCACAAATCCCACATGGACTGACCCGGGGTCGAACCCGGCCCTCAGCGGTGAAAGGCCGGTGAATAACCGCCTGAGCCATGGCACGGCCCTATATAATCTTACTCTACCGACACCCACCGAACGGAAACGTACAATGTGGCTGAGCAGATAGTAACGATTTTGTAACACTACGTAGGTCGATCTAGCGTGTATATCCCATTC
Source organism: Coptotermes formosanus (assembly GCA_013340265.1). Classification (NCBI taxonomy): domain Eukaryota; kingdom Metazoa; phylum Arthropoda; class Insecta; order Blattodea; family Rhinotermitidae; genus Coptotermes; species Coptotermes formosanus. The sequence goes on along the minus strand of BLKM01010755.1, from coordinate 566,725 downwards.
CATCATAGAGATTCAAAAACCAAACTTATACACTGTTTTGGGAGCAACTAGCTATCTTAAAGAAAGTCTGGCGCTCCGAAAGACACTGGACACAGCTAGCTTCTTTTAAAACGTTTCTGACTAAATAGTAATGAGTTAATTCGTTGCGTAACTTATAGGCATTAGTAATTAGCAGTTAGCATTAACACTGGTATTAGACTAAGACTGTATGTTTGTGTTTTTGCGTTAATTACCCGGAAAGCAAATTGCAGTTTTGTGGCGCCACATTACATTTAAATCGTTGACTCTTTTTACTTTTCTGGCTGTGGCCTATTTCTTGCAATTTTCTTGCAAACGATCAGTCTTTATTAAAAATGCACTTGACGTAAAAATTTGTGCTTTTGTTTTCCTTACAATCCCATCTGGAAATTCTTTTCATCTCAAGAAGTATTCAAGAAACGCGTATCATAAATTTCGCTTAGCTCTTCAAATAAAGTGAACGTTCTTTTTCAGATTTTAAAAGGAACCGTGTTTGTTTAAAAGACTTTAGAAGAATCTTCTTTAAAATTTCGCAAAAGACCATCCAGTGTGACCAGAGTTGTTCTATGGCGAGAGATGGAAGGTGGGGCAGGCATAACGAAGCTATCAGTCGCTTTTCAGAATTGCTTCGCTAAAACGCCTAACCAGTAACTGCAGAAAGGTAAAGCAGCAAACACGTTATGAAGGAAGTATATTAAGTCCTGTTTCCTTTTAAAATGCAGTTAGTATATTTCGAAATAACAAAATTCTCGGTTAAGTTGTTTTCGTTATAACGGAGGTACGCAAGGAGATGCTAACACGAGATGGTGGCATTGTCGCTGATGAGGAATCGAGGCCCCTCGATTCCTCAGCCTACTCCGCCGTACCGGTACGAACAAGAGCACAGATATAGAAAGGCCGAGTGGAACAACGCACAAAAATACTGGGGAAATGAAAATAATTTTTCTATGCTTTTCCTCTTTCCATTCTGTCTCTCGTTTTATCCCTAACCCTCCTCCCTTGCCCCCTTTTCTCTATCCATTTGTCCTTTTCATTCTGCCATTCTGAAAAAGAGTAATAATAAAAGGGGGGTAGAGGGGAATCAGAGGGGAGAATGTGGATTGCGGCACTGGAGTATAAATTAAAATGTAGGTTATAGGCTGTGTAATCCAATCAGATTTTGAAATCCTGGTGCTATTACCGTATGATATAAGAACTCGTATCCCCCGTTCAGTCGCACAAAGTCAAGTGCAGTACCCAGCAGCGGACCTGAGGAAGTTCAACAGAAGGGTTTAGACCCATTGTTTGTTACGTTGGCTATACATCTCATGCTGAGCTGAATACATTAGTTTAGGCGAGCTCGCACAGTCCCTAAAATCTGTATTACTTTACATCCGTGTGTTAATTGGATATTTACAATATAATAACAAAGCCGACAAAATACACACTACTAAGACAGATGTTATATGCAATACCCTTCTCCATGTCAGTCCGCGCGTCTGTCTGTCCGCATGCACAGCGTGGCTCCCACTAGACGCATTTCCGTGAAATTTGATGTTCGGTACTTGTATGAAAATCAGTCGAAAAAATCTCAGTTTGGTTCAAATCGGGCATTTCGCATGAAGACTTAAGTAGGTTATATTGCTGCCGGCAGCATTAAATCCACATAAAAACGCTCTCTTCGACTGAAATGTTATCAGGTTGTTAGTCTTTCCGTCCGTCCTTCCGTCTGTATGTCCCTTTGTCCGTCTCTCGACACGCATTAGCGTAGTTCCCACTGGAAGGGTTTACGTGAAATTTGATACTGGGAAACTTTATGAAAATCTATAGAGAACTCCCAAACTTGATTAAAATCAGGCAAAAATATCGGGGCTTTTACATGAGGACATACTTACGTTTTAATTTTGCCGGAGACATTAAATCACCATAAAAGCCCTGTCTTCGACTGAAATGGTATCAGGCTGTTAGGAGAGCTGAGGAGGTATAAATGTGCACTAAAATATTAACCCGTTAACGACGAAGTGTATCTGTTTTATATTAAGGAATCAGCTCCTACCGCGCTGTAAACACTCTCCACTTCGGTTATAAAAACCAGTCTCCTAATGTTTTATAAGGCAAAAGTTGCTGTTTGTTCTGAGATCCGTAAAAAACACATAAACGCAAAGTGGGCATCACGTAGAATTTTTTAATGTTAAACCTGGTGGTATGTAAAGTTACCGCTAGGCTTTAAAAGGTTAAGGTATACATACATGGCCTGTCTTGGTATAATTCTTAAGCCTGTCTTGGTATAATTCTTAACAGGTGCAACAGCACGTACTCTGGTGTAGCGTCCGCGCAGCTTTCATTTACAAACGTAATTAGAAATTACCATTGGGAGGGGGCTAAAATATGCCTGTGAACTGTGTCATAATTAATTTAACACTTCCGTTATTTTCATCTTTTTCTTTCGCAACTACTTGTTTTTTATATTCTTTCTGTCACTGCCATCCCTTCTTCCCTTCATTTAATCTTCAGTTCCTTCATATCACTTTATTTCACATATTATTTATTTTCTCTTTATCTTCATTCCTTCTCCCCTTCTCACTTCACACCACAAAAAATTTAAAGCTGTAGTCCAGCCAAACGGTGAAGATACCTTTCACTGCGCCAGCCGTGGGGCCCTGTAGAATCACAAGCACCTACGCGAACAATGTTGCAAACTTGTGACGTAAGCTTAAGTTGCCCCTCTGCTTAATTAGCCCACATAGCAGACCATGAAGACGTGTGGGATCAGACGGAATGCTGACGCACTAACTACATAACTTCATTACTTCCACAAAACAAAGTCATTCTTGACCAGATAACAGCTGGTCAAGAAGACGCCTTTAAATTGTGGAATTATAAGGTTCCTTCCCATGTTCCCAAGAGACTGCGAGTGGACCCTGCTCCGAGACAAACGTTTACAACAGCCCGCCATTGGACACTATTCCGAGCCAACAGTCCACAACAGCACGCCAGTGGATACTATTCCAAGCCAAGAATCCACAACAGTACGCCAGCGGACACTATTCCGAGGCAAGAATCCACAACAGCACGCCAGTGGACACTATTCCGAGCCAACAGTCCACAACAGCACGCCAGCGGACACTATTCCGAGCCAAGAATCCACAACAGTACGTCAGTGGACACTATTCCGAACCAAGCGTCCATAACAGCAAGCCAGTACACACTATCCCGAGCCAAGAGTCTACAACAGTACACCAATGGACACTATTCCGAGGCCAATAATCTACAACAGTAAGCCAATGGACACTATTCCGAGCCAAGAGTCCACAACAGTACGCCAGTAGACATTATTCCAAGCAAAGGGTCCACCACAGTATGCCAGCAAACACTATTCCGAGCCAAAAGTCCACAACAGTACGCCAGTGAACACTATTCCGAGCCAACAGTCCACAACAGTACGCCACTGAACACTATTCCGAGCCAACAGTCCACAACAGTACGCCAGTGAACACTATTCCGAGCCAACAGTCCAGAACAGTAGGCCATCGGACACGATTCGAAACCAAGAATACACAACAGTACGCCAGTGGACACTATTCCAAGCCAAGAGTCCACAACAGTACGCCAGTGGCCACAATTCCGAGTCAAGGGTTCATAAGAGTCCGTCAGCCAGTGCGACCTATTTCGAAAAAATTGTTCACGCTTCCGTCCAATTTAAGACCCGTTTAAATAATATTCTCCCGTCTACACTTCAGCCTTCCAACTGGCTTTTCTCCTTCAGGCTTTTGCCTCCTGATCTACAATAAGAAATTACTATATTCCAACGGCACTAGTAACTAGGCTTTTCAGTGTCTTTGCATATAACCAGAAAAACTTCTGAACTTAGACCGGCTGTGTGTGTCAAGGAGTAGCCAGATCACTTCAAGGGCTGTATCCGATGTGCACGGAATCTGACTGGAACAATACAAAACTGAATGAAATGCCTATTTTTATTTATGTTTTCTTCCCAGTTCCTTTTATTATTTCAAGTGATGTGAAGCTTTATCTCCCACTCTTTTACCATTTCCTATTCTCCATATTTTTTCGAATGCCTCATTAAATTCCACAGAATGAAGACTGTCCCCCACCAATAAAAAACTACTTCAACTTTCATTTAATTTATACGCCACCCCCATCTGCCTTTATTCCTCCCACTTGGCCTCCGTGATGACCTCAGAGGTATTGTGGGTGCAAAGAACAGATTACAGAAAACGGATAAATAAGATGAAAACACTTAAAGGGGATAAGGATGGAGGGTTGGATTGAATGATGTTGTGAGTTTAATACACCCCTCTCTCGGTTAAAAAAAAGCAACTCTACTTCACAGTGACGTCATGGGCCTCCAAACTTCCCTTCCCCTTCGGCACATACACATATTCACCAAAAGTTAACACACCAATTACCTTATATTTTTCACCCCAATATCAGCAGCATTGGTTGAGGCACTGCGCTACAAACCGACAGGTCGCGGGTTCGATTCCCGATGGTGTCAGTGGAATTTTTCATTGACATAATTCTGTCGGTCGCACTATGGCCCTGGGGTCGACTCAGCCTCTAACAGAAATGAGTACCAGGAATATTTCCTGGAGGGTAAACGCGGCCGGTGCGTAGGGCTGACAACCTTACCACCTTCAAGCGCCGATTGTCTAGAAATCTGGGAGCCTCGACCTCCTGGAACCCTGTGGGCCTGTCCAGGCCTGAAGTGGGACTGCTTTACCTTTTTTTTTTTTTACCTTTTTATCAGCAGCATCAGACTATTATGGTAGCTAGCTACTCTCACATCTTGAAGAAGAATAAGAAGAGGAAAATTTAAAATTACAAGTAAACGTACCTCCTTTTGTGAAATAAATGTGCATTCGGCTTGAGAGTTACATGGAGATACTGGCAAAGCAAATGGACTGCCGGAGGAGGTACAAGCCATTAATAAAGATACACAAATATTTGTAATCGGGACACATACCTCACATGAAAGCACCACTTTAGGATGGTAGTGTAACACTGCAAAAAATTTCAAATAAATAAGGTGTGACATTTCGGACTAGATTCATCCGGTTTAGGATGAAGACAGCAGACGGATCCCTGTGCAAAGACTAATGAACCTGCGGGTTTTACGAACGTAAGGAAATTTTTGAGTAGTTAAGCGGATATCGGAGCCTAAAGAAAGCGTCTGCTTCATACAGTCAGTTACATAAAAGACAGCCAATGTATGTGTAAACGTAACACGGGGCGAATTTGTGTATCCATTGTCGCCGAGTATGTGTCTGTAGCCTTAGTTATACAGCAGTCCCATTTCAGGCCTGGACAGGCCCAGAGGGTTCCAGGAGGTCGAGGCTCCCACATTTCTAGACAATCGGCACATGAAGGTGGTAAGGTTGTCAGCCCTACGCACCGGCCGCGTTTACCCCCCAGGAAATATTCCTGGTACTCATTTCCGTTAGAGGCTGAGTAGACCCCAGGGCCATAGTGCGACCGACAAGGATTATGCCAATGAAAAATTCCACTGACACCATCGGGAATCGAACCCGCGACCTGCCGGTTTGTAGCACAGTGCCTCAACCAACTGCGCCACCGCGGCCCTCAGCCTTAGTTGTACAGCGTGCAAAAGGCATTCGCCGTGTTATGTTGTCATCTGGGGCCTTTCCGATTCTGCAATATTTTTCCAAATTGTTTCATAAACGGCATGATTTTCGGAAAAAGTTATTAACCATAAAATGTGTGTTTTGATTTATCAAATTTAATGAAAGTCCAGCCAGTGGGAGCCGAGTTGTTCCATGCGGACGGACAGACGGACCTCATTAATTTAAGTCTCTTTTCGCAATTCTGCGAAAGCACCTAAAAATGCTTGCAGCTCATATGCAGATATGGACCCGCCACTTTTACTCAATACGTTTCTTACTACATCACCCCCTCCCACCGCCACACAACAGCACCATCTGCTGGAACAGGTGCGTCGAGCACTGTGTCCAGAGTGAGGGCTGTCCGGAAACGAAAACTTCCATTCATCTCCCACATACCATTGACAAAGCCTACACAACACACGTGGAAAGATCCAAGATTTTGCAAGGCCAAAATACTATAATACAATGTAATAAAACTCACGTAAAAGACACGAAAAGTTATCCAGCGGTATCAGTTTTCAGAAGCTAATACCATCAGGTTAGAGTTACGAATTAAAATGTAATAGGATAATAGAGAAATTTACATGAAGATAATCTGCACAATTTAAACTCCTCTGTACATATTGTTATACCGCGGCCTATACAAATTCCTACTGTCACTACCGGCTTCTTTTATGGGAGTTAAGTGGCAAGGGCGTGATGCGACTCACTTCCAACTAGCCTGAAGTTTGAAAATCAGTACAGATATAGTACTCTCTCGCTGTATGTCCTCATAGCACGGACAGGGACAACTTTACTTACTTCACAGTGGTGTCTTCAATGTGTTTACAATAAAAGGGACATTTGAATAAAAGAGACACAAGAAATATTTTCAAAAATGTGTTTCAAAAAGGGGACTATTTTAGAGTGGAACACGTAAGTAAGGTACAAATAAAGGCGAAATCGTCCATGTGCAAGCCATGAAGGCATAGGGGGGAGTCGGGAGTCGAGGTAAAACTTCACAAATGCTTAACCCTGGCACTAGAAGAAGGCGAATGGCCAACTTCGCACACAGAGGAAGTAACCCCAGCGTGAGAGACGTGAAGATCCTACAGCGTTTGGTGGGAGAACCTCAAGTAAAGAGTGCTCTCGGAAGACGTAAGGGTAGATGGGAATGTAATATTGCAATGGATCTAAAAGAAATAGGATGGTTAAAGCTAAATTGGATTCATCTATCTTACGATAAAGAGCAGTGGCGGGCTGTTGTGAACGCGGCACTGAAGCTTCCGGTTCCATAAAATACGAGGAATTTCGTGATTGTCTGCCCTATTATTAGCCTCTCAAGAAGGACTTAGCTCCACGCAGTCTGCTAGGGTACTTGCGAATTGGGAAGAAGTTGAAAGAGAACGTTAATATCCGGAAAACACTGACAACTTGATTCAGTTCCATTTACACGGATATAGGATACTTCTCCCGCCCCACCTCATTAATACTTGATTTACCTATTAAATTACCAATCTTTAACTCAGTAAACGAGCACTGCAGCGCTGCTCACTTCAACCTGCTGGCTCCGCAAGATCGATCTCACAGCGTCTAAGCATTTCAATTCGGAAACTTTCCGCTGGACATCCACACAGTATTAAGACGGACTAACAAAAAGGTTGAAAAACCAAGGAAGATACATCAGCGCTGGAAAATGCTTCTGTCCGTCTTGTGTCAAGACTGGTGATTGAAGAACTGAGCAGAGGGTGAGTTGGTGGGTGTGGGGTAATTATCACTTTTTTAAAAAACGGGAGTAAAGTACTATCCCATGAGAATTGTGGGTTCCCACCCAAGGATCCAGAAAAGGAGCCAAGAGTTGACTGGCTCACCGCATAAAGATAGCCAAGAAACAGAGCAAAAAGTTCATAGTTTCCAGTTCGCACCTCTCTACTTTGTTTTCCTAAGCTGCCCAATCTCCACAAGGGCTTCATAAAACATTAAGATTGGCTGGAATTTAATATAACTCTCGCTGAAAATATATTTCAATACTTGATAAGCGCCTTTACCCTTTATATTCAATATTTTATATGATATTCAGGAAGTGTTGGCCACATACAATTAGGTTCTTTTTAACTGCGTTTTTTGACGACGCTGTCAGTCGCTAGGACGACATATCGTCGGTGGCAGATGAACGAAAGTGTACGAAAGATTGAGAGGATTTTACATACAGAGAAAATTTTTAAAAAATCTGTCCCAATGTCACTTTGTCCACAACAAACCCCACACGGAATAGGCCTATATTAAAATGCAGAGCCAAGAAACCAGAAGTTTACCGGTAGTTTTAGGATATAGGAGAACAAAACTTTACACATTGTCCTAAGAAAGTAACACAAAATGTTCGTGGCTGAAGAGAACATTTGGACCAAACATGAAAGAAGTAATAACAGTATATAAAAAGTTACTGAGCGAGGAGCCTTCCAGAATATTACTAGGATGTTAAAACGAGGGATGAAAAAATTGACGAAACATGTGTTCTAGCACAAATGGAAGGGAATAATAATTAGACTGACGAAACACGTAATCTACAACGAATGGAAGGGAATGACGATTAGACTGACGAAACATGTAGTCTACCACGAATGGAAGGGAATGATGATTGGACTGACGAAACATGTAATCTAGCACGAATGGGAGGGAATGATGATTAGACTGACGAAACATATAGTCTAGAATGAAAGGGAACGATGTTTAGTCTGACAAAACGTGTAGTCTAACACGAATGGAAGGGAATGATGATTAGACTGACGAAACGTGTAATCTAGCAAGAGTGGGACCGGTGATTAGATTGACGAAACATGTAGCCTAGAATGAAAGGAAATGACGTTTAGTCTGACAAAGCTTGTAGTCTAACACGAATGGGAGGGGTTGACGATTAGATTGACGAAACCTCTATAGTATAGCACGAATGGGACTGGTGATTATTTTGACGAAACATACTCTAGCACGAATGGGAGGGATTAGTGGTGATTAGACTCACAAAACATGTAGTCTGACACGAATGGGAGGACTGATGATTGGATTGAAGGAAACGTAGTCTGGCACGAACGGGAGGGATTAATTTTGGACAGATGTGATGGGAGGATAATGTTGAAATTAAAATTAATTTTGAAGGTATGTGGTGTGAAGGGGTGGATTGGATTCTTCTGGCTAATGTCAGATCTATGGCGGAGTCTTATAAACACGGTACTAAACATCCCAGTACCATAAATGACTGGCCTTCTCTCGATCAGTTTGGACACTGCTAAATCACATTACGAAGTTGGGTAGGCCTATTTAGACGGCCTTAATTATACTGCGGAATCTTGTAGAAACATATCCTGCTCTGTATTTCATGTGGATTAGGCAGACAAATGAGCAGAGAAATGTCACAAGAAGTATGTGAAGTAAAGGAGATGAAAAGAGGAGGAAGTTGAAGTTGTAGAAGCGAAAGAGGCGAGGTGTAGGGGGGTGAGCTTTTCATCTGACATCTCCTTGCTTTGGGCAATGATTAATGGCTTAGGGCATTAACAGACTATTGACAAACACAGCTCATTGTTGCCGGCCTGAACACAGACAGCAGCTGATGAAAATGAGAACCAAGCTGTTAAAATGGCACAAAAACTTCCCTCGATGCTGTCCATAAGAGTGTGGCGCGTCACGGGAAAAACACTTTGTGAACATGTCTTGAAATACAAAGACTAGGAATAAGTTGTGGAAGATATCTTACGGTTCTTTGTTTGGTCAGTTATAGTAAATGGTAACGATGAGTACCACCTGACTTAATATTGCAAATTTTTGCTTTCTAATCGCAGAGTATGTTTATATATTTCGAACCGTCCTGGCAATAAACACCGAATTTTTAATCGAACGGCGTTAATGGTTTGCTGTTGTGGAGAAGTATGGTATTTTCAATGAAGTAGGAACTAAATTTTTACGTATCATTCAAATGTACTACTCAATCTGCAAAGTAAGCGCATTAATATATTCGTCTCGATTAAGTAACGTAAGGTAAGGTGCGAAATGTCACTCTAGCACCGATTTCTGTAAAACATAAGAGAGTGAAAGTGCACTACAGTTACTAATATTCATAAACTGTGTGTGAAATGGGAATTAGTGGTAAGCTCTTCTCTCCAGTCATTTTATTCGCCTAAGAATTGTCCCTTATATTAATCGGGTAGTTCGGACCCAGAAAAATACTGAAGTGGTAGAGAAGGGAGGAAAATATGCCCTGCTGGAAATGGAACCACGGGCGTCCATCCAGTAAAGAATGAGGTCTACCGTTTAGTATTCTTCAGGGTAAGACGATAATTGGACAGAATTAACGAAAGTAAAGTGTCTCAATTCGATCTCGAGGTTCAGAATGGATTGATTTATATCTCCATTCCCCTTACGCTTTAGCGGAGTGGTGTTTGCGATTAATTAAGCACAGAAACAACTTTGGCTCTAAAGAGAACCGGTGAAGCCACCAAGATCTATCTGAAGTGACTTCGTCGAAACATTAAAAAGCGAGAAGTGCCTAGAATTACTGCAAACCGAACAATCAAAAAGAAAAATTAGTCATCAATACCGTTCCTACGCACGCCTAATCTAAAGACACAATTACCATGTCATAGAATACGGACAGTAAAAGATACACGTCATTTGGCTGACGCGTAGCTCGACATTTACCATATTCCTCTTTTTACCACGACGTTTCAGACACTGGTACTGCCTCCGTCATCACATAAAAAATAAAAACCATGAAACGTAATCTGTTGCCTTCCTTAGATTAAGTTAACATCAGTCTGCGGACCCGTTATGTAAAACACCAAAAGCACTTCCAAAACATTGTTTCATTCCAACACGAAAAGTGAAGAAAGTCCAAAAATCTATACACTCCATCGTAGTAACAAACCTTTGTGACAAGCCTTTAGACTTGCCAATTATTCTATTTAGTAAATATTTCTAAAACACGTACAAAATTCCCCACCATAATAAGCCTTATAAGATTTCACTTATATCTCTATTTAGAAACAACAGTTTAATAAAGTGATTTTCGGGAGACTCGGTAGATATTTCATTTAATGGGTATAATTTTTATGAGTGAGAATAATACACCATGATTTACATTACTGCTGTGTGTATGGTTCAGTGTTATTTTGTAGGTTACAAGCAGCCCGAAATATTAAACGTTGAAATTAGCTTTGAAAGAAAGGTCTGAGGCAAATTGACAATCAATAGATCTACTTGAATGTATGTTTAACCCTGTACAGCATGAAAAGAAAGAGGCAAAAGAGAATTGTATAATAGGAGTGGAAAAGGAAAAGCCATAGGTGAAGTGACTGACATTTAATTTCGCAGGCAAAAAGAGCATCATCATCTTAGGACCCTGGGCTTCGCCGGCTCGTCCCGTCTGTAAGAACAGTATGAAACTGAGGACCTTAGAATGGTACGAAGTACAAGGGCTGCGGAATTGTTACTTTCTCGTGGATTGTAAAGTTTATAATTAAAAAATTTGATGGCCTTTGTAGCACAATTACGAGGAACTTTAAAGAGGGTGGCTGTATGAAAAGCATGCAGTAGCAATCTGGAATCTGAAAACTATCTCAGTATCTGGTTTAAGACAGAGCCAAACGAAGAATACACGTGTCTAGATGGCCTATCGCAGGGTCTTTCGAAATCAACTCTCACATGAATAAAATAAAATTTTGGTGCCTACCTCACAGGAAGCATGCTAAGTCTCCTTTACAAAGACCAGTTACGGTTTTTACGGAAATGATCGCTGATAAGACTGAAAATCAGGCGAAGCATAAAGATATGATTTTTGGGCAGACAGAGAATGTTTATGTAGGTGGTGCGTATAGTTACCACTGTTCACTGGGTTAATAGGTTTCAGAACACATGTCCTCACTTGAGTCGACTCATGTGCAAGGCCACTAAAGCAGTTCGGGTATTCCTGGAAGTTTTGGGAAGAATGCCAGCGGTTTGATGAGGCGGGAAGACCGAATGGGTGTGTAACCTGGACCCGATACCCATCAAGATGGTAATCTGGGGCCCAGGCGTCACCTGTTTCTGTACAGTTGTTTCAGGCACTTCAAGGCAAACAAAACAGCTTCCTGTTGTGTCAAATCCGCATCTGAAGATGATAAACTGGATTCGCGTAAGGCATTTACCTAATCAGTGACGAGAAGAACAGTCTGACCACTAGCAGCATAAAATTAATGAAATTGTATTTAAAAATCGAGTTCCTACTTCACAGGAAACACACATCGCCACTGTTTCCCCTTACAAAGATTCACTCGTCAATGATTTAGAGAAATATCGCACTGTATTATAAGACGCATTCGAAACATACTACGGGGCAAGAAGCTGAACATATTAAGGTTAAGCAAGGTGGTACGTATACAAACAACTGTGCTTTAATACGTTAATGTGCTCAAGGCAATACACTGTTATTCAGTGCCGCTTATTTTGATCTACTGCATGCCACTCTAAGAACAATGAATTTTATTTTCGCAGATTCTACACACTCTAGACGTGTGCACGTCTATCCTCATTTCGTTAGTAACGTGTTACACACGCTCATTGCAGTAGTCATGTTCGAAGCTGGCGTCAGCGTCGATTTCTTTTGCTACATAAATCCAGGTTTTACGTCTTATCCTGATATGTATTCAGTGAAGGAATCCGAAGCTTCTGGCTCAATAAATCATCGTTAGCCGTTCTCGAATCCCCATACACATGCGCTTCTCAAAAAGTGTCATCGTACATAATTTACGCATAGATTTTTTCCCCTTATAGCGGATTAATTAACCCATATTTTGTTACGATTTGAGTTAGAACCATTTGTTAGATTAGGTTAAGTTAGACTGTTGGGTCATTTTAGGTTCAGATTAAGGTCTGTTGGAATGTGACGCCGTGTCGAAAACTGTAAACGCAATAAGTTAAAATATTTAACACTTAGGTATAAGTGTAATGTCATAATTAATCCAGCAATGTGTTGCGTGTAAATCAGCAAATAATGTGTTCAACCGAACGGTCTAATAGATAGAGCTGCGTAATGATCCGTATTGGTAGAATAAAATAAGCGACGAAATGAACACAGCCCTATGACGCACAGACACGCGTCTTATTTCTGTTCATCACTGTAACTTCCTGTGCCATTCCCGGACTCCGCTGTTCGACCCGCGAACCCACTTCGTAAAAACACGGATGAATGACACCTTCAGCTATCATTTTTACTACGATATGAGCCTAGCTCGAGAGACTAGAAGTGAGATGGAACGACCTAGCTGGACGACAACATTTGTGTAAAGTTCCTGAATAAATAGTCATAAACAAACTTTTTTGAAATGGTTCCAAATAGGAAATGAGCTAATGTTGAGAATACGCACATTTTATGTGCCAAGGACTCTTGTAATTTTTATTATAAATACTTGTGTTAAAAGATTTTGTGTACTAAATTTAGAAGAAACACGTTCTTTCGCCCAGGATATGGTCGCTTTCTTTGTCAATATCGTAACACTGTGTACGGAACCAAAATTTTAAGAAAGAAATAACACTCAAATTAAGAAATTAAAACTTAGCTACGTCATTAAAATAATAAGACTCAGACTTCAAAACCTATTTTATGGTGCCTAAATTTATTATTCATTATTAGTTATTATTATTATTGTTTCATTTAACTCTGTGAATAAAAGTTTAAGTACATATGCTGTACAGCACGTTAAATTTTTTGGATAAAGCCTATTCCCAGAGATTCACATCGTCCCAAACTTTGAAATTTTTAACACATAAGTAATATATCACATAAATTTTAAAACTACGTACATAGTCTCTTTTTGTGCCAAATTTCACACACCTGGGTTAAATATTTCATTTAGTTATGGTCATCGAAACGAAAGCTAAACAAAACCTTCCCTGTGCTGCGATCTCGTGACTTTATAGAAATATTACTTTTTAAAAAGTTTCATATTTTTTCGAAATCGGTTACCACAAGATCCAAAAGTAAGCAGCGCTGGTGTCGCTCCGGTTCACAAATTCGCGTGCTCGGCGTGTTGTTACTGCTGATTGTACAGAATAAAAAATTTTGGCATTGTGGTGTCCTCGACTGGCATAAATTTCAAGAAAGTTGTATGAAGATCGTTAAACCGGTTCAAAATTTCAAACGAAAACCCACACCCACTGACACACAGATACACACATATAATCACACAAACGCATAAACGCATAATGGTGGTCCCAAAAGCCTGTTTTTAGGGACATTCTTCACAAAACACAACAAGAAACGAGTACTAGCTCCGCCGTATTTGTTGCCCCCTACCTCTGTTTGGCCTCATGAACAACTCAGATTCCAATCGATGGATTTTTGTGAAATTTTATATTGGGGATTTTTAATGAACTGTATGGACCCCATTCATTTTGGTTAAAATCGCAAAAAAAAGGGGGGTGGGGAAGCCACTTTACATGAAGAACTACACATATTTAAGTCAATTTCTCGCGATTTGCGAGACAAATACAATAAACATGGTTCAGTCAGAGAGGCTGATAAAACAGTTAACTATCTAAACATAGCACTGTGCCACGTAGATGCGATTTGTCAATCGCGTAAACGGGGAAAGAATTCTAAAGCGCCTCAATATTACATTACACTTACATTTCCTAGCTTTTCTCCTTTGCAGGTAGGAAAGCCTGCTGAAAACAATCTTTGTTCTCTAACATTCTTTCTAGTTGAACAAAATCGGTTTCGTCATACTCCAAAAGCAATTTATATCATACCTGTACTGCATTGCTTTTTAAATGTTGATATCTCGAGATATCATTATGGGACGTCACGATTGTAAATAGTATGTTGTATACAACCATATTGTCACAGTAATTATGTAGAATATACGAGCATTAGCACAAAACGACGCAAAGAACGAGCGTTTTAGGAAGTCACGGAATGCAACTGGATGGCCGGATACGAAGAAATTACCATCTTATCGAAATCGGACACGATTAAATAAAACCAGTACAGTCAAATCTGAATTGACATTGGTGAGCAATACCGTACCAGAGAACAATAGCGAACAATAAATAAGATTGTCAGTGGCGTGACAAACAATTTAATTGGAAGGCGGGCTGGGACAACAGGTATAATTGAGCTGAAGACAGATCTTGACAAGCGGCAATTAAGAGATGAGCCGCTGTTCCATGCAAGCTCCTGGCACGCACGGCACGCTGCCAGCACAGACAATGGCGATGCGACACACGTGCGCCACGGCAAGACACTGGCCAACTTCTACCCACCATTCGGGCTTCAAGACCCGGCATCCACTATTGTCAGTCGTCCAGTAACAGACAATAAGTAAAAGGATAGTAGACAAAACGACAAAAAAACTTCGCTCTTTGTATTCATCAACAAGAATGTTACTTATCAAATCAAAGGGGTACAAGATAGGATCTTCGCTCTTCTGGGATGTTACGCAACGTTAATTCTTCTTGGACGGCTTGGCCCTTGCAGATGGGACTGATAGGTTGTCCCGAAACGACGGCAACTAACTACAAATCAAGGCTCGCCAACATCACAGAATAGCGAACATCTCACTTACACCGCGCCGGAAGCGTTAAGGGGAGACGGCAGGGAGCGTATATGTCCATGCAAACAATGTTAAATGGAGCTTCATTTACGTACACATTCTGAAGAAACTACTGGAGACAAGCATTTGTAAGTTTTTACTACCTGTAGTTTATTAATGTGACCACAATCAGATAAAGAATTAGCTGTTTTAAAAAAATACATTTTCCATAATATATTTTTTGTATTTTTTATGTATTTCTTTTTACCTTTAAAGTACTTTTCTCATATCCACTTACACCTACACAGCCTCTTGCAGTAACTACAATCCCAAACCTTTATCTGACTGACTACCATGCTGTTGTCAAGGGATGGTGAAATTTTCAGGCTTCAGTCTCATATACTTTATGAGATAATGGTACTGGAAATTAAGCAAATGTAGTTTTAAGAAAAATTGATTTAAAGTTTATCATCACTCAAAATTATGGTAAATAATGACACAGACTCAAACTTAATGCTTCCCAGCACCAAATTCTGGATCATCTGGGCCATCTTGATCTTCTTTTCTGTACCCTTTTGTTTTTCCTTGCATCTCTTTAAATGCTCAATGTTGCCATTTCTGCCTACCGAAACTTTTCCATATTTATCTGCTTCAAAGCATTCAGTGGTTTGAGCCAGATCTGACGCCTAATATATTTAGGACATCACACACCCCAATCTTGAGTGTGTCAAGCCTTACAAAAACAGTTTTGGATATCCTGGTCCAAATAACAGAGTTCACATGTCCATTACGATTGTGATTTTTCGTATCAAAACATTTCTTCAGAGGATCTACACCAGCAAGATCCCTGAACACTACTTTAATTGAATCCATAACACCAGCTCGTAAATAATGTTTAAGTTCATATGCAACCCCTGAACTGGCACCGTTATTGAATTTACACCAATTGTCACCACCACTTGCGCAAACACCATGCTGGGGTTTCTCATTTGTTAACAACTTGTGAAAAAGGAGAGCCCACATGGCTCTCTTCATGACCTCCAAATTGTTGGCTTTCGTCCTGATGGCTAAACCATAATAATTTTGTAATCTGTCTATTGCAGGCTGAGTGAGGTGACTTTTGTTTCCAAGAGGTTTGCTGTCATGCAATTTTGCTCCTCTTTTTTCTTTCACAAGTCTCTTCCATCGTGTTGCAATTGTTTTCTGTACATGACCTGTACATTCTAATTTTGTTACAGCTATGTTGGGATCTTAGGGCTTCCCTGCAACCACCCTTTGGTATGATTTGCTGTCCCCATCACAAAGATACTTTGTGTAACAAATACCTCAGGTGTGAAGACAACAATTAAAAGTGTTGAGTACACCAGCACCTTCCATTCCCCCACTTATTCCTTCATGGTTCTTTTTGCACCCGTGTTGGGAGGCTGGATTGGTGTGACAAACAAAACAAAACTTGCTCATTATTTCTATATGTAAAAATTTCCCTCTGTCAACAGAGGTAGCTGATATAATGCCATTCAGGGAAGTGTGTCTACGTTTTTGCTAGGTACCATTAAAACAAGCACTTACATGTTTTGATCATCTTCCTCATTCTCTGCTACAATGTCTCTGGCTGCTTCCATCATGAAGGATACACTCACATCAGCCACAGATAAGTCAACAGTCTTATTATAAATACTAGAACCTGCTGGAGGATGGGGAATATTCAGCACTGCACATAACATTTTACTTGCTTCTCTGCCTTTGCCAATTTACCTTAGGCCATACACTAAATGGAAGCTATCATACAACCTGCTACTGGTAATGTCTGAAGTCGTTATACCTGAAGTATGTTCACATTTACAACATTTAATAACTAAATTGCTTACAATACCTCTCCACTTTGATGGATTTTCAAAAAAGAAATATTACCACCACACTGTTTGCAATTATTGTTTTTTGTATAAAGGCACAAAGCAGGTTGATACTAACTACAGTGTTCCCATAAGAGTAAAACTACTTTCACTTTTACAGAAACTGTTCTCACCTACCTTAACTTCAGTATTCACAGAAGTGTCAGGTACGTTTTTGTTTGATGCAGTGAGGTTATGTTTTACACAACTGCTTTCGCCACTTTGGTCAGATAGAGTCTGTCCCTTTTCTGAAACACCTGTGTCCTTGTTAACACACCATATTTATTTCCTCTAAATTTTGGTTTCGATGCAAATTTCTTTGTTCTAGTCATTTTCAAATAAGAACTGGACACGCGCCACACACACAAACGTCCACGAAAGAAAACACCAGAACGCTATGCGACTATCGATACAAATGGCAGGGTGTGAAACATTACAGACCAACATTCCTCTCCACATCGAAGAAAGAAATATCCCCCCAACCCTAAACCCCTACGAATTTCAGCCTTTTTTTTCTGCTGGAGTGCAAAAAGTGGTCGTGGCATTTAAAGAACATAGCCTTAAATAATCATTTACTAAAATTTAACGAGATGTCGGATTTTAATAAAACTAACTTCAACTGAAGCACACAAGAGCGCGGCATTTAAATGTGTTAAAAACTAGAAATCAAATTTTTGAGCCCCCACGAACGCTTGTCTCCCCTTAAATCATGCAGAGTATGAGATGGACATAACATGCAGCACGCACAGGACAAACGAAAAATTCATTGGCCTAGAATACCTTAACCGGAAAACTTAAAACAGCGTAGCCACTTAGGAAATCTAGAAGTAGATGGTGAATAGCATGTATGACAGATAAACTTACTAGTTATTAAAATGTCTTTGAAGTATATGAAGCGTGTTTGAAAGGAGCAGAATATATTTTTCTGGAATAGAATCTAGCCTAATAGGGAGCTCTTGCAAAGACGGTAATGGGCCTAGATGGAACTGCACCACTGACTGCTGCTTAAGATAAGTTGATGATATGATGGCGCTACGATTAGCACGGATTCGACTCTACCTTCCATTTCAAAGGGGAACTCGCACAAAGAAGACAACACACGAAGGGACAATACGATATCATAACAACTGAGCATGCTGCGTCGTTTGTCACGGGCTTCTACTGTTCCTCAGCAGTTCTTGCAAGCACTAGCGAGAAAGGAAAGATTAATCTTGTAGAGGCTGTTGAAGAACATTTCATTTTCATGACTAGAAAAATCCGGGTTATTCAAGAAATGAGAAAATGTACAAATTTCCTGTGTCATCCTATAAGATGACCTCACTCTTTCACAGCGGAGATCTAGTTCTATGGCTAAAACAAACTGCCCAGTTCACAACTTTGTTGAGGGAGGGGTGAGCCCTGTACTTCCTTGTTGTTACGTTCTTCTTCAATCTTCTTTTACTTCACCAGGCAACTGATAGGCTCTCTTCAGCTGACGACATGTTCATACTAAAGCAATGCATATCGTGTGAGTGGATCGCTCCCAGTGTCAGAGGCCCGTTTCGTGTCTTATATACCGTATCGTCATCGCATTAAAATGTTATCGCAAGCAGTGTTCTGTTTGAGAGCGGCCTTACAGAATTCACAAGAGGCGACAAATTTCTATGGGTTTATCGAATATCAGCTTCTTAAGTAGCCAATGTATGAAGAAATTTACAAGTTTACTAATTCATGAAAGTTTCAGTAATAATTGTAAATTTATATATACTCTATGCTTGAGTTTTGAGTTTTTTTAGATAAAACTTGCGATTGTGGTCTTCTGGGATTAAACAACGTCTAATATTGAACTGCAATAGCTTAATCTGTGACAATGGTGACAGCATATTGACCAAATTTAAAGCCTCGAAATAGTCTAAAAACTCTGTGCACATTCTGCTTTTTTTAAGCGCAGAAATAAGTATTTGTGACATAACTATTTTCACAAGACAATGTTCAGTGTTAAAATTGTTCCGAAGAACGTAATTCATAGCGACGGTTTCGCTCCACAGAGACGTCTTCAACAACTTACCAGCGCCACCGCAGAGACATCTACACTGATGACAAAGCCAACCCATGCGGTGTGTAAAAAAGAAAAGAAACAGAGTGGATGTTTGACATGGAAGAAAGGAGGCGTGCTTTGTTTCTGCGTTTCAAGATATACATTCCCCTGGTCTTTGTCTACTTCCGCTTTGGGAGCGCACAGAATAAACTCGGCACATAACAACAGAGAGTAGCGATGCCACATCTGTAAGATATCACGACACCCTTGCGTGTGGCAGCAGCCATTGTTTACACCTCTCTAAGATACGACGTGCATACACATGGACACTTTGATTGACTCTTCTTTATGAACCCTTCAAATAAGCACATCATTTTCTACTCCTTTTACTTGATGCGGAATTCTTTGTTTTTATTCATTTGCCGCGGACGTTGTGTTTAGAAAACCGCAACTTCAGCAGCAGTTGGTAGCCATAGAAACCGGACAGCATAGTGCGTGCGACAGTAGCACAAGCGACACAACTATTCTTCGGTTTTAATTACGTGTAAGTACTCTTGTCAGGCGCGTTCCTAAAATTGCGAAAAGCGACTCTTAGCTTCGTCATATCTGCATGCCTGCCTGCCTGTCTGTCTGTCCGTCCGTCCTTCCGTCCGCATGGAACAACTTGGCTCCCACTGGATCGAGTTTCATAAAATTTGATCTTCCTGGATTTTTCAAAAATTTGTCGAGACAGTTGAAGTTTCATTAAAATATTTTATGAATAACGGGTACTTTACATGAATGTCTATGTACACTAACGATAATAGCTTGTTGAATTCTTAGAATAAGAAATGTTTCATACAACGTTGTAAAGACAAAACACACATTTTCTATTCAATACATTTTTCGTAAAATCGTGCCATTTATGAGATAATGTGGAAGACGCCGGTACAGCCAAACAGTTTATACATGACAATGTGATGCTGCGTAGAAAAGATGCGATTTCCATGCCGGATAACTAAGCAATAACACACACTCATAATATCTAACACTTATTGCTTCATAATTGACTAATTCCCTCTGATCATGTAAAAGACTTTGCACCAACACTTACAAAAACTGAAAAACTACGCAAGGACTTATGTGTCATTACAATGTGTTTAGCCACACTGTAAGTCTAAAGAACGACATGAGCAGCGGAAAATTCTTTGTTTTTTCAATGCAGCATTTATATGTAACGTGTGAAAAGAGTACAAATTCGATGGAATATAATTTCTTTAAAAAACTTGTACGTATAATTTGCATTGTTGCTCGTGACAAATTTACCATAAAAGCAATATTGTGCAACACTCTGTTTTTATACAGACAATGACATGCATC
Organism: Coptotermes formosanus; assembly: GCA_013340265.1. Taxonomy (NCBI): domain Eukaryota; kingdom Metazoa; phylum Arthropoda; class Insecta; order Blattodea; family Rhinotermitidae; genus Coptotermes; species Coptotermes formosanus. Next base: position 546,282 of record BLKM01010755.1, on the reverse strand, counting down.
TCAACAGCAACACACAGAATGCACTGTAGTGTTGCCACTGCAAAACGGTTATGCGACAGCACAACACTGTTACGTTATACTGACATTACCTAATTTGTTAAATCTTTTTGAGGTGATAAAATCAAAAGAGGATGAGATGACTAGTCATGTAGTATGCCGTACGTATTTGGGAAGTGAAGGCAACATTTTAATCGAAACATTAAACATGTTTGAGTTATGCCGGCATACTTTATTTATGTACTTTAGATAATAAGTAATAACGGCGGTTATTGTCGCAAACCGAAGTAAGTGTCCGGTTTTTAAAACGCAAGAAGCAATGTGTTTTTGTGACGTAGGAACCACACTTGTAAATGTACCTCTTATTTACTGAGCTGTGAGAGTGTAGACGGTACAGTGACTAGGCTCCGGGATGGAAAATCTGGGGTTCAAATTTCGGGAATGGTAAGAGGCTTTTTCCTCTCCCAAACTCGGACACGGCTTTGGGACCCATCCAGCCTCCTAGTTGTGAGATGCCGGGGGGGGGGGGGGGGATGACCACGCACCTCCATCTTGTGCAGAGCTTAAGAATGAGTGGTATCACCCTACCCAGAGACAGCCTCACCTTCTTGCCATTATTCTCACGGATATCGGTTTTCAGAGAGCCAATTCAACAATTTAGGTCTTGGAGTTTATTAACCCTTTAAAGACGAAGCGTATCTGTTTTATATAAGGACTCAGTACGTACCGCGCTGTAAACACTCTCCACTTCGGTTATAAAAACCAGTCTCTTAATGTTTTATAAGGCAAAGGTTGCTGTTTGTTCTGAGATCCGTACAAAACACATAAACGCAATGTGGGCACCACGCAGAATTTTTTAATGTTAAACCTGGTGGTATGTAAAGTTACCGCTAGGCTTTAAAAGGTTAATGGATACATCTAGCCTTATCCACTCTTTTTAAATCTTATTTGCTTCGTAACAATTTCTGTGTTATAATTTATTGGCATCGATAAGAAATATAAATAAACCAGTACAGGGTAGCAAGAAAGAAGCACAAAAATAGAGTTACTTAAAACAAAAACAAAAAGAAGAATGTGATAAGAAAGAAAGAAAGAATGTTAGCGAAGAACAGATAATAAAGACAGAAAATAGATAAAAAAGAACGTTGTGAAGGTAACGTGCACACAGATAAATTTTATGGCGTTTATGCCACTCTACAAATCACAGCAACGGTGCTACAATCAATGTGAAGTTTATAGGCCACTGAACTTAGTCGTGTGTTGGGATACGGTGAAGACACAAACTATAGGGAGAAACAGATTTGGATTTTTGGCAACGAAATTCGTATTATACAACGGCCAATTTTATTTCCGTAACTTGAACGTCGAGTCACGCGCATGCGCAGGGCACGGCTACAAATGCTCGGCGCATGCAGACAACGGACACGAGAAATCCCACGCACGCTGAAAAGCAGTCAGTTCCTCATGCGAAGGATCGCTAAAATAAAAATACACGACATGTTTCCGTAAAACTGATAAAGAGTAAATTTCATGAAGCTCCTTTCAGCCGTTCTCAATATGCTGCATGCGGACAAGGAGAGGGAGCGAGCAATGTTAATAGGCGAACGGTAGGGATTCATATGCGGCTAAAAAGACGTACAGGAAGGAAGAATAACGAGACGAAGAAAGAACACACCGTCAATGAAAATCGGAAAATGCGAGATAAGGCCATGACAGCTTTATAAACTTCCAAGTAATAACAAACGAGATCCAATTAAAAAGTCTCCAAACCGAAAACCTGCACTCGAACCACTGTTGCTCACAAACGTGACTCATTTCCGACAGCGCTGAGTCTGTGCCAACTCTGTGGCCATACATTGTGAAGTTCCCCCCTTTGTTTCCAAACGAAGAGTCGTTCGCCTTTCCTCGAGCCAAAAGCCACCAAGAAGACGACACAAGACCAACAGCAGCCGTTCATCAGTGGTGAGACTAGGAGGATCATCTTGCGGGCGAATCGTATAGCCACCCGGCACGACAAGACACACATGGCATTTCGCCTGACACAGATTCGAAGGCAATGACGTCACGGTGTTACGGACAAATTAGCCAAGAATTATCAATGGGTACTTTTAGAGCACTGTGTGAGATAATGGTGTTAATAATAATAATAGGAATTTTATTAACTACTAATTAATTACGTTTTGACATCAAGCTTTCCTCTTCTAATACATGTATTTGGCTGATCCCAGTGACCTCACGGTCTAAGGCATGGGTCTGTGGCTTCTTGCTTAGTGGGAGTGCGGGTTCGAATCCCGCCGAGGTCATGGATGTCTGTCTCTTGTGAGTGTTGTGTGTTGTTATGTAGAGGTCTCTGCGTCGGGTTGATCAAGCGTCCAGAGGAGTCCTACCGAGTGTGGTGTGTCTGAGTGTGATCGTGAAGCCTCGACAGTGAGGAGGCCCTGGCCTGTTGCGCCATGAAACAAAAGAAAGAAACAAATGTACTTGCTTCTTTTCCTTTTACGTTTAACTCAGTGTGTTTCATAACCAAATATGAACAAATTTAATAAATTTTCAATTTATGAATACTAAATAATAACTAGTAATCCAAAACTTCAACTTTCCTCAAAATATACACATACTTGTTCATATTTCATCTTATTGATTTCAATTAAATTACGTTTATATATTTTTTTTTCAATAACGCAACAGCCCCTAGTGGGCCAGGGCCTCCTCATTATTGAGGATTCACTATCACCCTCAGACACACCACATTCAGCAGGACTCGCATGGAGGAGTGATCAGCCAGACGCAGGGAACGCTACCTAACAATACACACCTCTCACAAAAGGCAGACATCCACGCCCCGGTGGGATTCAAACTCACAATCCCAGCAAGCGAAGGGCCGGAGATCCATATATTACACCGTGCGGCCACTACGATGGGCTTACATTTATATACGAGAGCTTATTCAGAAGTTCCTGAAGTAAGTCGATAATTAAATATACCCGTATGTTATTAAGCTGTTATTGTCCCTTTCAAAGTCATTCCCTTCCAAATTTAAGCAACATGCACAGTGCTTCTGCGAATGTTGAAAGTACAGCTGCAACTGACATTTACAGCCCTTTGTAGGACGGTCAGCAATTGTTCCTTAATTTTGGAATCAACCTGAAAACGACTCCCTAATAACTTTACTTTCATTCTTGGGAACATGAAGACACCACAGTGGCCAAATCAGGCGAATAAGGAAAGTGCACATGTTTCAGTGGCCAAAATTTTCTGAGCTGACAAAGTAGAGCGCTGTGGCGTGTTGCAGCAACCGGTCCTGTGTCCGCCATTCTTCCTTAAGTTTCCTGCGGACTTATTACTTTCAGGCTTTGCAAAACCTCCCGCTAGTAATTCGAGTTAACCTTCTGGTCTGGATAAAAGTATCATGATAAAACAGTCCTCAGAGTCAAAAAAGATGTTCATATTCCGTCACATGTTCATATCCTCCTTTAGAATTCCCCAGCATGTTTCATACAACATGCCAAACCTGTCAGTGATTTCCGAAATGGTGCTTTGTTATTCTTCATTGTTGATCTTGCGAACATCCTTGGCGCTTTGTTCTGTGCGACATTTTGGGGTGGGGTTGGCGGACAGAAGGTTCAAAATCTACAACGGAAATTTCCCCACATGTGAATCGATAAAGGCATTTAAAGTCCGTGTTTTTCTCATGGCATTTCCATCGAAAGACTGTATAAGCACTTCACGTGTTTCCGATGCGGTGCTCCCGATTCTGAAGCAAAATCGAAACAAATTCTATGTCATTTCAAAGTAACGATTAGAGAATCGCAAATGGCACCTATCAAACACAAAACTTAACACTTTCTGAGAAGCAACGCAGAAGGCTATGGCTGCAAAACTTGAAATACAGCTATAATGCAGCACCTAACGACAGAAAGCTTTACTACTAGTTGTCAGTCCTAGTGGTAATTTCGGAAAATTCTTAATACACGGTCATAACTGAGACTAGATAAAACGTCCCATTGAACGTTGCAGTCTAGCGGCTAGCATTTTTACTTCATCCTCAGAAGATCTGGGTTTCAGATCTAAATCCAGGGACTGGTTATCCTGAAAGGTCCTCTGTGGTTTTTTGCAGTACCTTCGGAAAAACGCCATGATTGTACGGTATCTAAAAATTACTGCAAACATATCAAGTTTCAGTTTTTTATTTTCTGATGAGTACTGTTTGCCACAAACAGGCAGATGGATACCGCCTATTATTATTATTATTATTATTATTATAATATGCACATACGCAAATTAATTTGAGCTACTGACGAAACCATTAAATAAAATATAAAGCCATAAATTCCTTTCTCCTTCTTTTTTAGTGACGTCCCAGAAACCAGCAGTATTAAGCCCTGACTTTCAAAATGCAATTTTACAGCACGTTAATTATTCTGAGTGTCTTCAAGCTGCTACATCTACATCTGACGTCTTTCTTTCTCCGCCTGACCACATGGACAATAACATAATCTAAACTTAGACCAGGGCAATATCCTTCTGCAGCTTCGGGGATAACCCACCAACAACTTTCATCTTTCTATTCTTCAAACCCTGTCTCACTCTTTATTTTTGCTGTTATTTATTTAAAGACGCTCTGAGTATCTCAGACTGTACAGCGTCGATGTTACGGCGATGGGTGAATGGCAAACCGGAAGAAGTCGTCGTGGCCTAATCAGGGTACTGTAGCGATAAAGGCCTGGATTGATCCTTAGGGCGCTATACCAGCGTTGTACCAACTGCAAAAGTCACACAACATGGAATTATATCAGAAGCGCTGAGAAGGGCTAAGTAGGTATGATTCTTATTAGCAGTTGGTGGTTTCCTATAAAATTATTTGCCTAGAGGGGCTCAGGAAAACCACGAGGAACTTCTGACAGCATAACAGGAGTTCAGCACTACCCAAATATGAAGCAGGGCTGCTATCCACTCTACAGCGACGTCTGATGTAACAAAGTGGCTGGTCGCTAGTATTCAAGTATAATCCCAGCGTAAGAAACAAAACAAATCAGATCGACAGATGCCCCTACATTTTGACAAGAGTTCGGGTTTTGGGCACCTGGTAAGTATTATAAGTTTACAGATCTGCCACTTCACGAAACTGGTTGGTTTATTCATCTCCCTTCTGCAGATGCTCTTTCGCGATTTACTTTATGCCGCTGTCGGCAAATCAGTCTAGGGCCGAAAGTCACGGTAATTCATCAGTGATGTACCGGAAAGTATGTAGCAAAAAGCGGCCATGGTCTCATGGATGTACTGTCCCAGAATTCCCTCGAAGGAGTGAGAAAGTCCATGAAATAAATCATTCAGTATAACCGCAACCCTGACATACCCTGTGTATATTCGAAGCGTGTACTTTCCGAACAGTGTATGTCTAGAGTCTCAACACTACATTAACTGCTCTTTACGTTCCTTTTCTATTGTCTCCATGGATGTTACAAATAGGCATCTATTAAGTGACGACATCAATGAAAGTGTTATATCTTTTCAACCTACAGAAAATGGATGAATTGGAAGGCCAGGGAAAGCCATGACAAAGAAACCAAGTGCTACAGGATACTACAAAGAAATTGCAGACATTCCACAACATCGATATCTTTGTTTAAATACTAGAACCTGCCGAAAGAATGAGGGATGAAGTGTGAAAAAGGAGGGATCAGAAGAATGGAAACAAAATACACGATACTGTTTTGAACTCAGAACGATGTGGCCGACATTGTTTGTTCTTTTATTTTCAACCAAACATCGCATTCCTCCCAGTGTTCGAGCAACACACAATTTCTTACTGTCTTTCTTTTACTACTTGTTGATTCAAGAGATTCCTTTGTTTCTTGGAAGGGGAACACTTGGGGAATTACTGCCAGAATGCTTCAACACTTTCAGTGATGGACGGAATGAATGGGTGGATGGATGAACTCGCGGGAAACAAGGAATGAAAACATATATTTCCTTGAGGACAGCCATTAGAGCATCTTGGTTAGCCTAGCAGATGTCAGAGAGAGGGAGGGGCGCGGGAGAGAGAGGAGTAATAGTTAAAACAATTGTTTTGGTAAACCAAAAGATGGGAGAAAAGGAAACAGTTTGGATGTCGCGAAATCACCAAAAAAGTCACGTACTTGAAGCATGAAATTCATGTAAATAATAAAACATAAAACTACATTCCTACATCACAGAGAACACATCCCTTCTCCGTTACAGAGAAAAATAGGTTAAGCAGCTTAGCGAAAAAAATGTGTGTTTATTGTGAGAATTAAAGGAAACAGGAAGTAAATTCTGTGGGTAAAATGCGAGGTTCTTTAATGTTAAAAAAAGCGGTACACATTCGTTAACCACTGTTCCTTAAATTATTAAGATATAAGTACATACCTTTCCTCTATTTTTGATAGAAATTTGGGGTTTGCTATAAAGAAAGGATCGTACGTATAAAATAGACAAGTAACGCCAACAAATTGTTAGACTGTAGAAAATGTAGATATTTTAAGTTTATCCTTATGAATATATAAATACTTCTACGTGAATTTGGTAACTTACTTTAATATCTGTTGGACCACCGTATGGAAGTCGTTTACATTACGGGGCTTAAATAGACAGTGAGAAATCAATAGAAGGTGTACGAGTTGTTACTTCTATACACGCACGAATAACGGCTGTTGCAAAAAAACCAGACGGGCTTTGTTTTTCACCCATCGGCACAGTGTGTTTCGAAACAAGATTCTTTAAATGTCTAACTTTTACACTGAGTAAAGAGCAGTACTGCGTTCTTCTGCGCTAAAACACAGTGTATTCTCGTACAATTTTGCCAACTGTTTGAAGGAAGATACTTCTCTCTCCATGGCAGGAAAAGAAAGCGGTAAATTTCTTAAAAAACATATTGCCACCTACCAGACCAGAGGATCTTATGACACAGGACACAGGAAACCATAATACAGGTCTAATTCTAGATCTATACTTATATTATATATACTTCTTAAATTAAAGACCTTCTGTGTAAAACCTATGACAAAATTAACACGGACGGAAGCAGGCCTATTAAAGAGTCCTACCTTCCGAACGTTGATATGACGCGACTGATATTCTCACGTAGTGCCTGTCGCCCATTCATAGACTAGATGGTTACACGTAATTATTCATTCTTGTGCCAGTATAATCCACGCCCATCAGTCCATGAAAACGTCTGAGTAAACTACCTGACAAGCTAACTAGTCAAACAGAACGTGACTGACCAACCAACCAACCAACCAACCAATCAACCAAACAACAGACAGACAGACAGACAGACAGACAGACAGACAGAGAGACAGACCAATCGACTAAGCTAAGTAAAGAAGCTAAAGGGAACTAACTAACTAACTAACTAACTACGTTCTTAGAGTAGAGGCCTTCTCGAGCAGTTCCTCGAATAACAAAGAAAGTCTCCACATTTTATGGAACCAGTAGTTTCATCGCCGCTTTCACAGGAGCTTGTATTTTTCTCTACCCTGAGAGAGGTCAGTCCAGTCTTAGATCGCCCATCCTATTCTTAAAGATACATATTGCTATTATTTCCCCTTTAAGCTTAGGGTTTTTAAGGGGACAATTTCCGTCACATTTCCCCACCGGAAGCCTGTATGCACCTCTTCACTGCCATATACTCGTCACATGCCTCGGCAACCACATTCTTCTTGATTTGATCAACCGGTTAATATGTGATGAAGAATACAGATCACGAAGTTCCTCAGTGTTCAATTTCCTCCTCTCCCCTCTTAATTTCTTCCTCTTAGGCAGGAATATCTTCATCAGCACTTATTCTCGAAGGCCCACAGCTTACATTCTTCTCTCAATGCAAGAAATCAAGTTTCACACCCATATAAAACAATAGGAAAAGTTATAGCTCTGTACATTTTTAATATTTTTATTTTTGGATAGCCAAGCGGAAGACAAAGTTGTCTGGATTGAATGGTAGCAGGCATTGCGTAGGTATAATTTGCTCTTAATTTCTTCATGAATGCAATTACATTTTGCAATATTTGTCCCCAAGTATTTGAAGTTTCCCAAATATTTAAGAGGCTTATTATATATCTGTAAGTTGAAAATTTTTCTTCATTTCATCCACGAGACATGTACATGTACTTAGTTTTCTCAGCATTTAGGCTACTTCTAGACCAATCTCCACATTAGCGGCACTAAAGTGCCTGCGTCTTTATTTATATTAAGCCAATATACGCTGTCACCCAATGAATTGTCTGCATCAGCATAAACCAGAAGCTGATATGTACCATTCACTTTAAAATTATCCCGGTTTACTTAAATTTTCTTAATGTTATATCACAAAGCAAGGCTGAAATGCAATGGTGACAAAGCGTCTGCTTTTTTGAAGCCATTCTTACAGGAAGAACAGCAGACAAATATTTGACCACGCGGAGTTTATTACAGGTTTCATGCAAAACCCCTGATTATTTTCATCGGGATATCAGACACAGTGACAATGCCATATTACACCGTCCTCCTAACTGGATCATGGACTTTCTTAATATCTCAAAATAAGATGCGCTTCCAGAAAGTAAGAACCGATGGCAATCAGTGCGCGGACAGGTGACGCGCACTTGCTGTTGCGGCCACTCGTCTTCTGCATGTCAAGGAGAACACGTGTATTGCGTAGTACGATGTCATATTCCACCCCCCCCCTCCCCGTAAATCACCGTAGTCGTTAAAGATGAACACAAAAATCAAAAAACCTTTTACCCGTGAAGTGCGGCCGGCGATAGGGTTTTTAAGCGCTAAAACTGTTCGTGCAGCGGAGAGTAACAGGCAGATGGTTGAAGTGTACGCAGACGGTGCAGTGAAAGAAGGAAATACGAGGAAATGGTGTCGATTGTTCAAAGAAGGCACGACTAATTTGCACGACGAGGAAAGAAGTGGGCGCCCGTCTGGTCACGGAAGATTTGAAAGAAAAAGTGAATGCAAAACTTCTCGAAAACAGGCGATACTTGGAGAAGGGTCTGAATATACTCTCTAATTCCCTGTAGGATTTGTACTTTGAGTTAAAACGTTTACCATACGTTGGGACGTGCTCATTCGGAACAATATCACACCAACGACCTCTTAACACATTGAATGACAACCTATCACTGGAAAAGTCTACTGTCTTAACTGCTGACAGGACTCTGTTATCTGCGTATAATCCTTTCCTTAAATGATGATGTTTATTTCCTTTCCCTCAGTGCATACCGTGTTTCATCTGGCCTCATGTAATCTCACTAAATATAATTCTGTATTTGTCCGTCCTCTCCTCACTGTCTTCAGTGACGCTGGACTACAGAGAACCGTCACATTGCAATTTACAAATCTAATGTTAATATTTGTTGCGTACCCAAGAAAAACACAAAGCACATAAAATCTTACATAGCCGTATTAAGCGTAATTTATTAAGTAATTAATCATTAGTAATATCGCAAAATTTCAACAATTGTAAATGTCTGAGTAAAGCAAACACTGAGATTAGGCAGTATGTGAAACACCGCAAAGATGTTCTGTGTGTCCCACCAAGCAGTCAGCGATTACTATAGAAATTCCATTGCTTTGTTATTTTTAGGGTTTTTAGACAGGAGACGCTCAGACGAATTTAGAACTTCCCCTTGTAGCAGTTACTACAGGGGGCGTTAGCCCACCAGCAAATCAGAATCACACATTTTATAAGGCAAGTTTTTCTTTCATTTAAAATTAACCCTTTGTGGTGTGAATTCCGCGTAAATAATGTACAAAGTTCCGTTCGTACACCGCATTATAAGCACTCTGTTTCACCGTTATAAAATGAACGGATCAATTCTGTTTGAACAAACGAAATTGGAAAGGCCAAAAGCAAAGGTAAATTGTCCCTGTACGACAGTATTATCCCACTAAGATCTGTGAGGGAGTCGAGGTATTTTTCTATCCATTTTTGACGCCTAAAATATACAGATGTTGGTTTGAGCATCATGCTCCGGTCACTTTACTCCAACGGAAAAGCCGCAATTACTGATTGTACTGGTATGGACCATGTGCCGATCAGCCTGTAGTCTGATCACTATAGTGACTGAGCTATCCCTGCTCCCACACAGGACGTGATGTACTCCATAATGTAGTACACAGTTTCAAACGCTTTTTTTTTTGCGGTATATTAGAATTATTTTTATGTCTTTATTCATTTATATCCTTCAATAAAGCTACCTTTATTATGGGTCAATAATAGTACCATTAAAACTATAATTACACTACTTTTTCTGTATGTCTCCAACGTCAAATTAAAAAAATCCTATTCAAATATCTAGGCGCGGAAAGACGACGGCTGTATAAGGAATATCTTAATTTGCCAAGATATCTGAACATTAGCTGTTTATTGTGAAAATATTATCATACGCATAAACTCATTGTGTGAATTACACGAAAAATCCTTTTTATATTCCAAACGCGGTAAACACAGTTACCGCTATGGTTTTGAGTAACTAAAGACGGACTGTTTAGGGATGTAGATATTGCACACGTCTAAAGTGAAATATTATAATAATAAAAAAGTAAAAACTCTCGTTTCTTGGCCAAGAGAATGTACTTCCGGTTTCTATGAGAGAAACGAACCCCAACAGAGCTCTGGAATGTCATTCATTAACCCAGTATGAGACAGTGCTGAGCTTCTGGCAGCGTCTCCTGTGTGACACAAAAAATACAACGGAACACAAGATGTCGTTTCTTCACGGACTGCCAGTTATTTCCATCCTCTTCTAGCAAAGAACAAGTTAATTTCGAGGGAAGTGAAAAACAGAGGTATATATACTAGGATAATTTATCTATTAACTAGCAGAAGTATCCGTTTTTCGTCCGGAATACTTCTGCCTTATCAGTATCACAACAATGTAGCTAAATGCTCGAAGAAGGACAAATATTTAATATAAGAAATTACGGTTTTCTCAAATAATTAAATATTGGGAATACGGATTCTCATCAGGTCCAAAAGGCCAGCTGCAATAATTGCACACTGCCTTACCGACGTGGTTACCGATGTGTAGGCCTACTGGTAAAACGCGGGGTAAACAGCATAATGATTTTGGTGTTCTTTATTCGGTCCGCTTCGAACAATAGCAAATTGACATCTGCAGTTATGTAATATATACATATACATAACATATACATATATAGCCTACATATGCACGTACATAAATTTGACAATGTTTTCAATGCTAGAAAATAAGTAGCATCAGATGTTAAAAACAGTGTACAACAAACTGAAAAATATGTGGAACGAAGCAATTGTGGCTTAATTTGATTATCATCCAGGGATTTACCTGGCGGAACTGAAGAAAACAATGTAAAATTTAGGACAACCATTGATCAGGCTGGGATTTGAAAATGGGATTCAAAATTACGAAACGTTACAGCTAACTACAGCTACAATCAGTAGTATGAGGAACACGTTGCACGAACAGGTCTTCAAGGCTTGGACTGGTTCCATAGCACTCAGGATGGTGTCCAGTGGTGGTTTCTGGAGGGTTCGCAGATAAACCTGCAGGAGAATTTCTTCACCAATTAAATGACTATAAATTTCTCAAGGAGTGTCTCCCGCCATGGAGTAAGTTACATAAGAACTATAATTACAGGTGGTGTAGACACTTTTGTTGAACTTTCGTATGGGAAGATTTTTTCTGACAGTGGATTTCATCTCCATCACACAATCCTCCCATTTAATTTCTTTACTACAGATCTATGCAAGCCTGTCTCTTCTGTATCCTTGGACTTTTCACAGCACTTCTTTCTTCATACCTTCTTCCAAGAGAAAAAATGGTAAAGAGAGAGGGAGATGTTCTGAAGAAAAACGGTAATGAGAAATTGGAAAATCGAAAAGTAGTTAGGAGGATATGTACTGTATATGCAGCGCCACTCCTTCCGAATTACTGCAGTAATGGACTAAGAGACTTCTTGAAAATACGTGAAAAAATCTTATAATAAAAATACAACTCATTCAAAATCTTGGGTTACTGACACCAGTGGGGATTCAAATTACAATCTTTTGAATTATGACACCATGCAGCCCGGTCCGAAAAGATGAAAATATTGACTCCATCTTCAGGTTAGAATTTAACACTACACAGAGTCCAAACATTGTAAATATACCGAATCAGAGAAAGTGTTAATTTTAGTTTTAGGGGCTACATTGAATTTCGTAATTTAATGTGAATGTTTAGTGTGGCCCACAGATATACCGAAATATAACTGGTGCCGAGTTAGTTCCACAGTCAAGTGCTTGTTATAGTTTAGTTCTATAATTGCTGTTACACCCTCCTGCTTCCCAAGCTCTGTTAAGGATTCCATCAAGTTACAATTTTAGCAGCTGTTCTGCATGGGTGCGAAACGCGGTGCCTTATTTTAATACAGAAATCATTAATTTATTAGTTTTAAACTTTGTGCAACGTGTGCTTTCTAGACCGAGAAGGAGCAGAGACGCTGACGTAAAGATGGATCTTTAGGACATAAGTCGAGACGATCAGAGTTAGGACTGGTTTGATGTTATGCCCAATGGAAGGCTTTGACATTCGTTGTGCTGAACCTTCTGCCTCTGCTAAAAGAGTTATATGGGTAAAATTCTTCAACAAGGCAAATGTTTGTTTTACGAAATTTGACAACATTTCTTACACTGACACGGCAGCGCTTTATGGAAGCAATCCGTCAAAATACAGCACACGTCAGAACAAACATGTTATGCAATATTAGTTAAACCATTTTAGACTAATTACAGTGCCAGCTGCTTCAAGTAAACCAGGGTTTCAGGGACCCCCTTCGTCTCAATCACCAGGGATAGAAATGCTTCAATTTCCATCTTGCCAAAATGTTATACCTGCAAAAGGCCAGCCTTATGGATATTAAGTCATCAGGACGCTGATAATGAAGACGCAGTCGGTCACTGAGGAGTTGCTTTACTTGAAACACTTGACGTCGCTGTCAGACCAAGGGAATTTTGTTGAACTTTGTTGCTGTGAAAATTTCAAGACAGATACAGCATGAATCTTATTGTAAATTTTAGTGCCTTTAATTGTTAAACGTATCATTAAAACTGTAATACCTTTCTTCCAACGATTCACGTATCAGTGACAAGAACTTTTCTCAAAACGCCAGGGGTCGACGCCCCACAGTTTGAGGCATGCTGATATAGATGTCCTATAGTTTACAGTTGCACGAAAAGACCCGGCATCCCTTTGACGTAACTCTCGTTCTTTTCTGGGGCTCCCTAGAGAACTTGGGCCTTGGGGTGTGGGCTAGGTTTGGGGTGGGGGTGGCTCAAGTGGAAACAAAAGTGCCCGGGGATCAGGCAAGTAAAAGACTTGCGTATAAATAATAAATGAAAGGAAAGGAAAATCCTGTGGCAAGCCACAAAAGTAATAGGCAGCATCACTGAAGCCAAATGACACATCTGGCGGGTGATAACAACAGAGAACTGATACGATCCTGGGACACAGAAGCATTACATTCAGAGTTTGAAAACATGAGAAGTGACGAGACGTGACGAGCACCGACATCTGTGAGTTTATCCGTCTTCACCTTACAGTTAACTACACAACATTATTCATTGCCCTATGGCAAGTAGCTTTTATTTCTTTCGTCTTATACCTCACTTTTAAATCCCACACTGCGATAACGTACGTCTGTGTCTACGTGGCTTACATTAAACGTTAGAAGCCTCAACATCGGGGACGTAAGGAGATCAGGCCGACCAACCAAGCCGGCACGTTGGTACGTCCTTTTCGAGCGTGGGAGTTATCCAGGTCCTGACCAATGCTCAGTAGCCTGGGTATACAAATCAAATATGCGTTTTTCGCGAAGGGTTGTGAGTTTTGTACACCTTCGTAGAAAGGGAAACCTCCATTAACGTTTTAAAACCTAGCGGTAACTTTACGTACCACCAGGTTTAACATTACAAAATTCTACGTGGTGCCCACATTGCGTTTATGTGTTTTGTACGGATCTCAGAACAAACAGCAACTTTTGCCTTATAAAACATTAAGAGACTGATTTTATAACCGAAGTGGAGAGTGTTTACAGCGCGGTACGCACTGAGTCCTTATATAAAACAGATACGCTTCGTCTTTAAAGGGTTAATACAAGTCGGTCTAGTTCATGTACATCATATTCAGTCAAAAATCCAGTTTGCGTTACGCAGAAGACAGAGTATCTTCATACAAAGACAAATTTTTAATGTTGTATAGGTAAACATAAATAAACAATTGCTATATATTTTTGGAATCAGACCAATACTTAAATACACTCTGTGGAAAAGTGCGGAGTTTTGGTGCTTACCATAGACGACTCTGTTTTAAAGGGGCAAAAATATTTATTGGCCATTTGTGTTACAAGAATAAAAAAGCATAAAAGAAGAACGTAGATGAGGATGAGGAGGAGGTAAATGACGATCAGGAATAGAGGAAAGTAAGGTACAGGAAACCGTTAAGCTGCGCCTCTGTTTAATAAGCGCCACCCCAAAAAAACGTATGTGGTGGTGGCGGCATAGCTCCACGCGTACATAACTTGGACACTACATAGACGAAGTGGCACGTCTTACTTCACGGCCGCTTTATCTCCGGGGAAAGGGTCCTCGCTACCCCCTGGGCACGTGGCTTATTAAGTCCCACAGCCGGTTTGGACGGGGTAACGATGAAAACATATTTACCTCTACCAACAACCAAACTCAGTTTCTTGGTCGTTCAGCATGTAGCTTAGTCACTGGGCTCAATTAGCTACTTTAGTTTCAGTGGCTGCGAGATATCTAATACGCAATCGTGGACGGCCGAAAAGGCGTGGTGTTTCAGCTTGTTTCAGCGGAAGGCTAATTTCTCACCACAAGAAAGACACAACAGCATTATTCCTGCTCAGACATGTTATGGGACAATATGTAAGGGTGGGGAACATCTGGCTGAAGACAGTGTAATAGAGTACTCTTGCGTACAGTAACCAACTTTCGATTTCCATAAAATCGGAGCTTTCTTGAGTAGTTAACTGAATGTGAGATTCTCTGCCGCCCTCTATTTTGGAGTGAGAGTTATCTACAACAGAAATACTACTACTACTACTACTACTACTACTACTACTACTACTACTACTACTACTTTCTTCATGGCGCAAATGCCCTAGTGGGCCAGGGCCTCCTCATTATCGAGGCTTCAATATCGCACTCAGGCACACCACACTCGGTAGGAATCCTCTGGACGAGTGATCAGCCCGACGTAGGAACCTCTACCTGACAATACACAACACTCACAAGAGAGAGACATCCATGTCCCCGGCGGGATTCGAAACCGCAATCCCAGCAAGCGAACGGCCGAAGGCCCACGCCTTATACCGCGCGACCATTGGGATCGGCACTACTACTACTACCACCATCACCACCACCACTACTACTACTACTACTACTATTACTACTACTATCACTACTACTATTACTACTACACATAATAATAACATGTAATATCGACAGCAGTAAACAGCTGAGGATACACATAAGAAGAGCATAAAGTTGTAGCTTTATATGTAATTTTTACTTATTTATAAGTTAGGAATCCATTACTGCTTTGAACGTGCTTCCCGTCTTTTGCTTGTGTCTGAAATACTGCCGGCCCCAGTGAGATCTTCGCGTTGTGTTTCAGTCGAAACAAAAAGAAGCTACGCAAATAGGAAGAGCCAAAATTATTGTATGAAAGAAATGTGTAATATTCTTGAAGAAATACAAACAGACAGTGGCAACATATGTATAACCATGTATGTGACATGCGTAATGCATAAGATAAGAACGTTTCTTTTGCCAAACGAATCGTTACGTTTCCTAACGTCATGGCAGAGTCTGTTGCACTCGTGTTTCGCACTGGAGAGGTCCCGGGTTCAAATATTGTCCCGGACGGCCACTATCCCGAAGGAGGTGTTTCGTGATTGTTCTCAGTCTCCTAAGTAAACGTCTGGTTACTGCCTCACGTTAAGCCCACAAACACTTCCTTCGACGTCCTTTCAAATTAATGACTCACTGCCACCATACCTTTCAACGCCACTGGCACCGCTTGTAAATGAACTATAAATAGACACTAACAGCCACGTCAGGTGGTTGAATGGCGAGTAAACAAACGTTTCGAGGACCACCTCCATTCTCATCATCAGGGAAATGTATACTACCTCCAAAGATTTCGGAATAGTATTCAGGTCCCTAACGACGAGGACAGAAACGTTCCTCGAAACGTTGGTTAACTAGCCATTTAACCACCTGACGCGGCTGCTAGCCCTAGAATATTTTATTGAATTTAGTTGCAGTGAAAGCTTTAAATTATGTAAACAGATACTGGTTTGTGGGCTGTCACAAGGATCGAACCCATTCCTGTGTATCAGAAGTCGTTTCTGTCCCTTCATCTTAGCCTTTTATTTACATCTATCTCATTCCCTCTCACCCTATAGATTCCTCATCAATCAAGTCCTACGTGACACCCTGAACATTCGTATCTCATGTCGCTCTACACCCATCCGTCCATTATCCCCTTCCACAAACCCGTATCGTAGTCCCGGACTTTACAATAATTGGTTTTCCATGCGCATTATCTCACCACACACCCCCACCCCTGAAAACGTTAATGGCAGAGATACTTTGGCCTTATTCTGCTGTGACCCGACCTATCAGCTCACCCCGCCATCTATACAACACCATCAATGAGGTTTCATCGCTTTTTATCTACGCTTTTCAATGCATTTCCACTATGCATGTCAGGATGTTTTTAAAACTTGTCGTCATCCCCGCCTCATAGTGTTCGCTTTATCCGTGTACATTGTACGCGTTGTCATCGAGGTTGAATGCCATCACAAACCGCACTCCGATGGACACTAGATAATCACACTGTTAATTGTATGTAACTGTGCAGAAACTTTTTGACGAGACGGTTCTATTCGGGAAATTGTTAATAAATTGCAAAGGATATGGTATGATATATGCATATATCAATGATTGATTCGTGTGACAAGGCTAATGAACTGAGGATAATGGTGGGGTAGATAATAAATTTTGTTCTAAATGTATATGATTCATTAACACTGTTGTGCGGGAACAGGAAAACCACAGGTGATTGTGGAAACCCTTTCAAGCTGAAATTCAACGAGATCCGACAAACTGATGGTAGAAAGTTCATACCGGGCAGTGTTATGGGTTACGACGCTGTGCAGTTCCCTCGGTTGCTACAGATGTTTCAGAGGGACCTGCTGTATCCTTCTTCAGGAAAGAATTATTCACTTATCTCTTGAAAGATGCAGGCCGTAAATTCATCCGAAACACTGACGCATACTTACCAGACTGCACGGCGCAAACGCCCAGAGGACAAAATATGAAAATTCAGTAATAAAATGAGGGAAAATCAACTGGCTACGGGGAAGGTACGTTAGAATAATTTACCTTTGGAGGCCCCGCATTTTTATTTACCAGTTATTTACTTTTTGAAGACGCAGTATGTACCGGACACAGTGCCTGTATCCTGTTCGGTTCGTATGCTATTTCAACAAATCAATGGGCAAGAATTTGTTTCCGTACCCCGTCATTGCTTGGACTGTTTCCGTCATCCGCCACGTACTAATATGCCTTCTTGAACAATCCTATAAAGTGAATCAGAAATCAATCTATGTAGAAACATATGCACCAAACACAACGTAATCGCACAGTTTACTGCAAGAAAAGCAATATATTCAACGTCTGTAATTCATCGATTTATCGATTCCTTTTATCGATTAATCCATTAACAGCGACTATCTGTATTACGAGCGAAAGCCATAACTTAGAGCAGTTCTAATTTACTGCAGCTGTGATGTTGGTGACACTAAAAATACGGCGGATGTAAACAAAATGTATCCTTCCACAACTGCATGCAGGTGATTTAGTGCGTCATTTGAATACTGGTACAAGAATGACAGCTTTACGCATGCTACTGCACTGAGAGAATGCACAAAAAACAGCGACACCAATGCGATTTTTACGGTCAGACACTGTGAAAATCGTTGATATTTGTGGTAGAATGACAGTTTATTGTGTCCATACTGTGTGAGTCACAGGAAAGTTGACTGAATTCTGATGCGCGACATGATCAGCTATCGTCTGTAAATAAGTTTTGGGTTGGGTTCAAGTAGCAGACACATCAGGCTGTCTGCGACAACAGAATAATTGGCATTAATGATAGTGCCTCTGAATGAAAGTCAGTCGTGGAAATGTAACGCAAGAATGGCTTAAGGCCCAAAATAAAACCTTGAACATTAATAAAATCATAAAATTTCTGGGTGGTTGGGTGAAATGCATGAAATACCGAGAAGATTACTGAGACAAAATAAGATGCATATATCTTACGACTTCTTTTTTTCTCAAAAATATTAATTTCTAAGTATGTTCTGTGAAACAATTCTGTTCTCCTTAGTGCTGAATTGGAACACATTTTATAACTTCATTTGAAGAGGTCGTCCTTTACAGTTCATGATACACTTAACGCATTTGGGTACGAGCAGGGTTAAGTCGACGTACCCTCACAGCGGTCTTCAGACAATCTCCTTTAGTCCTCTGAAGCACCAAATTCTTGTAAAAACTTCATTTCCTACCTCATAGAAGATACATGGTGTTTCCTTTATGAAGAAAACTAGCCATTTCTGTGTAGGAAAACATACGTATTTAGCACGAGAATCATACGGCACGCATAAATACACATTGTTGGAAAACACTCAAACTGCTATATGCTAAAACACACAGTGTATTTACTTATAGCTATTTTCTGCGAGTTAACGGCACAATATGGATACGCGCTACAATCTGAATTACCTCGTGAGGGACGTAACTAAGTCCGTGCAGCAGAGTCCTTCTTGAAAGTCCAATAGTTCTCTTATTATGGAACCGACAGTTGCGAGATTTCAGGTTCTCGCAGCGGTAAAGCTGATGTACCCATTCTTCTGCAATATAAGTCTGCGTCACTGGGTAATTACTAATTACAAATTACATCCTTGAATTGCAGTATCGCATGTTGTAACTGTAACTAAACCAGTCCAACCCTTTACCTTTTCTTGTATATAATTGATTTGACAGAGCAACTTGTAGTTTATCAAACTGTAAAACTGAGAACTCAATTCAAAACCTAATAAAATTGTATACAATTTATTTTATGTACCCTTTTCACTTTTTTAGACATATGCATTACAGTCTACATAACCTAGTCCAAAATGTTTCCATATACTACTGGGATCATCATCAGGGACTCTTGTGAGAGTATGAATTACACAAAAAAGGACAGTACAAGTACATGTTAAAAAACATAAAATGTATAAATTTGGTTACCTTGTAGGCGATATTTCGTGGCGGATTCCTGATCTAGTGTAAATTAATTTTAAAAACATTAATTTAATTAAAACATAAATATTGCAGTACAGTACATATTTCGTGGTGGATACCTAACTTAAAGTTAAAATACATTAAGTTAATTACAATATAAATATTACAATAGACCAAGGATCCACAATGAAAGATCGCGTACAATTTCACCAAATATTATACATTTATATTTTTACCATATGCTTATATTGTTAGTTTCGTTTGTATAATTTATAAGCTCATAAAAGCCCCTGATGATGATCCCAGGAGGGGATCGAAACATGTTGGTCTAGCCTACAGTAGCTGTAATGCGTAACAGCTGAAAAAGTGAAAAGAATGCATTTTGTTGGTTGAGTGTTTTGTGTTTGACAAGTGACAACGCACAGTGTGAATAATATAAAACTGTTTTTTGTGTTTTGTACTCCTGGCCTGCAAATGATCCTGTGAGGTCGAAACATGTTGTCTAATTAAAGATATAACACTTACTACTTGTGTTGATGGAATTTTGTTTTTCTTTTTCTTTATATCTAACACAAAGGGATGAAAAGTTAAAAATTATTTAAGATCAATTTTAATACCTTCATCAACCCTCAAATAAATACTTTACTAAGGTATGGTGCAACTGTCACGGTTGTGCTTCAGCAATGCAAAGCAATGTACTATACGGTAATGGAATTTAGTAAGTGGCATTCACCGACACACCATTCGGCAACTCAAAGTCTAGTGTAAAGGTATTATAACTAAAGGATATGAGAATATTGCTGGAGTTGTATAATGGGGATTCAATGCGCAGGTTCTCACTCAATGGCTCACACATCGCGCCCGGTTAATTGATTGCCGGTGTTCCCAACCCCCTACCCTCAAACACATCCGTCATACCACAAACAACATCCTTCAAAATCCTCTTCGAAAAGCTTCATATCGCCTCGTGTTCTGGCACATAATAACGGACTCACACCATTTTGTGTCCTGATGTGTGTGGCAATGCTGACAGTGTCGGACTGCGACACTTCATAAAATGTTCCGTTGTGTCTTTACGTATGTGGGAAAAAGACAAGCACAAGATAATGGTATATATATTTACCACTTTTGTTTACGGGGGAACTCGAGATTTAACAAGGCATTTCTCTGTGAGCCTGTAAAATAAGTATCATTTTGATCAGTAGGGAATAGTGGCGATCTATTTTGAGCCCAGCGAGGAACCTTCAGGCCATACGTGTCAGTGGCGACAGATGTCTTTACCAGCCCAGTGACTGTCAGATTATTAAGGTGGGATCCTTTCCGTGAACTGATCGAATAGATGAACTATAATTTCTGCAGTGTAGTCTACGTTTTTTGAATTAATTAATTTGAATGTCTGCGATGGAAAATCCGAGAAAATTATTTGGACCTTAGACAGAAGAAACGAGAAAAGGAATAAGAAAACTACAGGCCGTCATTTGGGGCTTCACGATGTATGCAGTTCTGGAAGTAGTATTATAAACAAGTATTAGAAAGGTGATTCTGGCGGTGCACGTAATATGCATGGTATAGATGAGAAATGCATAGAAAATGTTTGCCCAAATGCTGAAGGACAGCTTCAACTTGAAAGACACAACTGTGGATGGGAGAATATTAAAATGGACCTCAGAGAAAAAATGTGTGAGAGAGTGGACTGGGCTCAAATGGGTCACTTCATGATTCAGCAGTGGATACATGTGAAATAGGATACAAAACTTTTTTTTCCACAATGGCGGAATATTTCTTGGCCAGCGCAGTTACTATTAGCTCCTTCATAAGACCTCTTATCCGTGGAACTTCTTCGTCGTTGTCTTCTTCTTCTTTTTCTTCTTCTTCTTTATCCATGGCGCAACAGTCCTAGTGGGCCAGGACCTGCTCACTACTGAAGCATCAAGATAATACTTAAATACACCACACTCGGTAAGACTTCTCTGGACGAGTGATCAGCCCAACGCACAACAATCACAAGAGACAGACAACCATGCCTCTGGCGGGATTTGAACCCACAATCCCAGAAAGCGAACGGCCGCAGACCCACGTCTTAGACCGCGTGGCCACTTGGATCGGCCATGGAATTACTAGACATACAAACATGATGTTCACAATTTCGAGATAATATTACTCTACAAAATTTGCATCTTAACCCTTTAAAGACGAAGCGTGTCTGTTTTATAGAAGGACTCAGTGCGTACCGCGCTGTAAACACTCTCCACTTCGGTTATAAAAACCAGTCTCTTAATGTTTTATAAGGCAAAAGTTGCTGTTTGTTCTGAGATCCGTACAAAACACATAAACGCAATGTGGGCACCACGCAGAATTTTTTAATGTTAAACCTGGTCGTATGTAAAGTTACCGCTAGGCTTTAAAAGGTTAAACTGTGGTTTCCAAGCCGGCAGCGGTCCGCGAAATGTGGTTGTGTCTTTAGGGCATTTGATAAGGTGCTGCTGAGTGCTAGTGGCCAGTGCTTCTCTGAGTTGCTCCCAGGCACGTGTTATTGTGTCTTCTGGTGCGAGACGGCGTTGCTAGGCTCTAGTATTGGGCTTGTTTTGTATAGCTCTTGTCACCAATCCGTCATTTGTAAGATAGATCACCGCAATTTGGAGCTCAATTCAGAACCGGGTTGTAATACGTACAAGCATGCTTATTGTGAAGTTCCCATATGCCCCAGATCATGTCACATATTAGACAAAAGGAAAATCCATTTCCAGGGTCATTTGTTTCGCTTTTCGGAATTCGATTTGCAGATAATGAAAAGGACTTTAGTAGGCTTTTGAAGTTTAACACTTTGAAGACTAAAATCCATGTATTATATACTAATACTTGAAAATTTCATAGAACGAACTGCACCTCCTTTACAAACACGAAACATTTAATAATGTTGATGGATATTATGACTGCTTGTTCAGAGAATTATAAGAAAAACGTGCGTATGGGAAAATACCGTCTTTTTAATATTACAGCGTGTAGTATGTACAATTACTATTGTTTTTCTAGGTAAAATAATATTTTACCTTTCACATTTTGTATATGAACGACCAGATGATGATTGTAAAAAGCAGTCGAAACATGTAGCCTGACTTACAATAAAAATACATCTATACAAGTTGTGGTGACGGTTATCCCATTTACTGAACATTGTCCAATATCACAACGGCAGGCCTGGCATAAAAAAACATATGAATTAAAATGTCTTGTTTCTGTAAACCTCAGACGGGAATAGGCCTATGTTAGGAATATGTTCTTGGTCGTTACGGTTTTTTAGAATTATTTTTACCGCAGGGGGTATGAGTGTCTTGCAAAACGTGCTTGACCTGCAGTTATCAAATGCTTTACACTCTAAAGACTTCACCGTAAAGGCAAACTGGAATTTCGATATTACACATGTAATAAGGTAGACTGCTATATGAAACACGCAATCTCTTTTAGAATTACATATGAATTATACACTGCGGTGTAAAACTCTACATTAAGCACAAAACGCAATTCCATTTATAACATGCAATTGCTAATAGACTTCTACTGAAGTAACTTCTTTACAGAAGCAGCTTTTACTTTTGACTTCAAATACGTATAACGATGGAGATTGCAAGAAAGGGTATTGTGCGAAAAATTTTAAATAGAAAAAAAAGTTCATGGCTGTACACATTAGGTGAGCTGGGATAGATCAATAGCTGTAGTGACTATGCGATAGACTGGACGACCAAGGGATCGTGGTTCAGTTATAAGGATGGATAAGAGACTTGTTTGTCTTTAGCAAAGCGTTCGGAATGGCTGTGTTTCTCATCTATGTCTCTAAACACCTGCAACCTGGGACCATTTCCGCTGTGTCAAGTAGCAGTATATGGGGCCGATCTCTTATTCGCACCTACTGACAGCGTTAAGAATGCGCGGTGCTATACCTAGATCCCCGAAACGCCTTAACAAAGCGCTGGGACAGTTACACGTTGTACTTTCATCTGGCGCAGACTAAGTTCCAAAAGCTGTCACCTAAGAACCCTGTAATGGAAAGTGTCGTTCCATAAAAGGCGGCGAATTTCCTTAACAACTGAGCAACTAGAAGCTTTTCAAGGACGATTGTGCTCCATGAAGTTAGGTGGCGTAAGATATTCTTAATAAACGTTCTTTCAATGCCATTACCAATAGCGACATATGTTTCACAACATCGACCACCATGCCTAGAATTTTCAATAACAAATGTTAATAAATCAACAGTGTTTTATTGCCATGACTCAGGCGCTTATCGCATGGGCCTGGGCTCGATGCATGTGAGATTTCCATGGCAGTGGGGACACTTGGACAGGTTTTTCTCCAAGTACGTTAGTTTGCAGCTGTCAGTATAAATTCTCAGTGCTCAGTAGCCATACTCGATTAACGTTTCAAAGCCTAGCGGTAACTTTACATACGACCAGGTTTAACATTAAAAAATTCTACATGGTGCCCACATTGCGTTTATGTGTTTTGTACGGATCTGAGAACAAACAGCAACTTTTGCCTTATAAAACATTAAGAGACTGGTTTTTATAACCGAAGTGGAGAGTGTTTACAGCGCGGTACGCACTGAGTCCTTATATAAAACAGATACGCTTCGTCTTTAAAGGGTTAAACTACTGTCGATGTTGTATAGCCCAAACTTAACAGTAGCTAGCGTCGTTAAATAAAACACGTCTCTGTCTCTAATCTACAGACATTAACACGTCCGCTTCACTGCACTTATGCTGCTAAGGAACATCAAAGACGACGCGTGCAAGAGTCGCTGAATTCGTTCGATAAATTTTGTATTTTCTCCTTCTCTTTTTTATTTTTACAAAGACAATGAATACTAAACTGAACAGTAAATTATATCTTGCACATGCACTGCATAATAAAGGAGGCAATATTCTATATACTCCTGTGTGTAGGTTAAGCGACGATAAGCAGGCCGTTGCGGAGCAATTACAAAGAAGTTTGAAAGCTGAGAATTTTATTCTGTATTCGAGATACCGTACACGTAACACGGGTAGCAGATGAGTACACATCAGGCTTATCTACACGGTGTCAACACTGATAGTCCGGCATTTGTCCCAGCGTGGCAAAAAAGCTTGTATCTCAGCTTAGAAGAAATCGGCGTCCAAGATCTCTACGTAGGAGGTGATAGTTTGCTTCACGTCAACGTCTGTTACAAATCGCGTACCAGTCAGTTATTTTTTAAGGGCTCCAAACAGATGGAAATCAATGGGCGCGGGATCGAGAATCTAAGTTTGATGGCCCACAATCTCACAGCCATAGTCCAGTAAAGAATCACAAGTCCCGTTAGTAGCACAGGCCCAAGAGATATCAATCTTTTTGGCTCCGTAAGAAGTACCTGGCTGGTAAGCGATTTCAACAGACGCCGACGTGAATCAAGCTGTCATATCCTGGCTACAAGCGTTTCAAACTGATTTCTTTTGTACGCCAGATAACAAGCCTTGGTTCCCCAGTGGTGCAAATGTTTAAATGTAAGTGGTGTATAGGCGGATGTCTGATGTGTGCTACCCACGTGCCACGTACACATTGAAGGCAGAATAAAGTTTTGGCATCAGTGTTACATTATATTTTGAAACTTCCTTTTACAACGCTGTGGCTTTTAATGGGAAGAATCTAGCGAGTAGAATTTTTGTCGGAGTGCGATCTCAGCTAACATTTGTTGATCCCTGCCAATTTCTATTATACGCATTTCGGGTTATTATTATCATAATTTTAAAGAAACAAAGAATAAGAATATAAATTCATCTTAAAATGCGAGTCTATATTTTTCTGAGTAAAGTTGTTTCAGTTTGCTTTTATTATGAAACGACTTCAAAAAAGAACTCGCAGTGTAACATTACGAATGTATGAATTTTAATGTCCGAAATACTTAAGCTTAGAAGAACAGAGGAGTCGTCACAAAGTAAAAAAATAATGTGATTCCATCTAAAATAATAGAGAAGGAGATGAAAATACATGAGGTAAAGAAAGTGACATGAGGGAACACTGAATTCTCTGTTCCCTAGAGAAGAAAAATCGCCCAGCATCGCTCGGAATGTCGTGTATAACAATACGAGCGACAGTCGCTCTGCTGTTCTGACACGAGTGATGCCGGGTTTAAATCCCAGCTCAGAAGCTGGCTACCCTATCTGAGGCGTTGCGTCTTTTCTTCAGTGTCTCCGACAAATGTCGGGATATTACTGTAATTACGCAACGACTCTTTCCTTCAAAACAGCTTACGGCGTCATTATTTACAAAACCTTATACCCTTCATCAATATACACGATACTATGAGCTACTGATCACGTCGTTACGTAAATCATAAACAGATGAACAAAACATATGACGACTAACTGTCGCACTGTATCAAGAGATCTTGAAGTTAATTACCTTAAAAAGGTGGAATTGACTGCAGAATAGTCGTGCAATTGTTGCCTATATTGTTAGATGGATTGAAATGAAGCTCTCATAGTGAAACACGTTCAAATTCAGAAAAAGTTAGGACGATAATACTACTACATATTTAACTAGACTCCAAAATTAAGAGACAAATTTGTCCCTGAGCTCAGTGAAGCATCACAACGTTCAAGATGCACTGAAGGTACTGCTCCACACATTCTTACTTTTGCACTAAATGCAGACGAGTTGTATCAAGCCTCGGTAGCTTTACTCACGGGGAAAGGATCCGCGGTATTACGTGAATAGATGTCTGGGGAAAACCAGACAAGTCTAGATGTAGTGCAAAAAGGCGTATGTCTGTCTGTGACACGTATCGAATTCAGGTCTTCCAACTCGTACTTTATTCATTGTATTAACGGAGTTGTAACAGATGACAGAGATTTATTTTAAAGTGCAAACTACTCCCATATGACAGAAGTGATATAAATTATTACCACAGACGAAGAACACAGAATGACTTTGTTTGAGAGCAGAGTGCTCAGGAAAACCGTGTGTCAAGAGAGGACAGAGAAAGGCACAATATGGGAAGCATCTGAATTTGTGTTCGTAGCCAGACGTTGTTAGGATAATCATGTCAGGAAGGCGAAATATGTGGGAATGAGGAACGAATTCACAATACAGACGTGAAGCGCAGATATCTTAGTCGCTAGCCACGACTGGAGGAGAGAGTTTGGGCTCAGATGGGAAAGCAATATTAACGTGTATGTTAAAGCAATACAGTTGAAAAGGAGGACTTGATTCAACTGGCTCAGGACAGAGTCTATTAGCGAGCTTCTATCACGGTGGCAAATCAACCTCCGATTTTCATAAAAGGAGGAGAATTTCTTGGACGAATGAGAAACCAGCCAAAGAGTAAGAATTAGGCAGTAAAGGAAAACATTGCAAATCACATGGGATGTGGTATAAAGAAAAATGAGGCAACAGGGAAAGAATTGCCATCATAGTGTGTAACTCTATGCCATAGGGAAGGTCACCCTCACGTCACTGTGTGCAAATTTACTGGCTTCACATCCTGCCCAGCCCTTCCTTACGCCTTAATAAGGCTTTCTTTTCACTTACACTGTGGGTTATTTTATCAGGTTTCCTCTTTTGATTTTACGACATAATATAAAGCAAAATCACCCAGTGGGTTTAAGTGAAAAACACTACACCGCTAACCAGCTATCAGTCAGTACGGATGAAGAAAAACGCAATTCCTGTATCACGTCTAAGCAATTGTTGTTGTGCATTCTAAAACCTAATTATGGTATAAAATATGACATTTTTCATAAAGATAAACTTTATTTCATTAATTTATGCTTTATTTAGCGTCAATTTCAGTAGCTGAGAAGACATATGGTTAAATGGTAGGACGACAAATTGGATATGTAAGATGTGAAACGATGTGGTACTGGCTTAATTTTACAGTCATCTCTGGAGGAAATCATCCACTGAATACAATGCAGTATGTAACAGTCTACACTGAGACTTTCGTCCTTCTGCACTGAATTAACCGAATCGTGCTTGCACATTTCTTACCTACAAGTAAACTTGCTGTATAAAAACGGCCCAGCAGGGAAGGTAACAACAATAGATCTACAAAACAAAGAAAAGAAATGACTCAGTTCCTTAAATATTGATACTAGTTTTCCCGAGCAAAAATTAAACGTTCTAAAGACAACCCAATTTTGTACGTGAAAGAGGCTATATTAAATATGTGACTCAAATCTTTGAAGCACAATTTTATGTAACAACTGCAGAAAAAAATATAAAAATTTAGCTCGTGCCTCGCAGGGCATAGAGTTTCTCAATTACGTGTCTGAAGGCCAGCTGTAGAGGTTGTTTAGGGAAACAAAAATTGTTTAATGTGAGAATGGTATGAAAGATACAAAATACATCGTGTGGCCAAAATTTAGAGTTTCTTTTGAAGTTAAAGCAAGCAATAAATATATAAAACGTTGTGTCTTAGAGGGTCAGTTACTTAAGCATACATACTATGAAGATGCATGAGCGAGATGAGTTATCGCGCAACGCATTTTTAAGCCCGCGACTAGTTATACGTGAGTGACTAACTTTAGGTTTGGGCCGCATTACCTCTTCGTAAAGGGCCTGCAGTACCTGTTGCAGAGGAAGACTTTCTGAATGACATGTGAACTGGGTAAGGTAAAAAACAAGTTACAGCTATCAGCTAACCTTCTAGATACCTGACTTAGCGATGTTCGAGAGCCTGTTTAAAGACCCAAAAATCACGCGCCACATTTAGTAAAGAGAAAAAAGGAAATAAGTTGTGTGATCTCGCAAATTTTTACTCACAAACACGAAGGATTTAATTCACTAGCTAAAAAACTAAGTTACCATTGAAATAACTGTTCGTCTAATTTATTTGTTTATCTATTTATTTTTTACTAACTAAACGAAACTGATTACCCAGTACCTAACAAAATAACTAAAGCTGCAACTGAGTAACAGACGGTGCAACTAAACAAGCAACACTTCTGGCAGTTAGGAGTCAGATAGCAGTCAGGAAAGGAACCTGACATTCGACTAAAGGACGGTTTTGATAGACCTGCTGGCAGTGAACACAGCGGTACTCCCATCCAGCCACATAAACAAAGAATATATTGAAAACAAGACAACAGAAAAATATAGAATTTTGCCACCAGCCTCTCGGAAATTTATGACTGTGGTAAGGCGACGTCGTAAATAATAACAACAAACAGTCATTAAGAATGAGATTAGGGCCGGGAAAATAACTAGCAATAAAAGAAGTGCTGAAAACAGCTCCTTTGAAAACCACAGCTCACAAACAGAACACTTGAGCAGAGCAAACATCATTTGTCTGCAGGATATTACCACACTCTACACAATCAAGCCTTCCTTCTTAACACCTTTCAATACTGCAGAGGATTTCATGACGTTATAAGAGAAATGTTTACATTGGAGGATAGGATATTGCTTCCGTTATTATTACACAGGGTGTTGAGTGGGTTGAGGGAGTACCCGACTCTTATGTAGCATAGGGCGCACTCAGTCATCCAAGCAAGTAGGGCCATTGCTCTTACGGACAGGAAAGCCCTTCTGTTGAACATGATATGGCGATGTTACAACACTAATCCGTGTGGACATTGAGGCTTGAGACTTTCATCTCGCCCACGGCTCAGATAATAACACACCAAGGGGTGAGGGGTTGGGGACAGAAGTGCTTACTCACAACGGATGGATTTTCTGAGGTGCCTAATCCTCAAGCACCACGTTCGTCATTACGGCACAATACAAGAGGCACAAAGCTTCGTGTTCTTTTACGTACGGTGAGGTAGAGTTTAAGACTGGCATCTTTATGGATGCGACGTCGTGCAGTCTGGTAGAAGTTTATCCACCTTTCAAAAGAAACTGCTGCGTACATTGTCACGGTAGTTGTAAAAGGTGAGCGCAAAGAGACGTGGTGAATGGGGTAGGGTCAGTTTAGGACTCATGCCAAATAAATGTGAAGTGGGAGAAACACGTTCCTGAGGACAGCGTGGAGACCTTGTGGGCTTTAGACGGGCCAACGGTGTAAGACTGACGACCGAATAAAATTGCAAGGTATAAGAACATAAACAGAAAAAAGGAAATGAAAGGGTAAGATGAAGCAATTGTAAGAACGAAGAGCGGCTTATTAATATACATTTATAACAGAAGAAACATGTTCCTCTGAAACGTCGGTGAACTACCACACTACATAATATCAGACCCCGGAAGAAAACAGTCTCCATACTCAAGCCGCTAGAACTTCACATCTAACGTGAGCTAAATTTGACCCTGTGCTTGTATGCAGTTTCGATGCGTCGCTTCTTCCAGTGCCAACTAAACAAACACGCGGCTGTCGACAGTTTGTCTCTGTACGTTTCATTTCTATGCCGTCAGTGACATACACGTCTCTCCAACGTCCGGCAAAAGAGTCGAACGTATAAACAACGAAACAGCACATGACATAAAAAAAAAACTTTTCTTAGTATTTCCTTCTTCTGGTATATGACCCTGCGTCAATGGATAATTGGATCCGGAGGCAACGTAGTGGTATCATTTTCCAGCATCGAAATGTCATAGAAGAGGACTGGCATCATTTTGCTGTCCTATGCGGAAGTGGGTTACGGGTAACAGCTTGTAATATCTGTACCCCAATCGGATGAACTGTGTTCACACGGTGTGCATTAACACTCTGAAGCCTCGAACATCTATCACATATATAGGCGTACTTAGAAATTCAGGTATTTCTTAGTAGAGAGCGTACTGTGTGACACAGACGAATACTGTTTACAGATATAATTACTGTTTGTAGTGGAAATTATGTTAAACACACAGACTTAGTTTATGGGCATAACGCAGTGTTTAAACTGGGTGGTACATGTAAGAGTCAGTGTGCTTTACAGGGTTAAAAGTGTCGCGATCTTTTCATGACTCGCGAACAATAGGTTGGAAGGATATACGGCTCTCAGCTAACGTACATAAACAGAAGTGCGGATCTTCTGTGCCCCAGACGAGATACTGAGTCAGGGATTAGTATGAAGACGTGCAATAGAAACGGCCATCATCATCATCACCTTTAAGATGAGGCGAGCTACAAAAATTAAGTTTTTATTCCCTTTCTTCATCGCCCTGTCTCTTCTTTCATTCTATCCGCAGAAAGCAATAGACGGAAGGGAGTGTAACGTGTACATAAGGCTTACAGAGTAGAAGATGAAGAAAATGCGAGGTCGTCTTTTATAGGTAAGACGTGAAACTGGCTTGCTTCTGCTTGTCTTCATCGTGTCAATAGAGATGTAGGATCTCACTGGTAACACCCAGAGGGGAGGAGGACGTCGGGGGAAATACCCAAGATGGCGAGAAACTTGTATTGTTACCCGAAAGTAATAACACCGTAACATTCATAAGTCTTCCCACAATACTCACAATAGGCGACTTTGTCAGTGTGTGAGTCGGCTTGACGAAATATTCATTCACGCAGGCCTGTGTGTCAGAGGTGAGAGTGTACTGCGTGGAGTTCTAACATTTGGGTGAGTAATTATCTGCTATGGGACACTGTTTCGTCTGGTAGAAGTGTACCGACGTTTCAGAAGAAACTACTGTCAACAGCATCAGGATTTAAGATGGAGAAGGAAAAAATCCTAGACCCTGAAAATCGGGACAGCAATTTTCTTAGAAACACTCCCATCAGCCGTGCCACAGCATATGCCAGGAGATCGAAGTCTTCAAAATTCCTACTCTGTCTTCACTGATTGTGGATAATAAACAAATCAAAAAGACGTTGGACGTCATCAGGCAGTGTAATCGAATATTACACAAACAGAAGCATAAGAATAACAGAAGTTTACACTGCAAAGCGAAACATATCTCCTGTGAATAATGCCCAACATTCAAAGCAATTAATTCTTTGAAGCATGAATTTCATACGTAAAATTCTTCATACAGAAACCGAGTTCGCCTCACAACAAAACCCAATTTGTAAATACGACTCTTTCACTTTAGGGAAATATTCATTGATTACTCTGATAATCATACAAATGCATTGTGTGGACAAAATTCATACCCTTAATGACAAAACAGTCGGTGCGTATAGTAACCACTGTGCCTAAACGATCGAGTATGGAAGAAATTACGGCTTCTTCGAAGTGGACGATTTTATCATTTCATCCCTGAGCACCATGAGGTTAGACATCAAACAGGCGACATAAAGTCTTGTGAAATGACAATCCCAACATACCTGTCACGCTTCAAATCCAGGCCGTTTGAACGGGAACAACCAAATTAAGCTGCATTACCAGAACTTACCTGCAAGAGAAAGCATAAGAGAATGACATCAAAGTTTTGTTTTGAAACAAATTGAACAAAGCAACATTTTTTTAGTGAAAGGCACTTTTAACCCTTAAAACACAATGTCTGCTAGACTACAAGTACTAAATTATTTAAAATTACAGGTGTTTATTTGGTTAACAGTACACAGATTCGAAATCGGTTATAACGTCATTAAAGGGACTGAATATTTTTGTCGTTATAAACGAGTGTCGCTAAAACCGAGGAGTATAATATTATGGTTAACATTGAGGAATTATCTGGTACCACAGTATATCTGACGCAACAGGCGAGGTGTCGCATCAACCGACGTCGTTTTAACCGGGTTCTGCTGTATTTATATGTTCCATAAAATACTCATGCCAGACAACAGTTTTAGTCGGTTTGCGTTTGTAAGAGAGATTCACTGTGCTTTCTGTGAGATATAAAAGTGATTTTGCACATTGTTTATATACGTTTTAAGCTTCAAAAGGGGCGATAATTTTTAATTTAACAACCACGTTATATGAAGGAGAGAAAAACGCTAATTTAAATCTCTTAAACTTTAAGAAAAGCAAATCAGATCTGAAAAAAAATCACCAGTTCTCAGACACGCACAGACAAAAGTTACTAGATTGCTTGCTACGTTTGTTAGTAACTTGCGGCAGTGAAGCGTGGACAGCCAGAATAGACGAGGAAAGGCGTGCATAGCATAGCATAGCACAGCACAGCATAGCATAGCATAGCATAGCATTTCTGACATTTTCCTTTGCCTTCTCTTAATTATCTCGAAAAAATTAACAAGTTTAAGGAAAGTGTAATGGATAAAAATACGTCAACAATTCCATTATTTGTAATTTATTTGCAACATTTTTCGCTTCAGTAAATACCGTTTCCGTTAGAAGCAGTTGCAGAAAGACACACATGTCATTCATAAGTGTGCCGTATGATTTCAACAGAAACTGAAATATGTCTATCAGTTTTGGCACACTCACCAATATCCATTCTTACGTAAAGTTATTGAGTTGGGTTATGCGAAGACACGGACAAAGAGGCATCATACAGCTAAGAGGTACACTTTTTCAGAATTCAGTTGCAACCAAGCAAGGCGAGTATGTTTGAAGTTGCAGTAATTGGTTATGTGAGGGTTGCGGTTTACAGTTTTCGGAGAGTAAAGAAAGTGAACAAATTATGACAGAACTAAAACTGCACAAATATCAGGAATTATAGGACAGGACAGGACAGAAGAAACTGTAAACAGGAAACTGGACAGATGAATTCTGACCAAATTCAAAAGGAATTAAAACATCAAGCAAAATGAAATGTAATGTTTAAAGAGCTCTGAAATTATGGAAGTATTTTGTATTGTAATATTCATAGCAGGTCTGGAAAATATGAAAATTAGTGTTAGAAGTATAATAACGACTCATTTGTAGGAAGGGTAAATTATGTGATAATTTTAGGACCCCGTTAAGCGCGTCCCTCTCACCTGCATGGCGAGTACTTAGGCTGAGGACAAAGGGGTAACCTCAAGTTACACAGGGTAGCTCCGAGTGCGTGCCAAAGTAGTGGTAATCCAACTTGGAATCTGTGAAGGGGACAAACAAAAACTCGCCGCCAAAACCATCAGGTTCGAGTTTGTTACACAGGGCCTCAAGTTCGGACGAATATTTTAAGCACCGTAATGAAACTTCGGGTTCAATAAAAAGCGCGAAATTTCTTGACTGGCTGAGCGACAATTAGTTTCTCAAAAATGACTGTAATCCATGGAGTTACGTAAAATAATTTAAAGGGATTTTAAGGTATTACACAAGCAGAGACTTAGCGACCTAGACAGTGGGGGGAGGGGGGGGGGAAGGTACGTGTGCCCTGTATTTAATTACGCATCAAGCCATGATGATGTCTGGGTGTTGAAAGTACGTGCGTTATTAACCGAGACTCTAGAAGGAGGGGAACTTGAGTCTCTAACTTCTTCACCTCTGACGCAACTGTTATTTACTGGAATATATAGATAGCTACACAAGACTGAATATATAGATAGCTACACAAGACTGAACATATAGATAGCTACACAAGACTGAATATATAGATAGCTACACAAGACTGAATATATAGATAGCTACACAAGGCTAGACTGATGTCGTCTGGGAGGTGACACTTTCCATTTTGTAGGTATTTGTAACGTTCCGAATGCAGCACCATTCGAATTCACTTCGAAAATCACACAGTTGTTTGTCAGTTATGTGTGGGCACTAGCATTGTAAGGAGGTGTCAAAATGTACCTCCGTTGTTTCGTCCTAAGAAGAGAAAACCAGCAGTAGGCAGATATGTAAGGTATGGGATAAAACGGCAATAAAGTCCGGGGGATTGTAGAGAGCGGGAGAATCTTATTAAATCTTAGTGTGATTAGAATCAGGACTGTAAAATAAATCCCTCTCGTCTGTTTAGATAGTGCTTCTATCATTATTTTGAAGCTGGGACACCTGAGTCAGTATCGTGAATGGGCGACGTGTGTACGACCAAAGAAAACAGTTAAATTCTTGAGAACAGCAGCTTCCAGACGGGCTGACACCCAGCCACACTACAAATCACAGGGTATCACGGAATTAGTAACCGGAAGTAAAGCGACCCTCGGGCGGAACTTCAATCAGTGCCGCGAAGAAGAAATCTTGGACCTACACCTGCACTACCAAACACTCCTTCATGGCACTGTACTTAATTCAGGGCGGAATCAACTTTACATTATATCTTTCCTGAATAACCTACAGCCTGCACTTCAGCTAAGTACCACATAAAAATTCACATCCTACCTCCTAGTACACAGAGGGCCTCTCCATTATAAAGAAAAACAGATACATGAGTTTTGGGAAATAATTACTCTTTACTGTGAGAATCATACGAAATATTTAACTATACTCTGCGAGCAACGTTTGGAGTTTTAAACGTTAAAGCAGGTGGCGTATATACAGCAACCATACTCCTTTAAAGGACTAAAAGACAGTAGGGCGTAGGACTATAAATTTTTGAAACTTCCTTAAATTTTTTAGCAAAGCAGACATAAATGCGTTAAAGTGAAGTAAAGTTCTTGCTAGGTTTTTGGCTTATTTAACAACTCGATAAGAAGCTCAGACTGCGTGTGGACTAGGAAGGATGCGAAAGAAAGTGATAATGCCCTAACTTGAGATAGTATTGCGGCATTTGCCTGAAGCGACTGACAGAATAAGATACAAAACAAATCACACCGTATAAAACAATATTTTTCTTACAATGAAATTGCAGAACTGTCTTACACACACAGACAGACAAATAGACAGACAGACAGACAGACATACAAACGTACACAGAGAGAGAGAGACAGACAGACACACACATATGTAAATGATCTCAATGTTCGATATATATACTGAGCTACAGGCATTTTCCTTAAATAATCACAACTAAAATCCTTAGGATGTACAAAGGTAAAATAAAGGCAAAGCTGTCCCTGTACACTCCAAGAAAGCACACAGGGGTGTGGAAGTGTAACTCCACTCGTCATAAATGTCTGCATCAGGTGGGCTAAGTGGTTAACTTCACGCCTTTGACGCTACACTTCCAGGGAAATATTCCGCAGCATTCATTGAATAGGAAGGCGGGTGAACCCAGAATCGGTCTGGATGTCTTGGAGGAGAGGAAAAACTTTTCCCCTGCCGAGAAGAGAAGCACGACTCCCCGGACTTCCCGCCCATAGCCCAGTGACTAACCCGGCTTCCATGTAGGCTGTGCACAGAAATGACACACACGCACACAAATCCTATACCCTCTTCTGCGTATGAGTGACGGCGCGAAAAAATTAAACAATTAACGTGCCTCGCTGCAGCACCTTCAGGCTGAAGCTAATCCTTTCTCTCATCATCTCCTACCCACTTCTCCTGCCCTGTATATGAAATGCCACAAAGTCAAAGAAACAGACTTCCACACTACGGATTCACTTCATATTAAAGGGAAATAAGCCAAAATCACTGTGTGTTATGGAAGCAATGGAAGCCTTAATTGTATGAGTACTATAAGTGGAATATCGTCATTTAAATCGCAGTGGTAAATATATATATATACTAGGTTCTGCAACGTTAAGAAACTTTGCGTTCCATTGATACGGTACATTTACATGTTTCCTATGATTCTGAAAATGTGTAGGAATTGTTTACCTAAACAGCATTAACTGTTTGGTCATTATAATGGACACTGATAGTGCGTCCTGTCACGTAGGGAACTAATTCCAAATATGATTTAAATAAAGGTTATTTGTGTAACACGTAAATATGCCTGGGTGTCTCCATATGTGTCTGCCTTTGGCATTCATAACTCATCAGACAATACATGGAGCAAGGACAAAATTTGGCAGCTTTTTAGGATGTTTATGGGATGTGCCATGCCTAACATAATCAAAATACGTGCAGTGAAAGGGGCACGGGCCACAGAAATTCTATGTCACGAAATGGTGTGTTGAAATTTAAGTAAACCAGAATAGGTCAAGGTGTACTTTATTTGAAATTTCTTGTGTTAGCGAATAAAATAAAACACAAGAGGGATAGCATTTACCGATATGGACGAAATGGAGAAAAAATAGATTCACAACTCAGCAGTTCAACTTGAAAGAATATAAAGGTTCGTTGTAACAAGTCGTGTAAACTGTGTTAACATAGGCTGACATATAAACCCAGAACTAGACGCTCAAAATAAGAATAATTCAAGAAACGTCCCGGTTTAATAAACGCAAAGTCACTTGATTAGTTTTTATTATGTTTTTATAGCCAGTATTCGTTTCAACACACCTAACAGTCCGGCGTGTAGAACTGTGCCATGTGAAGAATAAAGATGTAGAAAGTGAAGAAGGGCGTAAGGCATGAAACAGACAAAGGAAGGGAAGAAAACAGACAAGGGATGAAAATATTGAAAAACTTATTTCCCGCGGAATGTAAACGATTTTCACTAGTTCCTTCAAAATACCCGGCAAGGAAAGATAAAGTTTTCCCGGTAAGCTTTCAGAAAACGTTTAAATAAATAATCACGACAGGGGATGGCTGGTGCCACACCATACATATCAGAACGCAAGCCGGACCCGATGCCATACAATATATTGTTAAAGGGCCTCGCCGTATAAGCCCCTAAACTCATGGCCCCAAATTAAAAGACATATATAAAAAACAAATACTTCAAAACTGAGTGTAAACTTGGAAAATTCTAAAGCTACGAAACCGAAGAAAGATCTCGCCTCCCCGCCACACTGCTGGCCGTTTAGCTTATTAGGTTCTGTGGCCAAGCGCTTTAAAACACAGATAAAAAGATTTAATGAATACGTAAAGAAATTAAGGCTAATAAGATAGGACTTCGATGGATTTAAGAAACGTCACACTCAAGTACACAAATTGTTGCAACTCGTAGAAGGCATTAGCCACAAATGGAACAGTAATAAAATAACAACACGGATAATGAGACAGCCTTCAGTAAATAGGCTTATCTCCAAATATATAAGGGAAAGAATTCCTGTTCTGTTTGTACACATTAACATAATTACATAAAGAACCGAAACTTATGAGCATTTTATATCCAGCAGACGTCCTATCTTGGAGGGAGATTTCCAAGTTAGGTTTTTAGGTGAAATATTACGCACTATTTAACTAAGTGACATATCAGGCATAAGAAATAGGAGCAAAGGGGTTGTTTAAGTTTATGCTGATGATAGGAATGCCAATATGTCTTTTGGACATAAATATTGGTAAAATAAAATCTGTTAATGTTATAACGATGAATATTTAAGTCTTATGGGACGTTAGTTTACAGTGTAGCTTCCCAGAGGGCTTAAATCTTCAGCAACCCCTCATCAGAATCTCAAATGTTGCAATGATATGGTAATATCAGAAATTGGCTTTGAAAAACACAGAATTAAAGACGAAAACTACATTATTTTTCCAAATGGAGGGATCACTAGCTTTTGTTTAAATTCTTTCATATAAACATTAATTGAATAAATCATACCAAGAACAAAACACTAATCACCAACAAATGCACAAAGAGAGTTATATCGTCAATCGTAACAAACTCCTACATGTTTCGACCCTGCTGGGTCATCTTCAGGGAGAACTTTCCGTTACCGTTACACTAAGGTTGCACTTTACAGTTGAGTGAGAATGTGCTGTTGACTGTGTACTGCGTTGTTTTTGGAGGCGTGAACTCTCCGCGGTCCGGACCTGAACCTTTTCAGGCCCGGACCGCGGAGGGAAAATGTCGAAATTCATATCAGTAGGATAGTTTGAAAATTTACTTTAAAATTCAGTTTAGTGACAACGAGCAAACACTGCAACTGGGCCAGTACAGTCCTATTTGACGAATAAAAAAAGCTATGCTCTTTTTTGACGGAGTGACAGCCTTGTGGGGAATGATTTCCAATAAGGAAAAAGTAACCTCTACACAGCAGTGAAGACAGGCTGTTGAAAGAGTCTAGAGACTTGGCTTGCTAGAATGTGGCCGCGCAGTCTAAGACGTGGGTCTGCAGCTGCTCGCTTGCAGGGATTGCCGGTTCGAATTCCGCCGGAGGCATGGATGTCTGTCTCTTGTGAATGTTGTGTGTTATGCAGTACAGTCTCTTGCGAAGGGGCAATCCCTCGTCCAAGGGAGTCCTACCGAGTGTGTATATGTCATTGAGAGTGATCAAGTGCAACAATAAACCTCTGCACCTAGAATGAGTATATAGAATTTGTCAAACTAAAAAAAAATAATTATTAGAATGATCTTCAAAGCAGGATCTGGAGCAGCCAGTCCATAGCCAGCTTGAAACAAATCCTTGCTCTAGACCAAAATGGGAGACTACATTCGGTGCTAACGACTATCAAGACAAGGGGAGAGAATGGGATAAAGTACAAAAATATGAACATTAATATCGCGTAATTCAAATTATCATGCACGGTATACGATACGGGTACGTACTTTAAATTGTTGAAAAAGCAGCACCACACACGGCAGGGGAAAGTTAGGGGATATCCATATTTCTTCTGTCGAAGTGTGACTAGAATTCAGCAAACTGAATTTCCTGCGACCGGCCATTTCGGCAAGGTTTTCTTGGTTTTAGTGCGTTTTGAAGCCAATTCAGAGATTATGCCAAAGTTCCCAGCTGTTAATTCATGATTATCCTACAGTCCTTCGGACTTAAATTCTTCAGAGTTACTCACATGCACTGCAGCAACAACCAGCACATAAGCACTCCACGCCCTATATTTCACGCTTCTGCTTCTCACAAATCTAACTTCTTCGTTTCCGTACTACTCTCATCAAAAAGGAGGGCCGGCAAAGGGAACCTTCAAATAAAAAGATGACTTTTCCTTCTACAACCTTCTTTAACTTACTTTTATTAATTCTGATTTAGAGATATGTGCCCATTTATATCCATTTTCGCCCAGTGACAAGGACCACAGTTTCCAGGCCATGTACCTGTAGCCAACCTTTGTTGTATTTTGAGTTGATAGTCAAAATATGGTCGCTTCTTTTTACTGTGTTACACACTTTTACTGTAGCACTTCGCTTATGTGGGTAATGAATTTTTTCACATTAATCCTCAAATAACATAAGAATTATCCATAGGTAATAAAATTATTGATTACTTTCCTTAATAATGCGCTCTGTTGAAATAAATTGTTCATCATTCAAGCTTAATTTCCGTACAAAACATTAATTTAAGTCAACTTCCTGTAGTATGTAAGAAATGACTACCACCTTGAGTTTGCATCCTTGGTAGAATACAATTCAATTCAATTCATTTCATTCACAATAGATCACACTTCTGTTTGCTACCTCTCACACTCTTCTATTTACTCCATTTAATTGCTAGAAGAAATTCATGAGTTCGTATTCACAAAATAATTTAAAACATATGCATTTGTAAAATATATTTACAATGAATTTTATAGCGAACATCACTTCTCATAAAGTCCTCTCGAGGAAACACAGAACATTTATCCTTTTTTTATCTATAAATTTAATATCGGTACTGGTCGTGATGACATAGCATAGCGCCAGTACATTTTTAATATGATTGGTTTTCAAAATTCCCCCACCTCTGGGACTATTACAGTTCCTTTCCTTGTCTAAATTCCTCCCTCACATTATTAAAATTTCACTTCCTTGACAACAGTCTCGTCTGCTGTTATGTTACGCAGTTATCACCTATACGTACCGTCATATATCTACTCCGGCTCCATTAAAAGAATCTGATTCTTAAGGATTTAAAATAACTTTAAACTATAAACTAAATAAATAATTATAATTTTTATGATGAAATTATAGCTAATATTTGATTGTTACAGCCTTCCCCCAGTTTTCACACGACTTTTCCATTCGTACACCCTTTTGCTATTTGTACTTGTCTCTCAGTTTATGCTTCAAAGAATTAGTTTTCAGGTTCCCTAAACGAAGGGGGAATTCTTGACCAGCTGAGTAAATTCGAAGAGGGGTCCGACACCATGAAGTTAATCAGGCGGTCAGTTAGTTAGTTAGTTAGTTAGTTAGTTAGTGTTCACACACAAAGCCTGATCGTTGCTAGAACGTTCCACGCACATTACTCAGTTTATACGCAACTTCAGAATTCAAACTCTAAAAAAGTACTACACTCTTAACAATACAGTTCAATGTTAGCACAGAAGAAGCAGACTGAGAACTAAAAGTAATAAATTTTCACATCAGTTTTACACACTGCCTACCTGAAACAAGTTTGCATTACTGTTTATTACGCTTAAACATGTCACGGGTTCGCGTGCCTCAGGATGGAGAGCAGAGACGGCAGCTGGGAACCACATACCTGTTCTTCTCTTTTCACAAATGGAAGGGAATTACATGGTAAGCTGACCAAATGTCAGCTCTACAAAAAGGACACTGCTCTATGAATTTACAGGATATTAAAACAAGTTATATCACTATGTGTCAGGTCTATACGACAGCATGTAAAGTGTAACACGTGTAGATGAGCTATTTCAGATAGTGCACAACTAAGTGTTTGCGTGCCTGCTGAATAAGTAACAAGGGAATACGCTCGTTATTCGCACGGGATAGCCCGCGGTTACATCCCTAGTTAATGTTACAATATTTGTAGCCGAAACTTTAGATAAGTAACATGCAGATTAAGAAATCGAATTTACTCACATCATTAACAGAAAAAGGAGTAAGATTTCAACGCACTCCCAAAATCCTTAAAGCATTACTTGCACATCGCCTTAACAGCCATGGCTACCGTACATATTAGCAATCATCTGGACACACGCAATCACCTCACACAGATACCTGGACCTCCGGGTGTACCACAAGTACAAGACGCAAGGATGCGATCTACCAAGATCAATGACCGTTGCATACATTGCCAACCCAATGCCAGCACATCTCACACTTTTAATGTAAGCATTTAATAATTTATCCATTTTGCTGTGTGTAAAACTAAATCTGTGTATCGCACCTTTTAACTGCGCAGTACAAGTGAGAGTGAATTGTTTTTATTTTAACTGTAACGATTTGGGCGAGTGTGAATTGTCATAGTCTGGAACACCGTACTACCCCTCTTGAACGTAATAGTGTGTGACTTTAGACGCAAGATAGAGCATGTGAACTTTGGTGCCCCCTGACAACGTTGGCTTGACCAAAGAAACATGTAGGGGTGACACTGATATAAATATGTAATTGTAAACAGTATGAGTATTGTTCGTTTATCTTAAGAGTGTCTGGATAAACTTTATAACGTATCGTTGTGTGCCTTCTGTTAGGTCCGTTATAGGAAAGACGAAAATCCCAGCCTACTAAACCTGTTGCTGTGCTTTTGGGCGAGCAGTTCCCGACGTTTCGTAGAATCTTAATGCCTCTGTATTTATCGTCAAGCAGTACATGAATAATTGCGTTTTGAAACGTCGGCGACTACTCACCCAACAACACACAGTCACATCACAGAGGGACTTAATTTTCAGTTAGGCCATTGTCAGAAATTCAAATCTCGCAAGAGACAGGAAAGACACAATTATTTCCATAGATTAGACTTAACACAACAACCTCTATGCACCCTCCATCTATTCCAATACCAAACTCCCCTACATGCCTCTCAACGCACCACAATAAATTTGCCGCATAATCCCCAAGTGGTATAGGCAACACATTATACAGTGTTGTAAGCAGTGTGGCGTGCTTTCCATTGTGAAGGGATTACAGCTGAATTACATGCGTATATTCATGTCCGCAAGCGTGTAAGTTGCGACTGCTACACCGCCATTCTGTCAAGTCAGGCAGATATTCAGACAATCACTGTTTTGTCATTCGGCACAATAAGCAACCAGATAGCTACTAAAATAATCCGTTACAAATGAAGATTACGGTCATATGAGACGTGGCACCTTGTAATTTGGTAGACAGACACCACTGTTTCCGAAGGAAGTACTGACTTCTTATTCAGGGTAGAATAGTTTTTTATAGTATTACTGACAACCAAACCACACAGTGTTACATCTCATAAGACCGTAATTGTCTGATTTTAATACTTCTTAACTACTTCGTAAATTCGATTTGGTTTATTAGTGTTATTTGCAGATATTTGAATCTGGTCTCATTTTCCAAGGATTTGTTAAAATTTGTTATCTTAGAATCGCAATTTTCACAGCAGTGAGTATTAATATCACTGCCTTCTGGGATATAACGCTGTCCGCATTGATAGATAGGTATCGTTTAAAGGAAAAATGCTGATTGCGTCTTTATAACTTCAAGATTAAAGGAGGAGTTGCCACCGATACGTCCCTCTCACTAAACTACATGGCGTCAGATCTGAAAAGACAGTTGCACAAATCTTCGCCACGTCACAAGCTAGACTATACACAGATTTTACTTGGCGTTTTCTCCTAATTTTTAAAATAATCAAATGTAGTGGTAAATGAAGCGGATTGGCAGTGCTGACGGACAGAAAGAAACCTCTAGGAGTCTAGCCCTGTCACTCAAGATCAGTACCGTTTGCCCGCTGTGGGACGGATTGAGCAGACTTCCATATTTTCAGGCAGTGCGTATGATATAACCCTTCGAGGTTCACGCAGCTTCAGTCAACAGGGGTTATAATTGGAGCGAGTGACCTCTGTTCAGTTTCCGGCAGCGACACTTGGTCGTCTTTGCTAAATGAATTAAGCAGCAATATTAATTCGCTGCCTTCCCTGATTAAACTTTTTAAGCTAAATCGTGTAATTATAACCCGCACCGCCATTGTATGTCGAAATTACATGCCACTACAGAGCTCTGTCAGGAGCAAATAGCCGTGGACGGCAAAGCTTCTCTGAATGAATATATACAATCACAGGTTCTTGTACTTCAGTTAAAAAGGTTTTCACAAGAAACATCAACATATTTAATGTGTTCCATGTCCGTGCACTATATTATACAAAAAACATTAATCACCAACAAATGCACAAGGAGTTTTTCACCAATTGTAATGCACTCCTACATGTTTCGACCCTGCTGGGTCATCTTCAGGGAGAACTTTCTGCTGTCGTTACACTGAGGTTGCACTTTACAGTTGAGCGAGAATGTGCTGTTGACTGCGTACTGCGCTCTTTTTGGAGTCGTGAACTCTCTGCGGTCCCGGCTTGCACTGCACATCGTGATGTAACTCGCCATTAATGTATTACTCTGTGTTGAATACTTGCATGAAGACGGCCATAAAAGGCCAAAACATGTATGAGGTTTACACGTGTTTGCATATCATTGTATTAAATCATAATACAGTTGTTGGTGTATACATATACATATATATATAGATATATATGTATATACGGTAACTTATCCTATTCCACAAAACATGGATAATTTTAAATCTTCCTTTTTTTTGGAAAGGTATATTACGTTTTAAATTACGTATAAATGTACCATATATAAATATTAACCGTGGTTTTTAGTCTATTCTTAGGCTTATGTAAAATCATATAATATGTTGATCCCATATCCTCGTTAAATATTTATTAATAATTATCCATACTAGTTTTTATCTGATTGCTAATTCATATATAATATTTCTATAGTTGATCCACAAAAAACCTAGTGCGAAATTGTTGTGTGGCTAAAATAAATTTATACAAGTTTTGTAGACCTTTATACGTTAGGTGATATCTATTTGTACGTTTCATGTTTTTTGAAAACCTGTACATTATTCAGACTGCGGAGACACATTAGCGAAAACAATTGGACATAACTATATAAGCGTATAAGTAGGCCGAAAATTCACATAATCAACACTTAAGGAGGACTGCTACAGATTTGCCTGTAACGTTGAAAACAAGAAAAATTACCTTCAGCTCGAAGGAGTCGAGTCCTTCTTGCAATGTAAGACAATTCTGGCTTCGTTAGTCAAGATGTTTCTGTACATCCGGAAAGTAGATTATTATATTCGCAGCAGTCCACCACTCGACTCTATCCTGAACTATATGAATCTGATCCATTCCCCCCACAACATATTTCTTTATGCTCAGTTTTAATATTATCCTCCAATATAGGACTATATCTTTTAAATTTGTTTTTCATTCAAAATTTCCGACCCAAAACTTTTATCCCCATATTTTTGCTCCTCCACACATTTCCACTATATTTCTTTAAGGTCTACTTTACCCCAGATTACTGACATGGCCACAAATGAGTTACAGATTAGCATTTCTGTAGCGTCTTCCATT
This sequence comes from Coptotermes formosanus, assembly GCA_013340265.1. Classification (NCBI taxonomy): domain Eukaryota; kingdom Metazoa; phylum Arthropoda; class Insecta; order Blattodea; family Rhinotermitidae; genus Coptotermes; species Coptotermes formosanus. Next base: position 501,966 of record BLKM01010755.1, on the reverse strand, counting down.
CCTTACCTTCCCTCTTCACACTCCAACCAAACATTTCTAATTTAGTTTTATTTTTTTCTCTCACTTTCGTAACATTCAGGCATCTTTCGTAATCGTATCTGGAAGAAAAACGAGCAAGTGCAGCTGTTTTGAGTAATTTAGAAAATATGAAGACAGTGACATAGGGCTTCTGCTTGAGGCACATCTGAGGCATCCCACGGATCCCACGAGAGTTGAACAATCTGATGGCTGCCTTAAATTCCGCCCATGAAGTGTACACGTGGATTAAATATTACTAGAAAAATAGAGCTATATTAAAGCTGCAGGGATTATGTTTATTACTCGTAAACGTACGAAACACTAACCCATTACACACTGTCATAAAGAAAAAATTTATAAACCAACAAAAGTTTAAATTTTTACTTCTCTGCTTCCACTGTTAAGACCACAGATTGTCACATTTGACTGAAATAGAAAAGAGTATTAGGAAAAGGGGCTTCATTTTGGAGCAATCACAATCTCCGAATGTATACAAATATTAATGTGCATGGAAATGCAACGTGACATGTTACATGACATGGAACACTTCACAGTGTTACCCTTACTGGTCCCTTACTGACGTAACATTACCACAGTTACAATGAACACAAGTTTTATATCACAGCGAAACACTACTAAAACACGAACGTAAAGCAACAGACTACTCGTATAATAAAACTGTTATATCAGACCACTGACATAAAAAACTGATATCTTATAGGCCTAATATTATTCTTTTATTGCTTTATGTATGTGTATAAGCCACATTTGAAAAGACTGAAGTAAAATTTATACGTCCTGACAATGTTCTTGAAGTTATAATGAAGTTCTTAATAATTAGGTAAGGTAGATTACCCATTTGCCCCTTTGTTGTCCTGAGAAAAAGATTTATTTCTGACATCACACATCTTGCCTATTCTTTCACTTAATTCTTGTATATGTGTGTACAATTAGTTACATACACGCGTCTCGATGAGAAATACGAAAAATACGACACTTGAACCTGCTAACATACGCAAAAGGCAGTACACTATAACGAAAACTGAACTGTTCTTACTTCTTTTTACTTTCAGGTTATGAATGAGTGGATGTGAATTCACGTGCATTATATAACATTGACCATGTGACATCACATGTATTATATACTACTGGCCATGTGACATTAGATGTAATATATACCACTGGCAATGTGACATCACATGTATTATATAAAACTGGTCATGTGACATCACATGTATTATATACCACTGGCCATGTGACATCACATGCATTATAAACCACTGGCCATGTGACATCACACGCATTATGTAACTCTAACCATGTGACATCACATTTATTATATAACACTAGCCATTTGACATCACATGTATTATGCAACTCTAACCATGTGACATCCCACGCATTACATAGCACTAGCCACGTGACATCCCATGTATTATACAACACTAGCCACGTGACATCCCATGCATAATATAACACTAGTTATATATGTGATTTGATTGGCTGCCGTAATATTTACGCCCTATTCTACGGCCCCTTTCAAAGTTGGTTTCTTCATTCCCACACAAATCTATGCCTTTATTTTCTCTACTGGTATGCTGTCGTCTGGTTTTCTTATGTTGTATTACATGCTCAGAACCAAAATATTTCTCCACCCTTCCGCCCCCTACCTCGCCGTGAACACTGTCTGTCTCCAACGCAAATATACTTTCTTCGCAAACAGTGCTTACTTCGTAGAACATATACCGTCGTAACAATCTTTACTACGGCAGCAGGTTTTAAGAAAACCAAAGCACCGCTTTTTCGACCGGATCATCATAAGTCACATTTAAATAATAATTTTTTCTATTCAGTAACACAATTTATTAAAGCTTATTCCTGTTAAGCAACTTTCTATTACTTTGTAAGTAATATGTGGAAATGTATAGAGGTTGCTTAGTAAATTAAACAGTTTCAAAACAATAAAATAGCGACAGAGCTAGACCAGTCTTCGACTATCAACACGTTCTTGATTATCTGGCAACCGTACCACCGACGGGGAGAAGGCGAATAACAGGCGGATAATATCCCGTAAACATAGCAAATATGCATGATGTTCAATTTCCCTTCTTCAAATTCTACGTTGGATTGCATGCTACGTACTCATATCCCGTTGTGTTACATAGAACTATGAAGGAATTAACACCGTCAAAACAAATTTCATTTTATATATTTTTAACAAATTGTTTCTCAGGCAACCTTTTTCGACAGACTCACCATCATCATAAAAATACAAACTATACAATTGCATTCAACGTGTTAATTTTTTAATTTCTTGCCTCTTGACTTACGGAACACACACCTAGTATCCTAACCAGTCACACGACGGGCCTGAAAAATATTCACGCGCTAATTCATAGCCGCTTCACTCGATCGTTCCTTTACTCGTGGAGCAAACCAAGCGTAATTTATCTACCCGACTGCTGCCACCTAGTTCTGCTATATTTTATCACATGCTCCATGCACAATTGTTTCTTCTGCTTCGGCGCCTACCTCAAACACAACACAAAACAACCGTGGTAGCCATGTGAATACTCAGCTATTGCTTTCGATTCACGGCAGACCTCACAGAGAACACAGCAACAGTAGAGACCATAGCAACAGGACAAACTACCAAGCGAAGAATTAAGGAACAAAGGCAGGAAGGAAGAAAGGAAGGAAATAAGAAAGGAAGGAAGGACAAAAACAAATTAATATATATCTATACATATATATATATATATATATATATATATATATATATATATAGAAAGAGAGAGGACACATCCGTTCTCCGAAAGGACTCTTGTTAATTTAGGACGAAATAGAATTATAAAAGTTAAAAGGTAATAATAAATTGCGTACCCTAGATTTAACTCGTGCTTAATATAATGCCTCCTGGTACACTATATTTTTGGCCTGTTCTGTAAAGGAACGCACATTTGTTCTGCACGTACAACTGGGGAGCATGCTACATGAGAAAAACTTTAGCCTCAAAGTAAACACCTGCATTTATAAGAACTGTCTTTGTTTTGTGTTGATGGACATAACAAGTTCAAGGTGCAGTGGAGATTACAACCGCCTAACTCTAAAACGTAGAAACATCAGTTTAAATTATCACTGTTTTGAAAATAAGTACAACTTCCCTTGTTGGACAGTCACCCAATTCAGAAAAAAAACAATAAAGAGCACTGAAAAAACAACTACGCTTATAACATAAAGGAAATGTATTCCGCTCTCTGGAAGCAGATAAATGGACTACCAGCTACTCGAGTGACGACAGACCGCTCGATGCTAGCGAATCAGTAACATACTGTATATCATCTACCGCACACTTGTTGGAAATACATGAAAATCCAAGCAACCAACCAAGAAAGGAAAGATAAAGCTCATTGTCATGTACGGATAAAGGTAAAATTTCCTGCGTGTCGCCGCATACCTTTCCCTTTATGTACCAAATTACATAACCGAATTACGCAAGCAACAAGCGGAAGCCATGTAACATGTCATAATCCAAACGTACGTACCACTGGACAAGGAAGGCTATGCACAGAAAATGTGGAGACTTAAATTCGGCGGCCGCGAGAGACACACGACGGTTCAAGTGACTCACTGCTCTTCACATTAGAGTAGGTAATTACGGCGTAATTTGCTGTAAAAGCATGCACTGGCAGCGTACCTTTGTATATAGTGTAAAGCAGTACTGTACGTACAACGTAGTGTAATACAGTGATATAATGTGGTGTAGTATAATATGTGGTTTATTGCGCTTAAGCGCTACACGACAGCAGTGGAAATTTTTTGTTTGTATGTTGTTTCGAAAGCGTCACCAACAAATTTAAAGCCAGATTCCTCCGGTTGTAAAAGACGAGACTCCACACACCAAAGAAAAATCACATGAAACCGACCTGTACTGAACCTGAGTCCTAGTGGGACTCGAAGAAGGCACAACTTTACTGGTAAACAGACAAGCAGCAAACAGCAGTTCTGCCTAATGTTAAAGCGGACAGGACACATCCTCCGGACTGCAAATATACAAGTATTTAAAGGTAAAGTTTCCCGTCCTGGCGCCATGAAGGTACATGTAGGAGGGGTGTTATGTTTCTGCTCATTCTTATCTCGACGCTAGATGGGAGTGGTCAGCTTCACGCCACGGCCGCTTCATCCCCGGGGAAAGAGTTTCAGGTAGTAACTAAGTACGAGCCGGCCTGGAGGTTTTGGAGAAGAGAAAAATAATTTACTTTGGCGGAAATCGAACCACGATTCCTCGGTTTTTTAGCCCATAGCCCAGTCTCTATAGTGGCACTACACCGTCCCAACTACATTCCGTACCAGTAACCTCTTACTCTCTGTTTCATTTTGCTGGTTTAATAGAGAACGCACAGAAATATGAAATATACGCCATAATAATACCAGTATGTAGGGTAGCCACGGCTCGTTATAAAGTGTTGTGCAAGTAATCAGGTATAGTTTCTGGGTGTGATTCGAATCCTCAATTCCCATTTTATTTATTAATTACAAAAGTAAGCTTTAAATCCTACAACGAAACGTTATTTCTCCTCTGAATTTTCAGTTACAGCAGAACATCTTTTTATTGACGAGGAAAGCGACAATATACCGGACGAAGAACGGGTACTCCTGCTTGTTTCGTATAAAATAAGATTACATTCCCTCACAAATCATAACTACGTAATGCTCCTCACATATCAGAGTGTGCTGTGTCGGTTGTTTCATATTAGTTAAATTCCTTCGTGACTAAATGTATGTCACAAGACACGCACGTGAGGCGTGATGTATCAGACCTTTCATATCGGTAACAAATGGCGAGCTGGTGGTGCTGCTACCACGTTCGCTGTCTGAAGGCGAATAGCCTATTCATACGGGCAGCATATGTCCAAATTACTATTCTGCTCCCCGTCAGCATTAGAGTGGATACCTTATTTCATTATGTTCGCTTTCTGCTCCTTCCTGCTTTACATACCACTGTGGCATAACACAAATTTATTATTTTTTCAGAAACTAACTTAAAAAATTGGCGCCGACTGTTAGTAGTTTAATTGTTCACAACGTGGAGCCGTTTAAATTATAGTATATTAAGAGACACGTTTATACCTCAGAAGAAACATAAAAAGATCAGCTTGTTAATATTTAGGTAGATACTGTTTGCTGCGAAAGTGAAATTAATTCACAAATAAATGCCACAGACAAAAAATATTATGGCATTTAACATTAAACCCAAAGATAAATATCCTTTCCACTGTCATATCAAGGTTAAAGGAGCCGTTCATGATCAGCTCTACATTAAAGCACAGTGGTTAACACATTGCGATTTGCCCACAAAGTTTATCTCCGTGTTTTGCACGTTTCACACAATAAACCGCGATTTTTGCAATAATCAGTATTCAAGTGTTTTGATCTATAATGGAGAAACGCTTTATTTACTGCGGCGTGGAAACTGAATTTTTAAATTAGAGGTACCTTTACGGCAAGGCTAAATACAAAGCACCATACTCGGAGGGTCAACACTACTGCCATGTACTGGAAAATCCCTACATTAAAATTCCGTTTGGGACGTCGAATATCCTTACTTAGGCATTTCGTGGTTGTCTTCAGTACGCCAAAGCAAATGCTGCGAAATACCTCAAATCAGACCAGTATCGTTCCCTTCCATATCCATTCCAATTCATCAGTAACATGTAACACACAAGTACACTTCTTAAGCAAAAGGCAGAAATTTCGAACGCTGAAGATGATACAAACTAAATTAACTCTTATTTCAAAATATCTCACTATAACTATGCAAAAATCTGATGCAATTGTAACGACTGAAACCACGATGTGACCTTCAGTTCAACTTTTGCAGACGTCATGTCAAGACTCAGAAACAGGCTGAAATGAACAATCAACAACATCAATATAAATTAAAAATCTGCAAACACGCTTATTGGAAAAACGCCCCAACTGCTTTTACTATGTCTTCAGCATGTTTCTGCCCAACTGGCTCATTATTAAAAAGGCAAAAGTAGTACGAAAATTATCAACGGTTTACAGTGCATAAAACAACGTAGCAATACAGTTTGCAAATGTAAATTACAAGCCATTTTTTATATTTGTCTGGACTATCATGTTGCTGCGTGCACTGTAAAATGCTTGATATTTGTTGCTGTGTTACGTTTGACTCCTTGGTAACAGCCTAGCTGGCCTGAAGTATGTTGGAGTCGAATTAGTTGGACGTTCTCCCAACAATAGCGCATTTTGTTTGTTCTTTAATTTTTACTGATTGAACAGGAAATACATTGTAGACGTGCAATATTATAGAACCAACACCACCTTCGCGGCCCTTATTCTATGTGTATTGCAATGTCTAACTACTGTGCCAGTTTACGAATTCGGTTGTACGTTTTTTTCACAATTGTCTATTCCACCGCTTAACCAACGTACTAACACTTTTAAGTCTGGACAAATTTAACGCGCTTTTCTATCCAATACTTCTCGATTTCTGAAAGCAAACTGCTTTTTTGAAGTCCCCAGGCTTTCTCGGCTTGCCCTTATTATAAGTGTAGTAATTCGATGAACATAAAAAAGAAGGACTGCTGGAATAATACTGAGAGGATGAAACGGAATTAGTCTGAAAAAGGCCTGTCCCACTGCCACATTGTCCATCACAAATCTCCCACGGGCTTGCCTGAGATCGAACCCGGGTTTCCGCTTTGAGAAACCGGAGAACTAACCGCCTGAACCACGACATGGCTGCAAAGCCTAAGTAATATATACAAATTCAATTCCTAGCGCGGAGCACACACACTGATTCTGCTTTAGAGAAAACAGCCGATTAATGTTGTTCGGGATTATAACAGTTGTTTGTGGTGATAATAACAAGGAACACATAAATGCAGACTGTGGCAAAACGCAGTGCTCTTGAATTGTACAGCGAGTTAAATACCGTACAATAACTACTCTTGAAAACTGATCGAATGCAAGTTGCTCGCATTCCAGAAAAGTTTCTACTTTCGCAGGTGCCCTAAATCCTTCTTCATCACGCACAAGAGGGGAATGTGTGTGTGAGCAATTAAGATTGAAGAGGTGAGTTGTGGAATAAAGAAGCAAGTAATAAAAAACTACTTATGAACGTTTATCCCACACAGACTCCACTCATGACGCAAACGGAAATGAGGAACATTTCACGGAGAACAGGGAGGTCAGGCAGGCGAGCCCGGTAAAGGAAAATAATAAAACATCAGAGCAGTGAGCAAAAAGTTTTATAGTCGTAAAAATGGTGAGTTGGCACTAGATTAATTCAGCTCCTGCCCCCACCCTTATTCATCTGTAACTACTTGTTTAAATTTAAGGGTGCGTGTGTATTCGGTAAGTTGATATGACGGAGAGTAACAAATAAGTATAGAAATTAAAATAGTAGTTTCGTGTAAGAAACGAGTCAATAAACACGCAATAACTCGTAAGAATTAGGCCAAACCTAAAGCTTTCGTCTACGTTTCCAGTAAATTCTACTGCCTACGTTATCCTACGCATGAATTTAGACCTATATTATTTCTTTTTTTTTTCTGGAACTAAGCCCAGGGTCCGTCATATTAGCCATTTAAAACATAAAAAACAATGTGAAAGTAATTTCTGCCCAGTGATTCCCAACATCCGAAAGCACATTTCTTTGTTTGGAGTTTCCAAGTTTTCACCAGCTTGTCGTTCGGACAGAAGTGTTAAAATAAGTACGGAGCACTAGTGGGATGATGCTGACAAGGGAAGACCGGTGTACTCGGATAGAAACCTCCCTTTCCCTTTCCCTTTCCTGTGGTGCAACAGTCCAAATCCGGCCTAGACCGCTTCCTTTTGGAGGTTACTAGATCGCACTCGGACAAACTACACTCGGCAGGAATCCTCTGGGCGGGTGATCAAACCGTCGCAGAGACCTCTACCTGACAGCACACAAACACTCACAAGAGACAAACATCCATGCCCCCGGTGGAATGCGAACCCATGATCCCAGCAAGCACTCGGCCGAAGGCCCAAGCCTTAGACCGCGCGGCCACTGGGATCGGCAGAAACCTCCTCCACTGCTACTCTATCCACCATAAATCTCACGCGAAATGGCCTGGGATCGAACCGGAACCTCTACACTGAGAAGCTGGTGACTAACAAGCTGAACCATGGCAAGCCCTTTCAAACCTGAACTGTGTCAAAGAAATGCACAGATATTCCTTTGAAACCTCACACAAGACATAAGATTTCCCCATTAAAGGACCCCGTGGCGATTAAAATTTATACTGCGGGGCTTTATACTTGCGGATCCTCAGCATGAAACTTGCATCATTTCACCCTTCTGACACCAAGAATTTTGAAGTGGCTTCTAGATTTTTAGAAAAGTTCTGCACCGCTGTGACATATATTTCTGGGGACCTAGCTGCAGCTTAAAAATTTTCCTCCTTCTGCACGTCTACACCTTACTCGTTCACTCACAACCGCCATTATCCCCACACTAAACCTAAACACGTCAGAAGCGGGTACACTCCTTGTGTCAACAGTCACTAACAATGCTCACATTTTACACAGTACGTAAATACTTGCTTATGAAGATTGCTTAATTTAAATTTTTGGTATAGCAAAAACAATTTCAATGACACATGGGCACAGTATTCAATAATCGATAAGTAAAAAATCTTAGTAAGGTGCAATATTAATAATATTTGCAGTCAAATTTATGCTATATTAAAACAGAAGCGGGCCGTCTGGGACTGTCAGTCCGTTCGCGGCCGATGAACCCCTCGAACCTAGCTACGATTTAGAATTTACTGTGACTAGTTTAGACAGTTACTGGCACTTCATTTGTAGGAGCTCCGCTCCTCTCTAAAGCTGCCTCCCAGGTAACAAAATACAGGGCAGACACAGATAAGCAGTACATCCACACATGGAGACCATCATCCACGGTCCCATCATTCCAGTAGCCTAGGTGGTAACATCGCGCTTCCGGATTCAGAACCCTTGACTGTAAAACAAATATGTTTTTCCCATCTTGGAGTGCGTTCAAAGAATCCATCGCGACAGAAGTCGGGCTTCGCACCCATTCACGAGTAGCAACTTTCATTTCCTTATTATTTTGGAAAGAGCGACCTCTAAACTGCTGCTACAGCGGCCCAAACAAATGGTCTGTCTTCATCAATACAATGCAAACCAGAGGACGCAGGCAGGACATAAGACTTTTTGCATTCGTTTCGATGGTTACATCTGGACTCTGACTGGACCGCTGTCTTTGAAGATGAAGGCACTACAGTCCTCGAATAGCTGGGAACTACCCGCCCATCGACATAGCGTCACATCAGAGACAAATACTTGAATCATCGATGGGGTGGGTGATTCAAGAAGTTCCCATTGATATGACTGTGTTAAAGTCGGTGCTCAACGTGCGTTCTGTGGGTTCCATTGTTGTACTAAAGAAAAAAAATTTATTGCGGCCGCTGAAGCAACACTTGCGGGTCGCCGATTGCAGAATCATGACAGTGAATACTGCAATTTGTAAACGGGTTTCACTACAACAACCCGATAAAAGTTTTTGCACTCTTTACAAGATAAGAAAAATTGCATCACTATGATCGGGGATTATAATAAAATTTAATGACACTTCAGTGGAATAAATGCCTTACAGTTAACGTTGTAATAACTTCTCGTGGAATTTATCTCACAAACCTTACTTACTGAACATTTCGCGTACCTAAGGGAAGTCATTGAAATCAAACTTAGTTAAAACAGGAGACAAATTATTTATGGTAAGGAAGCACAGATCAAACCGGAACACTGGTTGACTGGAGGGCGATTTTGAAGCACACCAAGGAAACCGGCCAATAATGAAGAAGGGCATGCACTTTATCACGTGCTGGTACTAGAAGGCATTGGAACAAATGTGGTTAACAAAAACAGAAACTGCGATATTAAGTTTAACACATTCAACTGCACATTGTGTTACCGTGCTACATTTATTTTCTACCCTGTTTACGAATGTTATAACATTTATTACAAAAAGAGAATGACGAAACGCAACAAGAGAATTACGTAAGGAGAAAATTTCAAGCTCCATACTTCGTGAGACATAACTCGTACTGACAGCATATATATATATATATATATATATATATATATACAAACTTTTATGTAATGTTACGCCATTTTCAGATTTTTTTTTAAAAAATAGAGGATAGTTATTTTTTTGCCTGGGTGGGTTACGCACAACCTTAGGCTAGAAAACTAGTAATCTACTTTTGTTGAATACGCATATGCCTTAACTATCACACAGTGTGTTGCTGTTCGAAGAATTTTATCTTAGTAAAACAAGTCGATGAGTGTGTTTATGGTATTGTATGTGTATGTACAACTAAAATAATCCATATTAAATATTGTATCATCGAACTATATAAAATCATTTAAAAATAAATTTTAATCTCATTTGTTACAAGAGATATCTCATCTTTTTTTTATAAAACCCCCACAATTTCCATCCCAAAATACCGCGTATTTTAGTGCGTATCATGAAAGCGTTTGTGCTGTGAAGTCTGAAGTAATGTGGGGAGTGTTCTTCTGTATCACACAGAAAACATAACGGAATGGAACGACACACAATGCAATTAAAAGCCTGCAGATGGTTACTGTGACATTAAATGTTAATGAAATACTATACACATTGTAACATAATTTTCAAATAATGTTAAACACATCAGTAGTAAGTATGGTTTTTGATGCAGACCAGGCACGACTTTTACAAATACAGGAAATATAATGAAGTACGTTATGCGAACGCCTTCATGATAATGACGACTATTGTTAACACTTCAACTTTTTTTAAGAATACAACAGGCACTCATTGACAGGGTATTGTATAAATACATCCGAGCTGGCAACAGAAACGTAGGACGTCCAAGGAAGAGATGGAGGGTAGGCCTACATCACACATAAAGACGAAAGAAGCCTGGATGGCTTATAACTTGTGGCTGATGATTATGAAAAAAAAATAGATGAGTCTACTTCCATTGAAGAAATGTTCTACTGAATTAGACCAAACATTTTTCTTGCACAAAATGAAGTGTGTAGGAGAAGAAATTAAAAAAGCAAATTTTTGGAAAACAGTCCTAAAATGGCACTGCTTTACGTCGACACATGGAAATACACATCGTCAATAAGGAGCCGTGTTTGACGAAATATGAAATTTGAATATGGATTCATAAAAAAGAATGATGAACCAGTAAGGACGTTATAAAACCAGGACCTTACAGTTCATGTTCTACTAAAAATAAAATTATACATACATACATATATATTTATATGATTATCCTTAATTCAATATCCCTGTTAGTAGCCGACATCATATAGTGTCGCATGATAAATTCTAAGTAAATAATAATGTGAAAAGTGTGTTGAATAAAACGATCTCTACCTAAATCGAATGTTATAAAAGACTTTACACGAAGGGTCTTAAGAAAACCACGAAATATATCAACAGGAATAGCCGGTCACCGGACCGAGATTTGCACTCGCGATCTCCCGAACATGATTCAGAAATGATATAAATCGACTGTGACGTTTGCTGAGTGATTCAAAGAGTTTCGTAATTGTAAATTACAATTTCTAAAACCAGTTTATGTGAATACTTTAATAATGTCTTAACAACTGTAGAGGTCACTACCGGCATGAACATACAGATGGGAACGGTAAAATCTCAATGAAAGAAACAAGCCAGTAAGAGCAACAGTCGATCAGCCAAAAATTCAATGACTTATTTAAGAAAAACGCAATCTCTGCTTTGTTCTAATTGAATTCTTATGTTACTGCAAGGATTCTCGTACTTTCTGCTTAAAGAATTCCTGCTCCATTACCCTCTACAAAAAAAAGGAAACAACAGGACTTCTTGCAGCGTTGTGAGTATGTTAATGAGGTGGGACGAAACCTGTTTGGTCTTTTTATAAAGGACGTTGAAATATTTCTAGACTTAAGTTTATGTAATACATAAAAACGTTTAACTAATTAATTATCCAAGAACGTTACGAGGTGGTAAACAACGCCATTGCTGTTGCCTTTCCTAGTAACTAGGTTTTTATTTTATGAACACAGATGCCAAATGCTTCAGGGTTTGTATTATAGACTGCGCTAGTGAAAATTAGCAAACAGTTAACTCCTTATTTCCATTAACCTGTTATGCAAGACACTAAGAGATGCCCTTTGTGACTTCTATAATTTCATATACGTCTATACACAGAATCCATTCTTCAGCCCAGAAGGCATGGGAATTTTTTAAAAAAGTGGGTGATGTCACTTCCCAGCAGGAGTAATCTAAATAATCAACTAGTTAGGGTATGTAACTATGGCGTTAAAAATTATGTTTCATTGGCCCAGCTTTATTTAGGTTTCAACGACGTGCTGCTCATAATATACGTGCTTAATTTTTGTCGACAACACTTGACCTACACATTTCGTTCTCGGGCAAATATTTATCAAATTACGCTCGATATGTTCTCAGGAAAGCGTACATGTCTTCAAGTAATGTTTACATTATTAGTGTCTGATTTTAACAAAAATTGCAACCAGTTACCATATATTAACGAAATTCTTCAGTCCCAGATGTCTTAAAAATCCCTTCAGCGGCTCTAAGAGTGCTACGTGTCCAAACATAAATACAAATACAAAATAGGAAGGAGCAGCTTCACCTTGAGGGATAAAGAACGGTCACTATGCCTAACACTTCACAGCTCATGATGATAGTGATGATGATGATGATGATGATGATAAACCCAAAACGAAATAAACAGTTCCATTTCTGTAAATTTACAATGTGAAACCGCCAGAACCGTAGAACAAATGAGCCAACAGTATAATAAAACTTTAAGTTATACTGAATATTTCCTTCAAAACATTTAATTTCTTTTAGTTTATTCGTGAAATAACAAAACTAATTAATAACAACCCTGGGACACACGTTACCTTGGCAACAGCCGGCGACAAGCAGTCGCCGGCTGTATTTACGTGTGACAACACAATAGATACACCCGTTTCTCCTCCGACAATCAATTACTATCTCGTGTTTACAGCACATAAAGTATATTGCAGCATTCTGTCTGACATGGTGTAATGTATCAGCAGGCATTATATACAACAAAAAAGTGAGCGAAGGAAAGTAGGAAAATAGTGTTGAATGGGAATGAGATGTGTGTAAGAACGTCTGGGGCAGAAGGTCACAGAGACGGACGATACACCATAAATCCTAAATACCAGAACATTCTGGCTATTGTCAATCGCGTTCAGCACTTCAGCACGAAGTGGGTGCAGAGCTTCAATATTAACAACCCTGAATTTTGCCACCAAAGCAGGATATATTCATGCGTTATGTATAATTTCAACAATAAATACTGCTCTGCCAAAGAGCATTAAGCGGTTGGTCATTGTAGCTGAGATGCAATTTTTTCTGTAGAGTGATGTATTATTCAATAATATTTTGGTAAAATTAGACTTCAAACGGATAATTGAAACTGTTTATTCATTGTGCGTACAACATTGGTTCATTTCTTACATACGTGTTTATTACACCGATATTTTATATGAATTTTTAACCAACGTCAGAAACTACCTGATCAACAACATGACCTTTAACCTCCTAATGAGCAAGGCCTTGTAAAGAGTCTAGAGGCAACACTTGGCAGTCGCTGCATTATGCACTGAACATCTGTTATTTATCATTACATTCAAGCTCTATAAAAGAAAGGCTGTGACGTCACACATCTCTTCCGTGATTTTCGACTTGTTGACCTGTGGTGATCTTCGTGAGACAGGTTAAGAAGTTTGCAGGTAGATGGCATTTGCAGCAGATCCTGTCCACTGACAAGCTGATATACGAGCAATTTTTGAATTTCGGGTTCTCCTACTAGTGTGTTATTCTATACGTTGTATTTATTTTAACTGCAATGATTCGGGTATATGTGAATTGTCACAGACTGGGACACTGAATTGCTTCTTGAATGAAATATCGTATGACTTTAGATGCAGAACAGAGCCTGTGATCTTTGATGGCCCCCCCAAGGTGGTGGCTTGACCACCGAAAAATGTAGGGGTGACACTTATACAAATATATAATTGTGAGCAGTGTGCGTATTTGTTGGTCTGTCTTAATAGTGCGTTACTGTTTGTTGATGTAGTTCGTTTCGTGTACTGACTCTGCTAATGCCTGAAGGACCGAAGAATCACGTATAGATTCCTGGCGGGGCAGAATTTTATTTTCTGCACAAAGACTAAACCTTCTCTGCGGCTCACCAAAACCACCAATTCGGGAGGGGGGGAAGGGGGAGGGAGAGGGTGTTTTCCCGCGGTTGGAGCGGCCGAAGGTTTGAACCCGACTACTCCCGTCCATCTAATTCCGAGTTTAAGAATGCCTGGAGCTTGCTTTCACTCCCTCAAACGTCTTTTTGGCGTGGTGCGTCATAATCCACGAGGAAGGAAAACTTGCAGATATAAGCAGTATATGTTACTTCTCTGACACTTGGTTTATTTTGCCCTGACTACACGGCGTCACATCTTAAAACTCAGGAGAACATATACATTTAATTTTACCCACTTTATATAAAAAACCACACACCTAAGCTTGATCAGTTATTTTCAGTAAAAATTGGTAGAATCTACAGTAGATGTCAGGATCTGACCGATGACTTCGGTATTGTTGTGCATAGTTTTGTATTAATGCATACAAAAGGAAGGGAAAGAGATATGGAGGAAGGGAAGAAACTACAATTGTATGTGACAATGGGAACTCGTACAATAGACGCAAGTCTTCGTCCACGGTGTCGTCATAACGCAAGGAAAACGACACATTTATAATAGCTTTTTGCTTTGCCACTGACAAAACCGGACCCTAATAAGATTCTGCGTCTCTCGCTGCCTGCGTCATAAGATTAAGTATCACTAATTTATTGTCCATGTGGAGTAGTATGATCCACTGAGGAACTGGCTCTGCGGCAAAGAGAGGGGCCGTGGTAGGTTGAGGCGAGGGTCTTACAGGACCATCAAAGTGTAACTAAAGGTCTTAAAGACCGCAAACAGGGGTGAACAACTTAGCGATCGTGTTTGTAAGGTTCTAACATCTCGCGCACAAACTCCTGTCAAATTGTAATACCCTCATTGTACACAAATTATTGATATTCGTAAACTTAAACGTCATTTTATAAAGGTCATTTACGTAAAAAGATGTTTAAGTACTTTAATGTTGAAGGATATTGCCTCTCAATTCCATGTCTCCAAACTTTATAAAAATTCCAACCGTCTGAAAACGAGACAATGATGCTATGGGTAGTACAGGCCAGAAAGAGGCTGGTTATCTCTTCGATAGATTTACAAACATTCACTTAATCTGTGCTTGGAAAATACCAAATAAATTTTAACCTAAACTTGTGAAGACGTTTAAACTATGTTCTCTTCGCATATCCAGTTTTATTATAATAATAAGCGTTTAAGATAATTATTAAACACTTTAATATTGGCCCCAGCTCAAAACAGATGAAGCAGGTCAATAAGTTTCAAATGTCTTAATCAGTATGTGAAGAGTATTCTGCCGTGTGTGACGTACCGGATGTAAAATAATGTATTGACTAAGACGTTAAGAGTCATTCCGACAGGTCAACTAAAAATAGTGGGAGTTAGGACTCGAGTAGCGTCCAAAAAACTTCAGCTAACACGTGTACATCGCTGTACTAGCCGTGGCTGCCCTACATGTTTGCCGGAGTACTTAACAATAGTAACATCTTTGTGCGTTCTTCACTATGTTCGCAGCGAAACACAGTAAAGACACAAGTTACGACCCTGTATAGGCCCATAGTACAGCAACGCTATACAGCAAAACATTGTTCGTAAAGCTAGTAGTCGCTCATGAAGTCAAGAAACTCCCCTCCTTCTGTGTAACCCGAAGTTTCATTAACGTACTGGGAAGAGCCCGCACTGGCCACTATGCTGAGCTAAGTGGATCCAGACCACACCCTCACAATCTGTTTCTGTAACAGTAAAGTTGTGCCTGACCACGTCATGAAGGTGCAGAAGGGAGTGGAGGCGCAGCTTCGCTGATTCTTAACTTCGGTACTAGATGGAGGTGAGTGGTGAAATTCACGCCTCGGCTGCTTTACTCCCAGTAAAAAAGAGCCCATACTCATGGAATAGGAAGCTATATGGGTCCCAAAGACGGTACGGACGTTTCGGAAAATACAAAAACCCCTTCCTCCTGCCGGGAATCCACCCCGAATCATCAAGCCCGTATCCTAGTCAGTGCAATGGCTACGCTATTGCAGCTCCCTACTACTCCAAAATAATTTTAATATTAGGCGTACCCCTCTATGCCTAGTTCTTCTAAGTTTTCCCTTACTGTGTGCCTTCGAGACTAAATGTATGTACGTAATTTGTCATCTCTGTTTTTAGCGTTATATTTGCCACAGCTAACGTAATAATGAAATATTTATTTCCACTCAACCAGTAAATAACGTAGCATTACAGATGTGCCCCTGTTAAACGCGTTACTTAAACCTGTAACCCGGTTGCTATCGTACATACAGCCTACATTAACGTTAAAAACACCACATTTTGCCCACTCATTTCAGTAATGTGTGCTGTAAAAAATAAAAAAAAATTAGCTTCCTAAACACCATTAATCATTTGACCTTCGTAATGGGTGCAGTATGTTTACTGTGACGTAGAAGCCGAATGTTTACGTATTAGTTACATTAATTTCGGGCTTCAAATCTTAAAAATAGTCCAAGAAATGTTTCGTGTGACGCAAGTGAGTCGGTCGTTCTACGCACACAAGAAAACCGCTTCTTTACCTGAAGCTCTTAAGCGTGTACTTCTCACCAACATACAAACAAAAGAAGCTACCTCCCTCCTACCCTACCTTGAGTTAAATAACGTAAGATTAAAGACGGTGGGTAGAGAATAATAATAGTAATATGAATAATTGGCAAAATCCGCGCGAACTAAACTATTGTAAGGAACCTGATCGAAGAAAACCTTGCAATGCAATTCTTCCTTCCTCGTCATATTGCCCCACCTTTCCCTATTGTCAAATGAAGGAAGATTAAAGACGGAAAGAAAGAGAAGAAGAATTGGTATTGTGTGCACTCTGCTACCAGGTACATGACAATAAAACGGGGTGATTACGCAACCGTGGGAACGGCCGTGTATAAAGTATGCAAGCCATATTCCAGTATGCCTATAGAAGCACTCAAATGATGCATACGTAAGTTCCCTTCTTCAGGAGCGGTTTCTTGTCATTCTGGTACTGCCGTGTCCTACATCCCTTGTCATATACCTGAGAGCTTCCCGAACCACGTGCAAGGGTTGAAAAGAACAAGGGCAGTTTCCTCCTAACACCGTGCTCCCGGAAAGAAAGAAATCTGCTCTTATGCTGTACTGGTTATTGGAGCTGTGGCCTGTTGTACAAGTTTAAACCAACATTCTTTCTGACGGCCCAGCATAAGCGGATGCCCACAACAGTAAGAACAAAGTGGCTGTGCAAGATTTTGCATTAAAATCCAGTAAGACCCACCTCTCTAATAAGAAGTAAGAAAAAATATAATAATAATAATAATAATAGAATAATAGTAACATTACAAGCCGCACCATCTCAGTTTCACAGGATAACTTTATCGATTTTAATTAAATTCTATAAATCACAATATTCTATTAAATAATACAAACATCAGACACAATATTTTAATCATACACCTCGCCTGAGATATCAAAGTAACTCTACCCTAAACGTGTCAACGAGTGAAAACTTTGTTGCTTTCAAAGAGTGGCTGGTCGTATTAATGAACCAAGCCCTTAAATTATTGTCACTCTCTTCGTATTCGGGAGGTTTAGTGTTCACTTCTCGACAG
This sequence comes from Coptotermes formosanus, assembly GCA_013340265.1. NCBI lineage: Eukaryota > Metazoa > Arthropoda > Insecta > Blattodea > Rhinotermitidae > Coptotermes > Coptotermes formosanus. The sequence goes on along the minus strand of BLKM01010755.1, from coordinate 484,030 downwards.
CTCAGTAGTTGTACTTGTTGAAGTGATTCCCGATTTTCCTGATAATGTCCAGACCCGTTCCAAGACAATAGCTCAACTTAGGCAAGGACCACTTCCTTCCTAGCTATTTTTAATTTGTTAGTAGAATATTTTGTAACAATTCGACGGTAAATATTCCCAGCTACTAACCGCGTCGTTAAATAAAATTTAGAAGTATACACGTCAAAAGTAAAATATATTCACAAAGAAATTAAAAGTAGGTTACTTCCGGCGAATATTCGCGTTATTCTTTTCAGAAGCTTTGTCTTCCTGTTAGTTTCCTAAGACATTAAAATTATATATATGTATATACATATGTACATACAATGTTTCTTACTTCTTCCTGCTGTTCTATAGAACACCACCTGATACTATAACAAAAGAACGAAAATTGCAGTTACTTCACAAAAAAAGCGTCAGTTTTTGAAAATATGGGGATTGAAGTGAGCAAGTGACTTACAGCACTACACATCGCGCACCCTCGCGGTTTTGCAGTCAGTGCTATTTTGAACTCTTTTTATATACGAAACTCTTAAACAAGGTAGAATTCTGCATTCTGCTCACACAGTGTATTTATGTGTTTCATAAGACTTTCGGAATGAACACATACTTGAGTCTGAAAAACGGGCATGAACTCTCTTCTTATATACGTAGAAACTGGAATTTTACATTTATTTTTCTAAAATTCCTTTTCAAATATTATTCAGTTCCCAGTAAATCACTTACCCAGTCTTTACGCTGGCTCACATTCTTTTGGTTGTGATATGCCTTCCGTAATTCGAACAACCTGCACATCACCTACACTTATCTTATATCACGTCCACTGTAGCAGTTTACAGAAAATAAAAATCACTAAATTTAGACACACAGCGTGGAAAATACGAACGTCAGACCCCAGTACAATACCGCAACAAACGATCGACCAGCTGTGGCCACCATTCCCACACAACTGTCAGAACGTGTCTGAAATTCTGGTCGATGTCCTGTCAGAGTCCACTGTTAGACTAAGAACAAGAATGGTAACTTCTCATTGGTTAATAGGCAATCATAAAGCACACTGTCAGGTACTGCAGAGAGCCACTGAGTAATATTTATAGTTCAACAAAAAATTCAATGAAGAAGGAAAAATTGAGCCTGAAAATAGAAACATTCTTGAATTCGGCTTTTAATATTAACTCAAGCTACCCAGTCAGAGGCCTTCGATTCCCAGCGGGGTGTTAATTGAAGTCGATATGTCCTTCCGCCTGCACGTACGCATAAAGGACTTCGAGGATTACTGAGACTGCTTTTTCTGGATATTTTCTTATTGCGGAGTTTCACTGAAAGTAGCCAAGCCATTTGAATTTTCAAGTAGATCAGATAAGTTTAATGACCAGCCTACTGGAGGATCTGCCTGACTTCTTAAAAGCATATGGACCCATACTGCTAAATATTTTTTGGTGCAAGAAGTATCTCGAAGAATATTCTACAGAAGAAATGAGACACATTTCTTATTCAATAAATTTTTCCCTGAATTTTAGGTACTACATTTCTCAACTTATATTCCCCAACAACAGACGGCTTTAGAACATGCACAATGATTGCCGAAGTTTCTTGCTGTTAGTGAAAAATAAATTAAAATTCTTTTAACCTGAAATGCCACGTCAGTGCATACAGAAGTATCTAGTTAATTACTAATCTTAACTGAAGAATGTGACATACCTGTTATTTTATAACTTAAATTTTTTCCATTTCGAGATAGATATACTAATGCGAGGACACAACTTATGACATTATCCATGCATTAACCTCATGTTTATTTTATCACAGTTGTCGAACAGGAAACTTCAACAGTAAATGACATGTCAATATACTGTATAATATAATACTTCCTTATGTTAGGAGACTGTACGCAGACCGGTAAGCAACAGTTTCAAACGCGTGTGCAAGAGCGGTTTGTCTTGTGAAAAAATGTCTGGCGTAGTAAATAGTGGTGAAGTGAACAAACATTTGTGACTTGTTTCACATGCATATAGAGAACTTACTACGTTCTACTGGTTAGCACTAAACGTTACATAAACTATAATTTCAACACGTCAGTCTATGTTATAGCACGGTGTGGCCTGGAATATGATTACAAAGCTTTGAAATAACGTTGTCTCAGTTTTCAAGACATACAAAAAAAACCGGAGAGAGAATATTCCTTTGAAAAGTTTACTAGTAGGCCCAGTCTATGAGCGAACACTTGGTCATTTTCCAGAATATCTGAATATTTAACTGTTTTGAATTTGCCAAGTTTGTAATTTAGATGACCAAAATTTCTGTTTCTTATTATAAGAGTTATTAAAAAATTAAAATACCACAATATTGTAAAATAGCAACGTTACGCCTTATATTAAGAACTTCTATAACATAGAACGATCTAGAAATAATTTACTCGCGAACATATCTAGAAAATGAACAGCTTTAAAAAGCATAAAATGTTACATTCGAATACTACGGAAATAAATTATATCACAGAACATGTACGGATGTTCATCTCCAGCAACCAAGCATACCTACAACAAGAGAGGCAATGTACGTACCAATGTAACATTGATGCACGTTCGCGTAATTATTTTTTCCGTGGAAAAGCAATAATTGTTACATGTTCTGAGCGTGTGTTTGTAGCCTCAGTTATCCAGCATGAAAACGGAATGCGCCGTATTATATTGTGATCTGCGGCCTGTCCGATTCAACAGATTTTCTACAAAAAATTTGTCTGACACATTTCCCATTCTAAGATGAACTGAGTGAGATGTTATCATAAATGTACAAAGGTCTTCATAGAAAGTACCCGTTACTCCTGCCAGATTTTAAAGAAAACTGATTTTTTTTCTACAGACTTTCGAAAAATCTTCAAATGTAAAATTTCAAGAAAATACTTCCAGTGGGAACCAAGTTGTTCCATGCGGACGGGCGGACGGACGGACGGGCGGACGGACGGACGGACGGACAGACAGACAGACAGAGAGACAGACAGACGTGACGAAGCCGAAAGTCGCTTTTCGCAGTTTTACGAACGCCCCTAAAAATGGGCCTAATAAATTTAAAAACATGGACAAACTTATCAAATATAACATGTTGGAGATGTGAGAAATGCTTACAGCATTGCGGGTGTGTAAACTGAAAGGGAGTCTCTCGGGTGTTGTAGGGTGAATAAAATGATAATATTGAAGTGGAAGTGATAGGAGTGTGTGTATGCTGGTTTCGATTAGACAGTGGTATGCTGCAGCTAGGGCAGCATTGAACATGGCAATGGACCTTTAGGTTTCACAAAAAGAGGGCAATTCTTCATAAGCCGAGTAACTACTTAGTGCCGAAGATGAACTACATTAATTCTGGTTGACATTTCCACAATGTAGATAACCGATGAACATAGCCTTGGTAAATATTTGACATTCTGCTTCCTTTCTAGGAAGACATTTTTTCAATTATTTATGCCGGTTTGGTCCTGTATGAATTTTTAAATAGGTCTCTTCCAAAAGCCTGTTGGTTCTGAAATTACAAATATTTTCGAAGAAGAGAAAACGTCTCCAAAAATGTAGGTGTTTTAGAATATAATGCGTTCTAATTCGATAGATAGGTACCAAATTTTTCGAGAACCATCTTGCCCCCCTTTTCATCGTAGAAGACCCACTGTCATGAAAATAAATGCAGCAAGTTCCTTCGAAAAGTAGAAAACTTCTAGCGAATTATTCGTCATCACCTCTCAGAAGACCATAATCCTAACACTCAGGGTCGCAAGAACCCCAAATTTGAAAAGACTTCAAGTGTATGAGAAATCCCAAGGACCATAAAGGCAGGAACGTTTTTCGATAATTCTTATACAAAGCTTTCCTCTTATATCCTTGTTGAGTTGAACTGCTACATCTAACTGGACCTTTGATCTTTATATATGAAGAGAAAATAACCATTAACGTTGCCTCTATCTCTGCCCCTCAATGAGGCAGTTGTCTCCCGTCCATACAGCGCGATGTTCTTGTATCATCCTTTTCTTGGTGGCTTTAGTTACAGACGGCGAGCCGCCATTTCTACCAGGATATTATGTATTTATAAAAAGGCAGAAACTGGGGATCCAGAAGCGAATCTGAACCGGTGTTTCAAAATTAATTACCTCTTATTCTCAGCGCCTTACGGTAAAAATAATGTTCACATGATTTGACTTTCTAACACAGTGGAAAATATAGGCCATACTCTACCAATGTGTCTCATATGATTATCACAATTAACAGTGATTACTGCCCTAAACAACATTAACCGGTTCTTCTTTGTAATGGAGACGGGCTGCGTTTTGAATCTGTAAATAACGAGTGTTAGTAAATTTAAAATGTCATGAATATTTTTAATAAATAATTAACGCCATACGGACACCTAAGGCTTAGGGAAAGAATATTTCTGCCTTAAAATCTTAGAAAAGAAGATTGCAAGTGACACATTCTTCCGCCGAAACGTCGGATGGTGCCGACAGCGTATTGCGTACGCATCACATACGGCCTATATACATTTAGAACCTTATAGTTGACACTTCGCCTAAATAATTTTATTAATTTTATTGACATATCATATTCATAAACTTTTAACATATGCTACACAGCTATACAATTTTCTATTTTTTGCTTGGGTTTCATGTAAATTGTACACGTTTCATACAAATTTACTGCGTATTTCTCACGTCCAGGGGGAGATTTCATACATGACTTGCAGAGTTTTCTGCTTTCCTGTTCTTGTATAGCGGCCTGATGATGTCTGGATATTAGAACCGAAAATAGTCACCAGAGAAAGTTTAAAATTAGCTTGTTGTTGTGTGTGACTGATAAATGAATAAATATACATTTGTGGCATTATGTTCGAAACAGTCCTCTTTTGCTTTATTACAAGGATTCCAAAAAGTGTCAGTATTAACTATCATTCGAATTTAAGATTTTTAAGAAATTTGCGTTACGTATGTTACAAACCGTTTCCCTTTTCTTTCCACTACTGATCAAAATTAAGGTCCACACAAACTTCTAATTTTGAGAACAGAAAAATTTTGATGTAGGGAGGTCAGTGCCGTAGGGTAGTTGGGGAATCCCCGGAGTTGGTCTTGCAAGAGACCCTTCTGGGCAGAGAGGGCCGTGTGCGCTGGAGGCTTGTTATGATGAAGGAACCAAGTTTGTCCCCGCCAGTGTTCCTACATATTGCTTTCATACTGCGATTGGTAGACGCCCTAAATAGGTCAGCAATAATTCTTGATTCACCGTTTGTCCTTTAGGAACGAAATCAGAATGCACGAAATCTCGACAGCTGAGGAAAACAATAACAATGGCGTTCATATTTGATCCGATCTCTCGCCTCTTTTACGGTCTTGGGAATGATCTTAAATTACACCTTAAAGAGTGCTGATTCATTTCGACATCGTACTCACAGACACACGTCTGATCACACGTGGCACTTAATGTCATGAGTCTCCTTCCGCTTCAGCCCGCAGAGGAAGTCTATGAAGATGCTCAGTCTCTTCTCGTTCAACCACGAGTGGTCATTGAATTTGGCGGAAATACGTCATATGATGAAAATTTGGTCAAAATCTGAAACGTTATCTTACACACATTCCTCCTCCTTTCGCCATTTCCCGCTACGGTAAACGTTGATCTCAATAAGCAAAGATATTTTAAACGTCTCACATTTCTCGATAACCTTATAAATGTTTTCGTCATTCAGGTGCCGTCGACTGGCTTAATGCCTAATCGCTGAATACCACGTTTCATAAATCATATATTTCCTTAGCAGTTTTACACTTTTCGCAAGACTGTTTTATAAAAACACCCCCTACTCTTAACGACATTTTTTAATTACCAATATACACAGCGTTAATAACAAATAATTGTCTTGACAACAAAACACATTAGGAGGGACTATAAAACAGCAAAAAAAATCCCGAAAGTCTACCAAACCAAGCCCGTTTATCACAGGCCATTGTATGACTTTAAACGGAGGATGCACTTGCGGACCGAGAAATTGCTGGGGGTCCTTTGTAAGCTAGAAAGAACTTACAGAGAGGACCACAAGGTTGTAACCATAACCAGTAGTAGAAAATATGGTTTATTCAGTATCTCAGTGCCAAGTTCCCGCAGTTTGTGGTTTCAGACAGCAGAACCACTTCCTGTTTTTTATTATTCCATAAAGTTTGGTCTCTGAGTATTAAAAACAGAATTTCTTAAGTTGCTGTGTTAGGTAGTTTTGACACTGAGTGTATAGGCATAGGAACAGGAATTGTTTTAAAAAAAAAATATATATATATATATTGTTCCAAACTCAGTAATAACTTTGGAAAGTGCGAAAATACCTCGTTAAAAGACAAAAGGGGGTTTACTCTAGAACATCATAACATATTCGACTTTACATTCCGTCTGTACATGCCTCTACGTTCGGCACTGTAAAAAAAAATTAGGTATTAAAACAAATCTCTGGTTCGTTGTCATCGTGATACTGCGCACCCGGTGGGAACGTTCCGAGTCCCTGACACAAACCTTTCACAGTCAACAATCAAAGGCGCCCTCTACTGTATCACCGCATTTCCCCCCTAAACATTCTTCCTGGATGTCCGAAAGTAGAGCAAAGCTTATGAATTAATCTCTTATCTTTAGTAAAGACAAAATACAGGAAGACATAATAAACAAGCAGTTTCGGTAAGAAAATATAAGGCTATATTTTTTTAAAAACTGCAATGTATTGCTGTGCGTTTGGATATATATACATACAGGTCTATGTACATGCGAACTTGTATATATATGTACTGTGTGTGTGTGTACATATATATACACACACGCAGAGTTTAGTACGAAATATAAATTTACAACCTTCTTTTCTTTCACCCGGGATAAGGTTGCTTTCCCTGTCAATGTCACAATATAAAAGTAGCTATAACTTAAAGAAAGATGACACATTAAGAAATTAAAACCTAAATTTGTGACTAAAAATTACAAGCAATTTCAAGCATATTTTCTACTGCAAAGGCGTTTAGTGCTGCAAATACATTATTATTATTATTATCATCATCATCATCATCATCATCATCATCATCATCATTTTCATTTCATGGAGAATTTATAACTTAAGTAAAGATTCCTTACAAATGAAATTTGTCGGATGTGACGTCTGACGATTCTTGTCGTAGCCACGTTACTGTTGACTTTGTGAAGGTAAACAGTCATATGACACCACACTGATGATGAGGATGATGATGATCATGATCATCATAATCATCTTCTTCTTCTTCTTCTTCTTCTTCTTCTTCTTCTTCTTCTTCATTGTATAAAAGTGTCGCCTTACCAAAACTGGAATACTCTTTCAAAAGCCGAAACTACTTCCACAGATCACTGGCATAACCCCTGCCCCGCGCACCTCCCATGTTGTTATTTCTGACTGTAGGAAAGTGAAAAGCATGATTTTGATGTCCTCTAACGCCACACCATTCCTAGAAAGTTTCGTAAAAACTGGTTCAAAGATTTAAACGCGAACATACACACATGCAAGGAGCATGGTGAACTCAGATGTCCACATTTTCCTTTCTACTGCTGGAGGCCTAAAGGTGACTGGAAACAAAAGATACGAATCATGTTTGAAGATCCGACCGCAATACTTGAACATCGCTTTACCAGCTGTTGCTACCGTACGTGTAGTAAGAAGAGCATGCAGTAGACGTCATCAACAGTTCTAACACTGCACGTCGACAAACAGCTGAATTATCTAAAACGGCAGAAAAAATAACGTCGCTTTACGGATTCCATAGAAACATAAACCGCAATACACAACAGGAAAGAGAAGAAATAAGGAACAACAAACACAAACATGACAAGGAAAGTAAGCAGAAACGTATGACAATGCTCAGGTAAGCCATCACGTGTTCACCTGAACCCATCTGTCAGTTCGCGTTCTTCATCCGTTTTACTCCCCTTTCTTCTTCTTTCACATTTTATGTTCTCAGTTTCCGCCCAGAGGAGTACTTTAGTATTCTTGCACAACACAAGGAGGTTATAGATCCCACAAATGGAAAGCAGTCCTTGACTTTAGTCGCTTCTCAAGTCCCAAAGGAACGCTACGTTTCTTTCTCCGCTAAAATAATCATTCCCTTATTTTATTTTAACCGTTTTTATCCTAGTTTATTTCCGTAGTAGCTTTTATATAAATTGGTTAAAACTTCTTTATTCCTTGGTAAACACTCCTTTATTAAGATATAACGTGGATTCAAAATCAAATTACTCTATTCCTATTTGTCCCAAATTTCAACTTCGAACAAACTGGTCAAACTTCATTAAATGCGAAGTGAATATTGTCCCACTTGAGTGGACCGCTAAGTATGAAACCACTGTCGTCTTAAGGAGAACAATCATGATTTTGCTTCATTGTCATTAGTTCAATTACTTTAAATCTATTTTACAGACGCTTTCAGCAGCTGAGCATAACGACATTTTCAAATGTTAGGATGTTTAGTTATTCATGGGGTAGAAAAGATAAGAAACGAGGGACTGTGGCCTACTTTGACAAGATATCGCGCCAGTTCCCTGGAGAGACTGAGTATGATATAAAATATTCATTCAGACCATCGATTTGAAAAAGAAACCTCCCGAATAATGATAAGGAATGTTAAAAAGAGGATAGCGAATTTTATTACGCATTGGATATGAAAAGCAGTACATCTACAAGTTGAACGATGAAGTTGGTACGCGATCTGCTTCTGCCAAGCAATTGTAACACCGTTCTAAATTATTCGTGTGTAAGTCTTGAAGGTAATTTACCTTACGTGTCAGCTCACCGCTCTCAAATATGTCGCTACAAAAAAAAAATTCATATGGTTTGGCGGACCCTGATTTTATAGCCTATAATTCCAGAAAAGCGGGCCATTATCGACTGAGCTACAGCATACATTTCGTCCAGCCTTCAAGCGTAATCTTCTACTTTCACTTTCCTTCTTACACTTTGTATTGTTTTTCTCTTTCAAATGTTTTTACAAGACCATCCTGCCCGATTTGTCTCATATTATGAGTCTCTCTATTTGTTAACTGGCGGCCGGCATGGCCTAGCTGGTACAGCAACACGCTACGGACTGGACGGGCCGGGGATCGAAACCCGGTATGGAGAGAAATTCTACGCGCCATCGAGACCAGCCTCGAGGCCCACCCAGCCTCCGTTTCAATGGGTACCAGTTCTTTCCCGGGAGTAAAGAGGCCGGAGCGTGGTGCTGACCTCACACATCGTTCTAATGCTAGGTTGCGAATGGGTTGGAGCTATACTTCTGTATCCCTTCTGTGCCTGCGTAGACAAGTATCGGGCGACCTTTACCTTTATATATTTTACAGGTATTAGACAGGAATATTTGCATGGGCAGTTGGTTCATCGCCAACCATTGACTAACATTGACAAAAACACATATGCCTGAGTGATATTCAAACACATGACCTCAGTAATACAGCAGTAGAAGACAGCAGACCGCTTGGACCACGCTTCTAGTGTGTCGGCTGTAAGTAGCCCTGTGTTATCTAAAAAGTTATAGTCATTACATCTGAATCTTCAGATACACATAATTAGACAAAACTGCGAAGAGACCGAACCTTTAGCTTACGCAGCATCTCTTCGCTGTCAAACAGCTCAAACGTTTGTTTATTTTGATTTTTCCTGGTTCTAAGACGCGTCTGGCGCTCCAAGTCCAGTAGACGTTATGCTAAGTCTGGTTGTTTAAGACGTGTTTCCTCACCCTAGCTAGAAAATACGGGATACAAAATTTACAGCAGCGCATTAATATAAAAGTTTTAGACAAATCCACAGAAACTGCAAAAAAAAATTGCAGTAGGTTGTCATGTTTATGATGAAACAACGCCTCATGTTTGCTTGCTTAAATGACATAAAAGATTCTTTGGCGTTAGAAAAATATGCACAATAATTCCAAATCGGGCTGATCCAAAACCTCAAAAACCGACGAAAACACAGAGAAATTTCGATATTTGAGTAGGCACTGATCGCCGTTCCGATTGTAGTTATAGGCGTAGTGATTAAAATTGATGCTCTAGATTTTGGTCCGAGACTTGGACGTGATGAAGGTGCTTATATTTCTAAAGCACGGCCGAAAAATGGATGCCATGAAAACCTGAACTAACCGTGTTGAAGGAACGGGAAAGGAACAACACCTTCTGAAGAGTGTTATCACTTACGACACATCATAGGTATTCCAGTACGACACCGAAACTAAAAGACAAAGCCTCCAGTGGACGGCAAGAACGACACGCTCCAAAGAGAAGAAAATTTTGAGTGCCTTTTTCAGTACCAAAGGGATCTTGCACCACGACACCTTCCAGGAGCGTAACAGGTTGACTAACACTTCTACAAAGATGTCACGAAGCGTTTAAGAGAAACAATGAGTCACAGAAGGCTGCTGCTGTAGCCCCACACGTGACTTCTTCATCATGACGACGCTCGTCCTCATTTAATGTCATCGTTGAAGCAATTTTTGGCAAAAAAGTAAATCCCAACGCCCAAATACCCACCATATTCGCCAGATCGCCCTATTGGGATAATTTTTGTTTTTCTAAAACTGGAAATTTTATGAAAGGGCGAATTTAGACGAGGGGTAGCCCATAAAAATGTGTAGGCTACGACAGAGAATTTAAACAGCATTCCCAAAAAGGACTTTCAAGAACATTTTGAAGCGCGACAGAAGAGAATGGAGAAATGTCTTACAAATAAAGGGGACTATCTGGAGGAGACAAGTATTGAATTATCTAGTTCTTGCTAATAAAATTTCTACTAACATAATCTCATTTATTTGCCTTACCATCAAATACAACTCTGTTGAAGCATATGTACGGATGAATTTGGTTAGACAGTTTTAATATTGTTTTAAACTCTGCTTCATTTAAGAACGAGACAAGCACCTTGTATAATTCACGCATCCTATACACGATTGATTTTCATGGGACTGAGAAACCGGGACAGCTCAGTTAGTACACTGACTGGGCTGCGGGCAGAAACATTTGGAACAGGTTCAGAAATTTATCCCTTATACACAGCGCCCAAAAAGGCACTGGGGCCTACAAATTTTAGTCGCAAAACGTGAAATACTTAAACTGTTTAGAAGAAACACGTTGTGATCGCGTGAACTGTTTTCATCTGGCTCTGGATGGAACCCAGGGGCCGGCTCTTTTGAACATGCTAATAAATCATCGGCTTTCCATAAAAGGACAGAAGTTTTTTTCAGCTGAGCTCTCCTGAGATGTTGTTATCCGGCATACATTGGTAGTTACTTACGACATTTCGGGACAACATGTCGGTCCCTTGAAGATGGGACAGATAGGTTGTCCTGAAACGTCTGTAACTACTAATCTACGTTTCGTAACAACATCCCAGAAGAGCGAAAATCTCATTTACACAGCAGCAGAAGCCTGAAATCACGCGGAATATTATCTTCTGCAGAAAGATTCTGCTTTGTGCCGTTAATATTTTGAAGTAAGAAATCCGGCAAGAAGAAGAAGAAGAAGAAGAAGAAGAAGAAGAAGAAGAAGAAGAANAGAAATCCGGCAAGAAGAAGAAGAAGAAGAAGAAGAAGAAGAAGAAGAAGAAGAAGAAGAAGAAGAAGAAGAAGAAGAAGAACAACAACAACAACAACAACAACAACAACAACAAGAAGTAAAAGTGAGAATGATAAGAATATGTAATACTTCAGTCTTTACTTCACAGAAGACACACCTCATCTCCATCATAGAAATCAACCACTTAATTATGTTTAGAGATAAAATAGGTGTTTATTCTCAGAATCATACCAAACACACAAATACACTCTGTGGGTAAAATGCAGAGCTTTCAAAAGCTAAAGCATTTGGTATATGTACTGGCGACTCCACTGGAAAGGGTTAATTAATTAGAAGGAATGATTTGTCCTTTTTGAAAAACGTAACGAATGAAACATTCTGCAATAGCATACAATTTAAATTCGGTGACCCAGCGTTCTTTGTGATAAATATACATCATGATGTTGTATATGCGGAAAGAATGACACAAATAAAATCCATGTAGTTCTGTCTCTTTCCTTACTTTTTCTTGTTACCTTTTCACTTTGCGATGTGGAGGCTAAGAAGAGAGAAGGAAAAAGAAGAGAAGACTGGAGTCAGTGAAGGCAAACTACTGAGTTGGTTCATTAGTTTTATGTGTTGTCACCCCAAAAGAAAGGGGGAACAGTAGGCCGCGTTCCGCTGTTGTATGGAAAAGAAAATTCCAGTAGTTGCTAGAGTTCATTATTGTTGGTTGGGGTCTATACGTTTTTCCTCCCGCAGTCATGGATGGTTTTCTTACACGCACACATAGCTCCTTAATTATCAACTTTGCCAAATTGGCTTTTGCTCAGAAATACCCACTTTCTCTCACACCTCTCCTCCTAGCTTGTCTTCATGACTACTTTTCAATTCTTTCGCAGTCCTCCTCCAATCTACTTGCTGTCAGAAAGAAAACAGACTAACTCCTTTCTTTGAGATGAAAGAAATAATAAACCCACGTAACTTCATTTTTACTATTATTATTATTTTCTGCCTTTAACAGATTAACGCCAAACAAGTCTCGTTTTCTCTGACAAAGTAACGCAACTAATTTATAAATACGCTAATTAACTGATATTGATTTTGCAACACACAATGTTGCAAATCATGGACCTTGCAGCTTTAACTATTTGTAATCGCGCCTCTCACTACTTCAGCTGGTAGAACTGCACTTCTGTTGTCTCAATGAAAATTGGATCGTTGATGCCGGCACTGCTTCTGTAGGAAGAGCACAAACCAATCCTCTAACGGCCAACTTATTCTTCTTAATATCCCCTGTCTGTTTAGGCCTCCCAGGTTTTGCTTTCCTCACAGATTTCCTATGTAAAATTTCATATGATTTTGGTTGAAACCCCTGAAGGAAACGGACCACTTCCAAGATTTAGGAATAGATAACAAAATAATAATAATTTGTATTAATGAAATAGTATGAGTATTATAGATTAGATCCTTTTGGTTATGCATAGAGATTAGTGGTGGTCACCGTAATTAATCTTGGGTTTTATAAATTCCTGTGTGTTTATTGACAAATAAAGGAAATATCACTAGCTGTTCAAGAAGCCTTGTGCTCCATGAAGTCACCTTCTATCTTGTCTATCGCATGCGTGTTACACTTCCTCAGCATCTTATTTTCCTCGCCTTGATAGCCATACTATCATTGCCTGGTACTTTGAACACATGGTGTAATATTTTGAGCGATCAGAACTTCACAAGTCGATGCATATAAATAGTATTGTTGTTTGGAGTGTGACGGTGTGTAGTTTGGTACAGAGATGCCGACTTTTCGGAGGAACCTGCTGGTTCTATTCTTAAACGATCTTTCCTGAAGACGAGGGCAACCCTTTCCTCAAAGTCTTGGTAAAAATCGTCAAAATTTTACGGCCTTACAATCCAAAAGCCGGTGATTATAATACGGACCGCCTTGTGAGCAATTTGATTCTGAAGACGGACGCAGCAGACTTGACCGAAAAGTTGGTATTTAGCCACCAACTCCCAAAAGAAAACGCTCTTTAGATCTCGTCGAAGATTTGTAGCAATCTATTCACTAAATTGTGCCATGTAATATTCAACAAGAGCGTAATCTCATTTAAACAGCACTGCTTTGAAATTATGAATTATTGCATACTCTGTACACTTCTACTTGCTCGGACTTTTATTCATTTCTGAAACTAATGCAGCTTTCTGGGGGGCCCCCCCAGACACACACCACAACACACACACACATATACACACGCGTACACAGGCAGGAACCAAAAATAATTTCAAAAGAGTGCTTCTACCCATGACTGCTTCCTCCCTGGTTTCAAGCCCCCAAACCACAACCAACTTCTGACCCTTAATGCACTGCCGATCAAAGTCAAAATTTATAGAGTTCACAATAATAGGCTACACCACGGCATGCTGCTGGAAGACTAACGTTCCTGCAAGAGGCGGCCGAGCTATATGCTAGATTGTTAGAACAAAACGATGTAAAACTACGCTGGACAGCTCTCCAGGGACTCGTAACAAACCGATCACTCCAACCGGCGTAGCGGCTGGTTTCAAATGTGCCCACTTAAAAAAAACTAACTTCTGTAGTAACAGAGCACTGCTAATACCAAAGGCTCGTGGAGATATCTTCACAGTAAATATCGAATGTCATGGATGAATGATTGCAGCTCCTGCTTCTCATCAGGTCATGGGTTCAAACCCCGTCTCTCACACTCAGTTCACATGTATTCGTGAGCTTCCTCCACATTTTCAGGCTAACGTACCGCCTCAGTCTCACAACGATCGCTTCCTCTCTCACATTTGTCTGCTTATTATTCACCAAACTTATCATTCGACGACTGGACCCACGGCCACTTTGAACTACTGATGTCTTCTAACGCTTTGTCAGTGGTCTTTTAGCGACGCTGTTAGTATCTACGTTTTATAGCATTGATGGCAGATGGAAAATGAACGAATGAAAAGTGCAAAGAAGAAACTGAAGTGCCAGGCGGAAAACCTGTTATCTTGTCACTTTGTACTTGAAATTATTCACACGGACCGCCATTGTCAAATAAGCCACAACTGCAATAAAGTGATAAACAAATAAGTACAAGGCATTTACATAAAAACCATTTTAATTTTCGTGATTTTAGGCTTCCGCCGCGATGCTGATGACATGTGCTCTTCTGGGATATTATGCAGCGTCGAATGGGAATACTTTACCGACGTTTCGGGACAACGTATCGGTCCCATCTTCAAAGGTCAAGAAGTACAAGACTTCTTCTGGGATATTATGCAGCGTCGAATGGGAATACTTTACCGACGTTTCGGGACAACGTATCGGTCCCATCTTCAAAGGTCAAGAAGTACAAGACTTCTTGACGTTTGAAGATGGGACCGATACGTTGTACCGAAACGTCGGTAAAGGATTACCATTCGACGCTTGGTAATATCCCAGAAAAGCCCAGATCTCATTGTAATTTTGCCCAAATATGTTACTGTCACCCAAGTTTGCGTTTTCTCCAAACAAAATAACAATTGTCTCTTCCTTTGCATATCGCTCGAAGCTCGGACCGTAACAACGTTACATGACACATTACACTTCAAATTCAACACTGCTATACCCAATCGTTCTGAGTAGTTCGTTCCCAATTTCTCACTTTTAGTCACAGTTAAGTTTAACTATTTACGCACACGCAATTCAGCGTTTCAGTCATTTACAGCAGAGTGGTGCTGTACCTGCATTAGACCACGACCATTTCCTTCTGCGTGTTTTGGAATTTCTTACGTATTAACGTATGAAAATTGGACATTTATACCGATAGTTGCTGAAAATGACGTCAAAGAATCTGTGAACTGTTTGGCGACGCTCTCAGCGTCCAGATTACATACCGTCGATGGCAGATCGCAGACATACCACATGTTTTAATGCTACGAGAGGCCCAATTCTGCATGATTCTAGTAAACAAATACGGATTATTTTCCTAAACTACATTGGGTCTAACCTCCTGATCTCTGTAAAGGAGACGGTCTCTGTTCTCTGTAAGGCAAGAACGGAATTATTAACACCATTTCATATAAATTTCAAGCTATAAGGTGTTAATATGCTTCAGACCCCTCAAATGAGCTTTAGAATCATTACTATTGGCCCCCAGTACACCGTAAATTAGAAAGCAGCTTGGACCTACTTGAAGTCTAATGTAACTATCACTGCACAACGGGCTGCAAGCGACGTAACCAGAAGGGTCAGAGCAAGTAACATGTTCGTACACTTTGACACTTTCACACACAATTGGATAGTGAATATTCTTTACATAACTACATTCTTCGTAACTCAGTGCGCGCAGCGTAGAATGTCAGAACAACCAGTGAATAATAAATTAGATATGACGTGGCAGAAGGCGGACGTGGCAACATTTAAGCTACTCTTTCTCAATAATTCTTGACGGAATTATGAAAAACACGAAAGCCTCGGAATATCCAATTTCAATTTCAAGATTTAAACACAAGACCCTTAGGACACGAAGGGCGTAGCTATACTAACGACACGGTAGTACCAACTGGTACATGTTGTGACATGTTTAATTACGCCGTGGATTGCTCGGTGAATATGCTGGCTACTGACAAGGTGACAGTGAGTAACAAAGCAGAAAAGAATCTCGAACAGAGCTATGTTGGCCTGATTTATGTCACTGTCCTGGCATTTGTGAAGAACGAAATACTGCGGGAGTGTGTGTACTAGAGTCACTTGCCCCTTGTACGTACTGGACCATTGGAGTTAAGCAACATTCGGCATGGTTAGTACTTCGATTGTCCACCGCCTGGGAACACCGCGAGCTGTTGGCGTTTAACTTCTTTTATTTGGGGGCATCAGGTGGGGCAGCTGACGGAGACACTACGATACAAGCCGGAAGACCACGGGCTTGATTCCCGATGGAGTCACTGGAATTTTTCGTTGACTTAATTTTTCCGGCCGCGCGACGTCCCTGGGGTCGACTCAGCATCTAACAGAAATGAGTACCAGGAATATATGTTGGGGGGTAAAGGCGGCCAGTGCGTAGGGCTGACAACCTTACCACCTTCATTTGCCAATTGTCCTGAAGTCTGGGAACCTCAGCCTCCTGGGCCGCTAGGGGCCTGTCCAGGCCTGTACAGGGGTCAGTTTACCTTTACCTTGTAAATATTGAGCAAACTTCCAAATTCATAAAAACCGCCAAAATTCTTGGCCGGCTTAGCATTTATTAGTTTCTCAAAAGTCCTCTACCCCATAACTTTGTTCCTTTCTTCTTTAATTATCCCTGCATTTAGGTGAAAGGACTGCACATATATGCAAAAATTATCAGTGAGGATAAGCAGCCTCATGGTCGACATTTGAAAGCTGGACCTTTACAGTACGAGGCAAGAGAAATGTCTACTGATGCATGTGGGCCTATATGGATTATTAAGTTTCCTGGATATGCAGACAGACAGGGAAAAATGCTAATAAGGATTAGTCTCAGTCCCTGAGCACGCTGTTTCACGGTGCAGAGTGAATTGCTGACTTTCTTTTCTTGTACTGAATGAAAAGTACATTACCTTGCATTCAGGACACATTTCTTTTTGTATACTTTGTAGTGAGACTGTACTAAGTGGTGAGAGGTGGTGTTTCTACTTCGCTTGTCGGATTATTTAGTTACTTCTGCTAATTATCAGCGAGCAAGGGTCTTTTAATACATGGTAACTCCTTTCTATTTGTTATCTGAACACACTGCAAGTGCAATCACATTTGGAAAGCTTTCAAGATTCTGTTACGTCACAAGTGTTTCAGGTGAGAGACAGCATTTTTATGCCTTCCTTTCCGCGCCTTCACAACGAATGTTACAAAAATGCAACATTTCTTCTCGCCATGTCTGCCTTTGCCGCCTGCCTGCCAGTCACTGCTAAGGAATGGCTCACAGTATACTCAATACATATGATATCAGATGGTTTGATAAAGTTTGTTAAACAATTACCGAAACATTTAGTTTAAATTGGCCAACAATAACAGTCACCTCACGCGGTATCCTACGTATGTTTCTGTGTATAGGTTGTGAGCAACTGGCCAAATATTTATCAAAGCGTAAAGCGTTTATATAAAAATTTGATGAGAAAAATCATACACATAAGCCCCTTTTTTATGTCAAGTGCACCTTTATGTTACAGTAAAAAACCAGTAAACAAAGGTGCCTTCCGTGTCGCGGCATACCATAAGTGAAGAAATGTTGGATTGTTCTAAAACAAATTTTATATTGAAAGTACTTTGCATCTTCGCACAATCTGTTTCACGTTGTGTGTAAAGCAACATCAAAAACTAACATTCCCAAACTGAAGGCGAAAGCGCCAATATTGTTATGTCGTAATTTTCTTACTTGTTACTTTTTTATGAGAAAAATTATCGATTTATACTTTTCAGTGAATTCATGTGGGGCTAACACTAGCATAAGGGTGTCTTCATATTTAGATGTTATGAACCGATTTTAAGAACACAAAACACTTTTCCTGAATAACATTTAATTGACAACTAAGTAAATGATTAAAATTAAGTAATAACTACGAATGAAACAAAGTTATTGTAACTTCTGTGTATTTTCAATTCAGCGTTCTGGAGCTACTAATAAATTTTAAGACAAATTTCAGAATATCTGAAGTGGCAATTGGATCCAAAATATTTACTACTAAGTTTTTAATTTAAGGGCTAAATTCTGGCAGTGTTTAGCGTTAAGCACACTCAGGATGAAATTTGTTTATTAGGATTAAAAAGTAGATAAAAAGCCTTTAAAGAACAATAAGAAACAATGACAGGTACGATACCTGTTTTCATACACGACTTCTGCATTTGAAGCATGAAATCCATATAAATAATAAATAAAAATTTATTTCGTATCAAACAGAGAACAGATCACGTCTCCATTATACAACTAAGCTGATTATTGCTGTTAAATAAAAGTCTGGATATCCACTGTTAGAATCTTACAAAAGAAACAAATGCAGTCTGTGGGTGAAATGCACAGACTTTTAACGCTAAAGCAAGTTAAATGGCGCTCGAGGCATTTCCACTACAATATATCGCAAAGTCACCATGTTGGTCGTCCATTACATTGTAACGAAATAAAATTATAAACTTTTGGCCTTCAATGATATCACCATGCTACGTGTCACACGTAAAGTTCGATTGACTAGTTCGAAAATTGTAGCAGGACAAGCAGACGGGCGCAATGTTTTTGTACACGTATTTTTTACAAAATAAGTATAAAGAGACTTCTGTTTCTCTGGACTGCGGCGCTGCAGTACTGGGTGATTGGTGCCCGACGTTTCGGAACAACATATTGGCCTCGTCTTCATGGACTGAAATGTCCGTAGTGGTCTCGATACGTCGGTCGCCAAGCACGGAGACTTACACTGCACTGATGTGACAGCCTAAAAACTCGCAAAGTATCAGCAGGTTAGTAGAAACTTAAGAATACATTTGAACTCGACCACAGTTTCACTTTCTAGCATAGACCAAGAAGGGAGAAGAAATAAAGAAGGAAACTGGAAAACCAAGAAGAAATGCAACAACGCGGAAGGAATGGACATTATTTGGCATCAAAATACGATCATCCTTTTCTCTCTTTTCCCCTGTTAGATCAGCACATTCAAACCGATAGGCCGTTCTACAGTTGATCGGCTACGATGCCGGGTTGCTGGTATCAAGGGGCAAGCAATTTTTTGAATAATTGACCGGAGTCCGGTTGAAAAATGAATTACTGGGGAAAAAGAACCTTCCACAATATTGTATCGTCTTATATTTTATAGGATAGACTTTATATATAGGAGACGTAGTGAGAAGAGAGTAGAGGGGTAGGGTGGGGTGAGGTGGGGTTGGGGGTTGCAGTAGGAAGACAGTTACTGGGGCAAAGTGGAGGAGCAGAGGTCTCTAGGCTCCGACCCCTATTTCGTTCTACAATATTATCCGTGTCAAATTTTAACACTCCAGGGCTGGTTTATGTCACCGGTCAGCTATACATTATACATATATACCGATGGTATATCCCCTTCCTCGATGGTGGGGTCATCTCTACCCCCATTCCCTTCTTTGAACCCCCTTCATCGTCTACGTCTTTCTCACTTCCTCTTCGTTACTTCAATGGAAACTTGTCCAAATTTACGAGTTGGTAGCCAGCTTCGATCTGGTACTTGCGTGTGTGTGTTTCTCTCATAGTGTGCAGAATAACGCAGGGGTGTCCACACAACATCACTGGTTAGAGGTTAATTTCGGTAGAGTATTATTCATATTTACATCAAAGAGTTACAGAGGTGAGTTTAACAGAAAAGTTTCTGTATCAGTTCTAACTGAATGCGTACACTTTAATATGCGACAATCTACAGCTTAGATTTCATTTGGTAATAACCCTGTAAACAGAGCGGTAATAGTTATGCACCGCACGCTTTAACATTATAAACTTAAGTTTGCTCGTACGTTGTCTCATGTGCCTTTCACAACAAACAGTGACTATTTCTCTGCATAACAGTAACCAATTGGCCTACCTAACGGATGTGGGTAATATTCTGTGCGAGAAACGATCTGAACTTTTGATAGTGAAATTCCGCAGCTCATATTTCAACTTTTGTCTAAACAGAGAGAAATAGGATCTCGGCTGGACAAGTTGTCAGTACTTAAGAAAAGAGGTTCTTCTTGTGGTGAGAAATATTTTAAGAACCCGTGGACCTGGAGGTCAGCACTTCAAAATGCTTATGTGAAATAAGGTGAGTGGAACTGCAGGGAAAATACCGACTACTAATTCGTGGCGAATCCTTTAAGTTTTAAAGGGATAATCTAGGCTTGTATCTGAATATGCTGTCTGAGCAATTTGCTCATTTCAGTCATTTGGTTATACCGATATTACCTTGCCATTTTATACATCAGTTGTTTACGCAATGTCGCGCAGTAACTCAAGCTACGTAGCTTCGAAATCTTCAACATTCTTCTCCGCCGAATTAACTAAAGCAGTAATTCAGGGCATCTGCCTAAACTTATCCGTGATTTCAGGCTTCCGCCGCGATGCTGATGAGATCTGCCCTCTCTGGAGTATAAAGCAGATCTACCTAAACTTGTTTGCTTCTTCTGTTGATTTTGCATAAAAATTAATAGTTATTTTCAGAGAGCCTAATAAAGCCTGTTAACAGATTCATGCCGTCTTTCCAGCGATCTTCCAAAGCAGCAATTCCCTCTTGGTCTGTAAGCTACAGTTCCTTTGTGTTTATGTTTTATCATGCACTCTCCCGCACTCACCACCTTCGCAGACCATGCTAGCAGATTTTTCAGGCTGCTTTCAAGCTCTAATTTTTCTGCATCTTGTGTAGGTGTGGTAGCTGTTCCGAACCCAGCACAGGCTTTAAAACTGTGTGTGCACGGTAAGGACTTGTTCAACCTGAAGGAATGTAGAGGATGAATCCTCAATTCTACGCCGGTCTTGCAATTCTACATGTTGCATTTCGAAGGCAAAGACAACGTACACAATTTGCTGTATTTAATAGCTCTGGTTTGTTTATAATTTGATTGCTTAGACGCTGGTATTGGCACTGTGTATGCCAATGTGCCGCAATTAAATTCTCGCTGCTCCTTCTTCTCTAAGTCACTGAATTGCTGTACGAATGGAACTACAAAATCCTTAGCTCGACAATTTCGGCTGCGTTGAAAATTTAAATTATCAGTCATTTCTCCTGCGAACCACAGAAAAAATGAGACAGGAATGCACACCGAGCACTCATACTGCAGTCCTGTCCAGAACACTAGGTCTCCAGAACTGTCTATTCAATATCTACACTAAAACAACACAGCTAAAATTTCAACTAATTTTGACCCCTGCTGAGAGACGCATTCCAATTAAAGGTCTCACTTCCCTTTCTCTTACCTTGCATAAAGTTAGTCAGTTGCCTATATCTCCAGTTTAGTTTTCTCTCCCTGCTTGAAAAGGCTCGCCCGGGAAATAAACCCGGGAACTGTCAGTCACAATCATTATCGTTACTACTGCCTGCTGCTTCGCAATAATTCGTTATTTTCTTTGAAATTTTGATTATAAACGTAAAACAGCAGTTTTGTATAGCTTCGAAAGAAATATTAAGATAAGGGTTACACAGACAAAATCGATGTCATTACATTCTTCTGTTCATTATGATCCTGATTCTAGACTGGATGAAATGGGAAAAATAAGTAACCAGTTCCTCATGCATCTACAGACCGTGTGCATACCGGCCACATTTTAAACAACTTACGAACGGACACAATTGCACTTTACTCTAATTTTTGAATATCCGAAATCTGAAATAGTTTACTTACGGATCGCGTGCATCTAAGTACTGCTGGCGAGGATTAGGTTAAACAACCAAATTTCGCTCTGAATTTTCTGCGTTCTCATTTGTCATACTATGCAGATAAACTACACAGCTTCATGCCACGTAACTGATATTCCTCCAGGAAGTCGAAAAATATCCGACCTTTATGAAACCAGAAATTTTATAACCGTGTTTAAAACAGTCCGCTAGTTTACCCTCTTTTAGGCTACATGAATAAATTTCACAACTTCACATTATTGATTTCAGTACAATTATGATATTGTCTTTCCAACTGCCCCCATTTTGCCTCACGGTGTTTTCCTACCAAACATCCGTGAATCATTTTCCTCGCCTCTCGAATAAGTGCCAACCCACACTGCTTGATTCATTTGTAACAAAATGTGGCGAATATTATGTCAGTCCTTGTTACACGCGACGAATGAACGTGAGATACCCACCTCGCAACGCCACGTTTAATACCTCCATGCACGGGAGTCCTTCAGACGGCAGCAGTTTACTCAGGTGACCACACCTTTTGCGTAAACCAATATTTCAATGCCGTATTCACAATAGAACGCAACTTCACATTTTACTTTAAGGTTGTTCTTGTAGCAATATAATTCCGTATACACCAAGTTCCGAACAGGCTTAAAGAAGAAGTTTTTTGAAGTGCAAATTAAAATTAACAAATATTTAAATTACAGATTTTAATTTTAAAGCAGTTGGTACAAAGACAGGATATTTGTCATGTACCGTGGGGCTTTGGTGTTTCTCTACCCCTGAGGGGATGCGCAGTAAGAAGTCTATGAAAGATCTGCTCTGAAGAATGAAGAAGAAGAAGAAGAAGAAGAAGAAGAAGAAGAAGAAGAAGAAGAAGAAGAAGAAGAGACGTGTAAGAAAGAGCCATAGCGAACCTACAGTCTGTAAAGAAGGGAGCAAGATAGAGTGAAGTTTGGGCGATGGAATTGACTTTATACGTTATTCTACAGCAGATATATTATTCTTTTATTCGCTGGCATTGGTGGTGGGTTCCTCGCAAAGTTATTATCGCAGAGGTCCGAGATGCCTGTCTGCTGTGCTCCTGCAGATAACATAGCACCCTCCTTCTCACGGACAGAAGATGAATGCACAGCCTTGCTGTTTCAAATAGCTTCCATTTCCACTGTGCCAGCTATAAGGGACGTTACTTTTACAGCGCATAAAGGATGTATGGCACAGTGCTATGGGTCAACCAACGTGACAACGTGTACGTTGGCAGGTGAGTACCAACGGTTCGGAGGAACATCCTCTCTACATTTTCAAGGCAAATAAGTGGAAGTGAACGTGTCAGTCTTCGAAAATGAAGATGCAAATAATATGTTTCTCTGAAAAGTTTATACACTTAATACAAAGACCTGCACGGCTTCACATGCCACAATATCTTAACCTTAAGTTTTTTTCCTTAAGTATTTATCACATAGAGCCCAGACATGCACATGAAGCGTCTATTATTTTTGTCTGATTTTAACAAAAGCCGAAATATATCAGTATAGTCACTTGGCTATGGGCCGGAAAACGGGGGAGTCTTAATTCGATTCCTGACGAAGGCTAGAGCGTGCTGACCACCTCTGGGCCCCACGCAGTTTTCTAACGAATGGGTAAAGGGACGTCTATCCCCGGGAGTAGAGAGGCCAAGGAGTCAAGCTTACCGCCCGCTTCGATATAGTGCAGAATGTAAGAGAATGTGCTACACCTTCAGTCTTTCATACGTCTTCGAAGCGTGGTGATTAAATAGACGCCAGGGAAATTGTATTACCCTCAAATATGTAGAGAAAATTTCGCAGTTTTCTTTCCGTTGTCAAACCGGAAAGAATGAACGAACGTACAGTCTGTTTGGATGTTCAGGTCTAGAAAAATTAATCAGTGACAGAAGAGAAAAATAAGAAACAGTAAGAAGCAAAGAACATGAAAGGAAAATGGAAATAAATATAAACAAAGAAAGGGGAAAAGAAAGAAAGAAAACAGATGATTCAGTTTCTCAACAGACTGAAAGCACAATGTTTTTAGTTGGTTGTTAAAAAATGTTAATTATTTATCAATGCACGTAACGGATAACATAAAACTGAAAGCTGCGTCTGTGTTATGGTGTACAGCCACTGAAGGACAATTTAGATGTAATATGTATTTGCAAATTCAATTCATATATCACAGAAAGAACAAACGCCTCCATTAAATTAACCAGCTAATATTTCTTACAAAAATAAAATTAGAGCAAGTGGTACAAAAAATAAGCATCTTGCTTTAAAGGGTTAATCAGTGATGGAATAGTTATTCTAGCCAAACGACTTCGGTGTGCTTTCGCTTCAAGTTGAGGAAAATCTCTCTATGAACTGCTCCATGTAGGCGTTTTTACTTAGTGTCCGCTGTCACTCTTACATTTCGTGTAACAATTTATTCCCAATGTGAATCTTCAAACAATTTTTATAACCATGTTTCCAAAATTATCTAATTACTTATGTCAGGTATATATGTAATTCAGCGCTAGGCTGATTGTAAATAAAATATAGGAAAGTACGATTATATTCAAGGAAGCCGTCTTTAATTACTTAAATGTTCCATTCGGCAATCTTACACAGGGTATCTAAATTTTAACCCTTATACTTCCTAAAGCGGAATTAACACAGAACTCACAAATGTGTTACGAAATTTACTCCGTTCTATTTACAATGTGAATGTTAGCCACGTCTGTTAGAAGCGATGTAAAAAAGTATTGTACTAGAGACTTTAGATGGAAATCGAGTACTAATTCAGTCGTTTTGCTTTTAATTACAAGAGTTAACATTCTTAATTTGAATGTTAATGGTATTTATTTGTAATGTGGAGTTACTTCACGTAAGTGACACTAACCAGGAAAGCAACCATAATTCAAAGTAAACAGAGTCGGAGCAATCACTGCCCTTTCCGAGGTATCACAGATACAAATGAGAGGCGTTACTGACTTAATTGCTGCACTGGTTTCTCGGTTATTGTTTTAAAGAAAATGCCACGACAAACGGTCAAAACTGGTTTCGATACAGATCCCAGAACTGGTTTTCAGTCCGGGGTTTATATGGGAAGGAAACAAGTGAGAGGAGACTGGAATAAACTGTACTATTACGACTTTCCTGTTTTGTAATCTTCACCACATGTTATTAAGATTATCAGCTCAATAAGTGGTGATAAGAAAACTATAAGAAATACACACAAAATTTTCATTAAAATATTGAAGAAACGCTATATCCAGGTTGCAGAAAGGAAGACAATATTAAAGTTTGTGGTAAATAGATAGATTAGGAGGAATTATACTAAGCTTATCTGCTTCAGAACAGGGCCCACTGGTGGTCCTTTTAGAAGACAGTAGGTTTCCTGCCTTTCAAAAACGTCGAGAAGTTGCATGACCAGCTGTGCGAGTATAAAATGTCTATACAAGTAATCGGTTCCATTACGTGAGTTATAAGTATTGCTAAATAACGTTTACGCCTTAAATTTCACAACGGTTGTGAAATAACAATAAAATAATTTCACTGGCCAAGAAAATTATTTTAAAAATTAAGAATTTTCAGCTCAAAGGAAAAGAGAGCTCTGTGGAAGAAGTCATCAGCCTTGTTATGGTTGCAAGTAGCAGCGCCGTAAAACGAGATGCTGTGCCAACTGATGTCCACTTCATTCCACATCATATTGCCCCACGAAGAGCAGCAACACACTTTAATCATCCGGTGGGGATGTTTTTATGTTCATGGCATTTTATGGGGCTCCTTACACGACAGAAAGTACCCTGACCACAACATATGGCACGTTGAAACTCTCGCTTTACTTCGACCCTGTAAAAGACGCGGTAACTACATGTACAGCCTACATTAACAAAGGTCTGTATATTTCCCAGGCAGGGAATTTGTATTTTTTTAATTCTCACAACAAACAGAGATTCTTTCCCTAACTGCATTAACCGGTTGTTCTTTTTAATAGTGATGTAATGTTTCCTCTGCGAAATATGATTTGGATTTCCATGCATTTTTTTTTATTTCTCAGACAGCTTATCCACACGATAAGGTTTTTCCTTATTGTATCTCGGTTCCAGAACAAATGCTCAGTGGGTATCCAAAACCCACATTGAGCACTCTGTGCTCCTCGTGGGGCCATTCCAGTATCAATATCAAAATTCAGCTCAATAAAAGTAACTGCTCAACTTTTTCCCTCTCCTCTCAATCAAAAGAGTCCACTTCCCCTCATTTTACCTTCTTCACTTCCTACAGCTGTGCCCTGTGTCCAACGTTCCTGCGCCGGAAGAGCAAGCCGAGACTGCTCGCATATCTCACAGCCTACAATTTTCTATCAGTTTTGCTGTAACAAATGCAATGGCTCAGCCTTCCCACACTTGTACATTCTTCACTGATTCATAGCTTTCTTCGGGCTTCAAAATGTTATGAGAAAGAATTGAGATGAATACTGCATAAATAAGCACGTCTGTGAATATTTAAAAAAAAAAGTACTTTCAAATAGTAGCGACAAGTGTTACAGGTTAATACCAAACCTTCTAACTTCATGATGACATTCATTTGGTCGTTACGTAATTTGTACTGCGACAGGTATATAGACCCTTCCAAAGTGAGTTAGCTACAGAGTACAATCTCGTGCTTCTTCTTTCAAATTCCGGCATTTTCTGTTGTCCTTAAAGTCACAAAGGAGCTGTCTGCGTTCTCTTCGGCGTCTTCTCGTTTCCTCTCTCTCTCCTTCAATAACGTGTTTTAAAAGGCATGCGTGCGCAAGATGCGACCAATCCAGATAGCCTTCCTTCTTTTTATTGTATGTAGAATCCTCTTTCCTCATCGACTACATGTAACACTTCTTCACTTTTCACATGATTTGTCCAAATGATCTTCTCCATCCTTCTACAGCACCGTATTGTAAAACTTTCAAGGCATTTCTAATCTCTTTACCAACGTATGCAAGTTTTAGCATCATACAATCTATGCTCAAAATGTAGTATTTCGCTCATTTGTTCCTTAAATTTAAGTCCAAATTGCTGGTGAACAACTCATCTTCCGCTTAAATGCCGTTTTTGCTATGGCAAAACTTGATTTAATTTCACGTGCACATCTTGTGTCACCCAAATAGCTGAAATATTCTGCACTCTCCAGTTGGTTTTGCTCTACCGTAATATGCACTGCGGATGGTGGTCTTGAGATTGTCATTACTTTGGATGTTTCCCCCCTATTACATAGCGTCTTCCAACTTCAACTCGTCTATCAGTCACCCCTATAGTACCGGTTATTCCTTAGCCAGTAGCACAAGGCCATCTGCATATTTCATAGTGCTAATTACTTGTCTTGGTATTTTGAAGTCTCCAAACCCTTGAAAAGCTTACTTGGTAAGGCAAATCGTTGTACAGTTTAAACAGAACCGGTGACATGCAGGATCCTTGCCTAACTACTCTTCCAGTCTTCACATTTCTTGTCTCCCATGGACCAGTAGCACATTAACGCTCTGATCCAGACACATTTTCTGCTCAGCCTTCTTTCACGCCAGGCGGTACCAGTTTCTTTTATGATATGCATTAATTTTGTTCAGTTTACAAGCACAAATGCCTTCTGCCAGTCTATGAAGCACGCACACAATTCTTCTTCTACGTCCGAAGTTCGTTTTGATATTATTTGCAGCATCTTACTTGCACCTCTAGTTTCTTTTCCTCCTCTGAATTCAAACTGATCTCTTTCAAGGACGTTCTCAATTTTATTTTCAATCCTTCTCCCAAGCACCGCCGCTACTATCTTTGCTGTGTGTGTGTTGAGGCTGATTGTGCAACAGTCAATGACTTTGTAGCGTCTAGCTTTTCCTTTAAGGCAACCATTGTAACTTAAACGAAATTGGGCCACTCTCCATTTCAGTATAAGCTGTTGATTTTTCGTGTCCTTAGTTTGAGACCCCTTCTCCCAGAAACTTGAGTACGTCCCCAGGTACAGCATCATATCCCCTAGCCTTCTTACACTTTACCTCCTAGACAGCCTTTTAAACTCCACTGTGAAAGGTCCTTTGTCCTCTGCATCTACGTTGCTTCCTCTTCAGTCGACTACCAGGTTTCGAACAGCTCAACTAGTACTTGTCTCTCATCTACTGTTACATTCCCTGACAGTCTTCGATGCCAATGGTTTGAATCCCATGATGTTCTTTCAAACCTATTTCCTTTGTCTTCACGTATACTAAATCATAATAACACGCTTTTTTAAATTACATTACCTCCTCACATATTCTCTCAAAATTTTCTTACTTTACGCTGTCTGTGCCTCTTCTCAATTCGTTCTTCAGTGTTCTGTAGTTGTTCATTTCTTCTTCATTTTTGACATTCTTCCACTTCCTTCTTTCGTTCCTTTTACTGGTAATTTCTTGTGTAATCAATGGCTCTCTTGGCCGCCTCCCAACTCACCGTACTAAACCACTCATGATATCTAACAAACATTTATTGATATTGTTCCACCGCATTTCCACATTCCTATTTTCACATTCGAATCGCCGACTTTTTCTTCTAGAATACTTTGAACTTCTCCGAATTCCACCTCGGTTACCGCTTTCGGAAATTTACGATTTTCTTCAGTCTAATTCAAAACTTCTTAACCAGTAAGCAGTGGTGAGTCAGTATCTGTTCCAGGCAGTGTCTGTACATTATTCACATTGTTTCTGAATCGTTGTTTTACAAGTACACAGTCTAACTGATGTCAATTTCGATTTCCTGGCGCTTTTCATGTGTAAAATGTTAAATAGGGAATTCCTAGAACATTGATTTCACGATGTTCCATTTTATTGACTTTTAGCTGTCAATGTTACTGATATGGGATGCCTCTTATCTGAAGGAAAGACTGCAGAGTTAATATATATGCTTACAGTGAAATAATAATGGAATGATATTGGAACTGGTAATACTTCTAATTTCATAGGAGACAGTCCTCCGACTAAAGCTGGTAGTTCTTCAGTAGGTCCAGGGCTACTACTATTGTTAAAGGGTGAAATTTAGGGGAATAATATAGTCCAGGATAGAGGAAAAGAAATGCACAAAGAATAGCACCAAGACTGATTTGATTTTGTGGGGGGAGCAGGTTGTGAGTGTGAGAGGTGGCTGGAAATGAATCAAGTTCCTCTTCCCTGCTTGCTGTTTTGTGAGAGGTGCTGAATTTTCGGGTTTGACTACTAGAGATTTAGAATTTGTGTAATGATTACTGAGGAAATGGTAATAAGGAACGGACAGGATAGAACTGGCTCAGGATTGTGTTCGGTGGTGGACTTTGCTATCACCCATGCCGAAGCCTCGCTTTGTGACATTAAGTTAGCATTTAGTAACAACATAAAAATCGTCTTAAAGCATGCAGTGTAGCTCTGTCAATGGCCGATGCCGTGTATCTCAAGACGATCTTCATCTCTCCGTCCCTACTGTCTCGGTCTCCTCGAATGTCGCGAAAAGTCAGTTGCGAGTTTTTGCAGACGCTTGGAGACGCCGTGTCGGTCTCATCTTCGAAGATCAAGATGTCCAAGCGGAAGAAGGTCATGCCTCTTGAAAATGGGACCGGCACGCTTTTCGGAAACGTCGGCAACAAACTACCAACTGACGTTGCACAACGTCCCACAAGGCAGAAGATCTTTTCTAAGCCTTTTCGCGTCCCTGAATATTTACATTTTTTAAATTATAGTCTTCCTCAAAAGTCACATTCTATGAGAGGGCCTACTATACGTTGTGATCCCTCACAACAATTTTAATTTACCTCAGATGTCTACGATTACGTTTGGTTTAAAATTCGAATTTCGCAAACATAACTAAGGGCAACATACCTCCTTTAGTGTAAAAGATTACATTCAAGGAAAATTATTTCCTTAATACGCAAGTTACTTCTTTGAAACGAAGTTCAATAATACGCTTATAAGAAGAATAAAATAAACTTCCAGTCAAATTACTGTCCTTTTACAGTCCCACAACCTGATACTGATTGCGCACCAAACTCTACCATACTTACAACCTTCAATAAACACAGATATCTATATCTGGCTGCCTAACCAAACAAAAGGGGTGTGACAATACAATCAATAAAGGAATTCCACAGTGAACTGCACTTTATTTCCTTTTTAACTATTTGAAGCCTGAAATTTATCTAAATAACGTATAAAAATTAATTTCCTACCAAGCAGGGCATACAGTACCTTACCACTATGAAGACAAAGCGGTTAATATTATGGCGGGAAGTAAATATGGTATATTGTGAGAATCATATGACATACAAAAATACATTAAGTGGGCCAAATGCTGAGTTTTCGAAGGTAAAACTCAGTGATATACACTTTTACCATTGTTCTTTAAATGTTTAATATATAACGTGTAGCAAAACTTATCATATTACCTCTAGGCTTTATTGCATTTGGCATTATAAAGAATGAAAGCTTACAGAATGAAGAACTTAAGCCTTTATGTAATATAGAATGTACAGTTTGAAGAGTACGTGTATTCTCCTCTTTTACAATGTACTACTGTTAAATGCAAGAAGTCCTCAAAAGTTTCAGCTGAAAGTTTCTTCTCTAACTCGTCACCTAGTATTATTTTACAGAAAATATCTTTAAAGTATACAGAGCTATAGGCCTATTACAAAAAAACGCAATTGTAGAAATGAAAAACAACGAATCAAAGACTATAAGAGCGCATACCCAGCTCTTGTTTTACGCCTTAGTTGCGGTTTTGAAAAAGTAGGCCCAAACCAAAAAAGCGTAAATATAAAAAAACTGGCATCAGAAACAAGCCGTTAGCATAGCAGTGCAGTCAGGCAATGGGCGTTAAACAGAAAATAATACAGCGCGAATTAAGAAGTCGTTTAAGTCGACAAGGGGCGTAAAAAAGTTTTGAGATAAATGGGTGTAAAGCAAAGGCTGGATTTTTTTAACAAATAGCTTTTTAGTCAATTTTGGTTTATAGATTATCGAAATTATAAAACTCTATACTCAATTAATTATTATAACTTATTACGAGCATCTCATAAATATATACTGCTGTCAATCACTGCTCCAGCATTTATAGCCGTGACGTGCATAGCGAATATTACAGGAAATTAACTGTTTTTGCATAAAAATACAATGGGAAAACACGTATCTTTTGCATGATAAAAGAGGCATTTGGTGCCCTATACTGAGGCCACGGAAAGAGGTCTCATTATTGGTGGGAATAATGGTATTTCGGACTTCCTTCCTCTGCTTGCTCTTCTACTTTTCCTATCCCTTCTGCCCTATGTCAACCATCCGAAAGCTCTAGCCACTAACCAATATTGTCATGTGATTGTCATTATCAACATTTATCCAAAGGGAATGGTTAAACTACTCGAGACAAATATAAGGAATGCGCTGCAAATGGCAGTGGAATGTATTAACTGAGATGTGGTTAGGGTCGAGCCACTGGACTGCTCTCCGTGACTTGGCATATCTGCAAGACCATAGAGAAAGAAATGCAGAGTAATGCAGGAAAGGGTTTACACAGTATATCTTTCCCTCCCTTCTTAAAAAAAAAGATTTTATAATAATATTTCCGCTTCGCAGAAATCAATTTTATCTTGTCCCTTCCAGACACATGGTTCACTCACGTTACTTTTGTACATATCTTTCTTGAAGTGACGCATTTCACAACTACAAACAGTGCAACAGAAACCAGAGTTCTGTGACTTCTAATACAGGCCGTATGGCAAACCGGCAAAAGCAAATATTGACTGGTGGCAGGAGCAGACTGCGGCGAAGCTACCTTACGCAGTTAAGAACAAAAAAACTTTAAAATTTGCAACTTTATTTTTTGGTCTATTGCTCTACCAGTACTCGAAAGAGCATTGCTTTACAGGTTCCCAGCTTTTGCCCGCTTTTCTTTGCGACAAGGATATTTCTCGCACCACGAAGAACATGAGTATGGAGCAATGGTAGAATAATACAGAGGAAAGCCGACGTGCTCGGAGAAAAACCTGCACAACAATCTCTTTATCTACCGTATGTTGCAAGCACGCTGGCCCGGTAGAGAACCTGGACTTTCAAAGTGACAGGTCACTTGAGCCACGTACAGCCAAAAGAATTATGGTTCGCTGATGCTCGTGTGTAAGTGTTCTGATTAGACTAAGACGTATACACGAAATTACTACGGTTACAAAGAAACATGTAGTTGCGACACGAATTCTCTTGAAAACACCTTCATTACCTTGTCTGGTGAAAACAACTCGCCTGTCCTCTTCACAAACTATCTACTACTCCTTTCAACACAGGTCGCAAAAAACACCGTTTAAAAAACTTAAAAGTAGGGTAAGTAGCCACTGTAGAATTTTGTTTTCATACAGCAACAATACCACGGGTTATTTTAAAAAAGATGTGTCATTTGCTTCTGCTCTGATATTTTTTTTATTTCTCAACTGAGTCAGTGAGTACAGCCACTTCCGTCCCTCTCTCTCTCTCGCTCTCTCTCTCTGTCAAATTCTCTCTGTCTACTGTCACACACACCTGTGTCAAGAACCAATTTCTATCCCATTTCCTACAGGACGAAAAGAAAAGAAGATAATATGAAATAATTTACTTCGAAAATACTCCGGAAAGTGAAGTTAAAGCCAAGCTCTTAGGTCGGTGATGATGGCTAACTGCAGAGTAGCAGGCGCAGAGTAACTCCTTGTGCTACAAAGAACTTCGGAAATTGACAGTATCCTAATCGGAACGACAATGACAAAGTGAGATAAAGTTGCATTAAGATCGCGGTTTTAGGAGCGTTCGCAAAATTACCTGTCCTGTCCGAACGCAACAACTCCGGTCCCATTAAAAGGATTTTAATGAAATTTGATATTTAACTATTTTTAGTAAAAGATATATGTTGAGAAAATTTAAGTTTTGTTAAAATCTGTCAAGAATAATGGGTACTTTACATGAACACCTACGCACATTTATGATAGTATTTCGCCCACTTCTTCTCAGAAAGGGAAATGTTTCAGACAAAAGTTGTAGAGAAAATCAAAACACACGTTTTATGTTCAGGAACTTTTTGCCGAAAATCGTGCCGTTTATGAGATAATGTGTAGAAATACTGTAGATCCGGACAGGCCACAGATGACAACATAATATGGCGCATGCGCTTTGCATGCTGGATAACTAAGGCTACAGACATGCACTCAGAATATTTAACATTTATTGCCTCATAAGTGATTAATTCCGTCTGATCTCGTCAAACGTTTTACTGCAACACTTACAAAAACGAGAAATTACGCAACGCTTTATTTACGATTTGTTTAGCCAAGTTGTACGTCGAAAGAAGGCTACGAACAAAGGAAAATTCTCTTGGTTCAGTGCAGCATTTACACGTTACGTTTGAAAAGGGCGTAAAGTAGATGGAATGTAATTTCTTTCAAAAACTCGTGCGTATAATTTGCATTTATGTCGGTGACATAAATTTACCCTCAAAGCAATGTTGTGCAACACTCAATATTTTTTATATAGTTGACAGTGGAAAGTATGTCGGCAACAACACACACAAAATGCATTGTTTCCACTTCAAAATCGGTACGCTAAAGCGCCACATTATCACTTTACATTACCTATCTTTTTGGAATGTGACGCTCTTTGGCATTTCAGAAATCAACTACGTAGAGGTGCAAGACACTGCCCCTAAATGTTCAGTTTTCAGGCTAGAAGAGCCGACTATTATTTCCTGAAAATGGAGCAGCACCTTCCTCTGACGCGTCAGTAAATATCTTCCTCACCACAGAATCACATCCCCGAATAGGGTTAATTCAGCCTCAAAGGCGTGAAAATTTCAAGTTTCATAAAAAAATACTCACTAAAATCCAAGCTTTGGCTATTAACGGTTTAGTTACAGGAAAAATGAAATTACTAGACTAAACCCTTGAGGAATGGCGGGCACCTAAATTATAAGAAAATTCCGTTTCCTACCTCACTGAGTAGAAATTGTGTAAACTGTACAGAGACCAATCATTAAATTATGTTAGGGAAATGAGGGTTATTTATAGTGAGAATTGCAAGAAACGCGTACACTTTGTGCACAAGATGCAGAAATTCTGAATCTTAAAACAGGTGGTACATATAGTTGCGAAGTTACCACTAGGCTTTGTAAATCACATTGATAATATTCTGCATGTAGCACTCCGCATTTTGCACACACAGCACATTTACGTGAAATTCTGCGTGCATTCTTCTTGGATATTGTGCCTTGTATTATAATACAAATATACCAACATCCCTGAGAAAGCAGAAACCTCCATCTTCACGGTAGAGTTTTTAGGCAACGGGTTCTTCCTTAATGTTTTTAAATACCTACATGCCACACAGCGTCACATTCCAGAAATACCACACTAAGGACCTTATTTTTTCATGTTTCATGTGATGCTATTCTTTCTTTATAAAATAGGTTGGTTTTCATAATGGTGGTATGCCGTGTTTTCTGTGAGGTAGGAACTGAAATTTTCAGGCTTTCAAGGATTATTCCTCTTTCATTATGTGGGATCAACACAACATTGTCCTTTGTAATGCATGACGAACTTTGTGAAAATTAGGACTGTTATTTCAGCATTAAACATAAATATTTGAAATTAAATATTTGTTCAATTAAAAAAGTTAAGTGTTTTAATATGACGGCCTTAATCAATATGGATTTAAATTTCATTTAGCTGATAGATTCTTAACATTCCTCTTTCGTAATCGGGAGTTTCTGAAGTCTATTCCGGACTGCAAATTATTTCTCTGACATATGACCGTATTCTCCTCATTTCCTCCAGGAAAATAACGGTACGTACAATATGCAGCCACTACATGCTTCACAGTCTTTTCTAAGCATTCATATCAATCCAGCTGTTCAACACTAAAGAAAAGCCATTAAATGAATAAAGAAGTGTGACTTCTCTGGCCTAGTTCTTTTAATGTGAAGGCAGAATTATACTAAAAATTGTCACTTTTCCGCCTTTGTTCACATCATCTTGAAGATGGAGACAGGGATATAATAAGGAATTTTATTTAAGGAATTTTGTATCACTGCCCTAAAAATGGAGGCGTAAGAAATAACACGTGAATTGCCGTCATGTAATATCTAACACCAAGGGACGACAAACGTAAAAATTGTTCATATGAGTATTTGTACCGACCTGCCATAAGGAAATACGGTGTCTAAACTCGGAAAGCTAAGCTATGAAGATAAAAAGTTAATTATGTCCGTGTTCCACTTATTGCTTACCGTGACATGGCCACTTCAGCGTCCCTGCTGCCGCTTAACTTGTTGCCCGTCAGCAGACAACCACGATCACTCTGCAACAACAAGGCACATAACAATACCGCTGCCGCATCTCTGTTTGTCTACAATTGTGTGCTTAAAGGTGTGCATGCGTGCAGATAGTCTGCGAGGTAGCAGATTAGATATAAATGTGAGTGTCTACCATTCTGTTGATTTAGCACAACAAACAGAGAAAACATAATCCTAATTCAGTTTAACAGCAAACTGCTCGTCAATTTGTAATTGAAATGTCTAATATTTAGAATGCAGACACGTAACGAGACAGAACTTGTTTACAATACGCCAACAAGACATTTATCTCTTTGTTTGGTTTCTTTAGAATACGGCATAATTTACTGAATGTTGTTTTGCGTGAGATATCGAAATAGATGATGCTTTGCGAAGATGGTACCAGATATATTCCGAAAAATATATCTGAAAACCCTTAGAACAAAAGGCTATTGCTGCCTGGTGATTGTATTCGGTCAGATGACGTGGCTGTACAAGATGTTGAGGGCTGCATGGCTATGAAGGTTTAAATTTTGTTCTTCTGATTTATGGTATTGTGCAGTCCGGTGGGTGAATGCTGATATTTTTAAGTAACTTATTGCATCAATCTACAGAAATATAGAATATACTCTCTAAGAACTAGCAACCACCTACCATGCTATAAGGCGTCAAATCCAGAAGGTCACAATATGAATAAAAGGTTTTTATCCATTATCACTTGACAGTTGTGGTGCTAGTGCTTTTTCTTGGTTACAATTAGACTGTCGGCCTTCCAAAGTATTGTCGTTATCACACACAGTAAACAAAAATTTTGAGTAAAAGCTCTCCATAGCGTGACTCGTTAAAAATAATTCGAAGTCTTGTGTAACGTATGTCCTTATATTCCGAAATGCATCTCAACGTCAAATGGTGTAAGGTGTCAAAAGCTCAAACAACTGGCGCCTCCTAGTTACGCTTAAAACACGGGTACACAATGATCGTCTGGGAAGAGTCGTGCGCGCCATGAGTAGTGGTATGGATCAGTTTGAGTGTCAAGAAGGAATTTTGACGACTGTCCGTTGGAATATATCCAGTTCTCGCGCGATATCGCAACACTTTCTCCATAGCTCTTGTTCCAGATAAAAAACAATATGCCCTTCTTCTTGGCTGACGTCCGTGGAGTCTGCGGGCAACCTGCATTCGTGAGAATCGCAAGTGCTGCGGATCTTGTCTCACCGTGGCGCTGCTCCAATCGTCGAAATGCATTAGCGTCTGGATGACGTCGGCCAGGATAATGAGGCACGTATCTAATTCCGTGCATAAGTACCAGCTTGAATAATACAGCACCAAGGGTTAAAAATATTATTTGTCATATGTGTATTTCATGATCATTATATCAGAACTGAGTCCCACTGTACAACGTGTGTCTTTTTGAGTACAATTAAAAACGCGTTTTATCCTTGTAACACGCGGCACTGCTGAGAAGAAAGTTATCACATTTGACAATTATGAGAATCTCGAAAAGTAAACGACTCAGGATATACTTTCTACAAGATTTTCGATTTAATTTTTTAAAAGAAAATCACACTACGGAGAGCACGTGGCGTCCGTATACAGCACCTGCTTAACATTTTAAAATGTGTTTCATTTGAGTCTCGTTACAAATCCCTAAAGAACAAACTGGTGTTGATAATGGTAACACAGTGTGCTTACTCTGAGGTAGGAACTTAATTTTAGTGTATAATTCAGATGAATTTCTTGCATTAAAATGTGAAATAATCAGGAATCTATTTTAATATTTACTGAAATTATGAAACACGTTACAGAAAAACAGTGTATAACAGCTTTTAACTGCAATTGTGACAGACGTACAAGTGAAGAGAAAGAAAATATACGAAACCCTAGATTACGCAAATAGGAATTTTGACGGGAAGTAATTAATTACAATTTGTCTTTTATCCTTGCCTCTTGTAAAACACGTATAAACATTTTAAAGTTATTGAAGTTGCTTAACGATACAATGTAGCAACTCGCGGGAAAAACAGTCTTAGCAGTTTCTTAGTTCTTTCATTTTAAGGGTAACTTCATCCGTTCTGCTACCTCCAGCAACTGTCATTTTATAATGGATAATAAGTAATTGGACTGAGAAGGAAGGCGAGGAGAAAGGACGCATAGATACGAAAATGTTCCTAGGAGAAATGTTCATATGTAATGGAAATTCCAACGGCGTCATTTATGGCAAAAATGTACAAAAGACTCAATGTCAACTGCTTATATGCCTGGGGATACTGTCATTTGGAAAAAGGACAGCGTGTTACTTAATACCAGCAGACAAGGCAGACGTGCAAATACCGCAGTAGCAACCAGTATCAAGGTAACAACTATAAACCTCTTGCTACATACACCACATGTAAAATATCCTTTGACACTTAGAAACACCTGTGTATTACTCTTATTAGAAGCACAAGCGGGCGAAGCTTGGTAAACTTTAAACACATCAAAGCTCTTTCGGACATCGGAGAGCACTGGACTGAAAAGTATTTACATATTGTTTGAAACACCTCTTAGTCCGTGCCATGGCTCAGGCCCTTCAACGGCCTGTCTCTGCGAAGGCCCGTTTTCGAGAGTTTTAATGAATAAAGTGTCAATGGGACAACTTTTTTTTTGTATACTTCCCTTTCTCCTGTCAGTAACATTTCACAAATGTTGCAAACCCAACTTCTTAATCTTCAGCGGTTGTGGAGTCAGAATATCTGCACCGGTATCTTGTTAAGCATCCTATAGCTAATAACGAAAATTAAAATACATACATGGCATTTTTGGAAGAGGTTATTGAAGTCAAATTCTTCTGTATTTTGCCACTTTCTGTCCAATTTCTAGGCCGCCCCTAACTCAGCCGATTAGTGGCCAATCTATCACCTCGGAGATCCACGATCTATTTCGAGCACGTCCAAGTAGGATTTGTGTTGCACATCATGGCAATGAGATAGGCTTATCTCCAAGCATATAATTTTTCGCCCGTAAGTACTTTTCGACCAGTGTTTCGTACTTATATCCATTCATTTACAATCGACCTAATCTCGCTAACTTTAGAGATGTCCTTCATTTACAATATCGACGGTATTGGATTCGAATATATGCCACTTTCTTACACTTCAGATTTTTGGTGTGTTAACGCACTATTTTATACACGCGCGGAGATCCAGATCTTGATTCTATCTGAAAACGTCACCAACAACGTGACCTTCTGATCAAAATTACTTTACAAAATTTTAGCCATTCTCAATAACCATTTTACTTTTTTTTCCAAAATCAGTAAATATATAGAACTGAGATTCTCTTTAAAGACCACTCAAGAAATGACCTCCATTTTCTTATCTCTAATTCCTTCACAAAACAAAAATCTTTATCGCCCCTAAATGACACATCGTAAACGTTTTTACGAAAATTCAAGATAGTTTTGAAAGGTCTGGATTAAAAATAATATTCATACAGTAATTTGTATTACCTTTACTCTGCCCGTATTTTCAAAAAACAAGTGCTCCTTAAATCGTCCCCCAAGAACACGTATACATTAAGCTGCCTCTATGAAATGAACGGTATGAAGCAGGAGAACAGAAAGTTACATTTGACACAAAACTTAGGCAAAGAGCTTTAAATCAGAACTTTGTGGTATAGGACGTGATTTTAATTCGAATGAACAAATGAAGATATGCCTCTGTTAAAGCATAAATCTATATGGTTGATGGAAAGAGAAACTGGGACATAAGAGATGAGAAAGACTCTTGATCCAGAAGTGTTGATATTCCATGCAAGACCTGGAGGGAAGTTAAACAAAAGATACCCCTTAAGAACTACCAGAGCTGCTGCATATTGTCAGGTCTCGATGAAAGGAATACATTTTTGTTTTGTATTTTTCGCTTCTTTAACACTTGACCCTCCAAATATTAATGAAGCAACTTTTCGTTGTCAAACTTAGCCTAGAAAATGAGGGAATGGATTATTTATTCCTCAACATGAACGAAGCAATTCTCCCCTTAACCTACGGTCCTCTTGACTCCCACTAAACAACGACCTCCAGTTCTTGTTTCTGGATTCAATACCCTCTCAGCTTTCATTATTACTACAGTCTTTTGTTTCTGAGACTTGAATAAAAATTCAAATTCTCAGCACCCACAAGAAAACAAGAGCCTGTCTCCGCTGTGCACTCTATTCTATAAGGGTAACAATGCTAAATGTATGTACATGTAGGGGTATATGTTTTCCTCCGTAAATTAAAGCATAAATATTTCAAATAATTTAAGCCTGAAGAATGATAAGAATAATATAGTCACGTGGTGGTGGTGATAGCGAGAGACACGTCATTTATTACAGGAAAACAGGAGAGAAAATTATGGGTCCGAAGTTTCCATAAAATTCCCGCTCGTCGCTCTGTTAAAGGTAGACTCAAAGCAATGCTAAGCCTTTAAAGTGAAGACAGTAAAGTGGGTATGTAACAGGGGAAAGAAGGTGGGCAGTTATACACGTATATCCGGGCTAAATTTCGGTGTCAGCACTGGCAGGGCTGATTGCAACGTGGCAGCTGGGTATCAATTGAACATAAAATATTCTAGGAACGACAGATACCACACAAAACCTTGCTCGAAATGGCGGTTAGCAGGAACTCCAGAATGCATACTGACTCCTAGCCAAAATTCTGGAGTCCAATTGCGTGTAACCCAAAGAGAAGGCAAGATTTAATTCCGTCAGTACAACAAAAAACTACAGTTCCTACCACAGAGTAAACACACTAGTTCTTTATCAAAAATCAGCACGTTAAAGCCGTTTAGGAAAATAACCGCTACTTTTATTGAGAATCGTAAGGAACATGAATCCATTGTGTGGACAAAATGCAGATACTTGAGAAAGTTAAGCAGATGATACTTATACCTACCGCCATCTAGGGATAAACACATCAAAACTAGTATATGCTTGGCACATACTTGATTTTTTTTCCCAAACACTATTTTCCACTGCCGACAATTAACTTTTGATGTC
Source organism: Coptotermes formosanus (assembly GCA_013340265.1). Lineage (NCBI taxonomy): Eukaryota > Metazoa > Arthropoda > Insecta > Blattodea > Rhinotermitidae > Coptotermes > Coptotermes formosanus. The sequence goes on along the minus strand of BLKM01010755.1, from coordinate 443,830 downwards.
GATTTTGTAACTGTTGTGGGCGATGCCTCACTTTTATATAATCTTCGGGAAACTGCAAACTGAAACATCGTTCCGTAGATCGACTATCCTGCCTGACGGTTTTCGTGCTTTCCCTCAGTGCATACCCAATTTCTGGGAAAAAACCTCAAATAATATCACGATTGCTTCCTTTCCAAACAACATTCATTCTCATTCTTGCCACACTTTAAATAACTTTTATAAATATATGGTCGAACAGTGTCTGTGAATCTACAGCTGTGTCTTTCAACACGATAACTTGCCAACAAATTTTGTAAGTAAGTTCCACTTGAGGTTGCTTATATCACACTAAAAAACCTGTCCAAATACTGGGTCCTATGTTACACTTCGTAATGTGCGGAAACAGCACCCCCTTTCAGCTGTTCTTTTCTGCTTATTTAATGTATTACAGCCACACTACATATCTGCAGGTCGTCTCATTCATCCGCAACCAGAGAACGTGCCGTACCGTGCCATGCCGTGGTGACAACGGAGCCACCTGACACATTCACGCCAAGTGGTAACCACATGCACCGCCCACTTTTAACATCCATAAACTGTGAATGTGCTTCATTGTTTCTTACAATAAGCAGCGATGATTTCCCCAGCAACATTAACCAGTTTGTTTCAACAATGGAAAGGCAGTACGCGGGTACTCTTTGTAAAGCAAAAAGGTATTTATTTCAGGTTATCTAAATTAATTTTAGGTTTCAAAATTCTTTAATTTGTCAATACATGAGCAACAAGCAGGTTATCAGCCCCACACTGCCGGCTCATTGCGCAACACTTGACAGTCGGGGATGCGGACCGCGAACTGCTCCACACTCTGAATGCTCTAAAGACAATACCAAGTCTGTCGGTAGCATTCCTCGCTTGTACTACAATTTAGCCTCCCATTGTTACGTCTGCGTATGATCCTATTGTCGCTGAAAAACAATACATTTAAAAGTGACTTCATACGTGATAATGGCACACACTTGTATTGCATCACATCTCAGGGCCGCGGTCTGGTAGAGGCATTGCTTACACCAAAGGTACAATGGTGCCTAGATCGGGAAAATGTTCGACCTAAATTATTGGGGTAACAAAATAAGGAAGCAGATGGGGCATGTAGAAATGAGGTAAATACAAAATTAATGGAAAAAATATAAGCTAGTAGACTAATTGAGAGATCAAGGGGTAAATTAAATGATAGTATTAAAATGGACTTTAAATGAATAGCCTGGTGATTGTGGTCATTTAAAAACAAAAGCCATGCCTGTTATTTCTTAAATGTTGTCTTTTAACGACGTTGTAATTTGCTAAGATCATGTATCGTCGGTAGTAGATGAGTTAAGGAGTACGGCACATTGGTGGAATGATAATCAGTGAGGAAAACCAAATTACTTGAGAAAATCCTGCGCTAGTGTCACTTTTCCACCACAGAACTCACATGCACTGGGGTTGGACAGAACACGATCCTTTACTGTGACAGGCCGGCAAGGCACGGCACAATCGTACATTTTTTAAATTACGTACCACCCCATGAAGTCGTATGGATGAATGCAGGTACAGCTCAATGTATTCTTAACTCTAAAACAGACGCAGGCCAGTGGTCACCACACTTCAGGTCGCACACTGCCGCGGACAGAACCTTAGCAATCCAATGACTGGGAGGATGCGTGGGCCTCACGGTCGCGCTGGACGCAGTGCTGAACACAAAAATCGTCTTCTTTCCGGAATCGAACCCAGTCATACAACCTTTACCCTTCAGTATACCAAAGAAGCTTTCAAGGCTTGTTACGGTGTGAGGGTAGGGACTACCTTCATTTGGAACAGAATAAGATTCATTGCTGTTCTCTTTTGAATAAGTAGCGAAATCTGAAGCTTTAAAAACAGTGATTAATACTTGACAAACTGACTGAATAATAATACCAAGCCTGTGAACCAGTTTTCTTCTTGAGAATGTAACAATCGCTCAGAACGATAATAAACACAAACAATAAGATAAAGTTGCACAAAATGTAAAGAAGTAACTTTCAGTCAGATTAACAGTGTAAATGTAAGTAAATACCGCATTTTATATAGTATCTTGCAATAAGAACAATGGTTGAAGTTTTCTGTCACATTCTGTAAACAATAAACGCTCTAAATAGCCTATTTTGCAAAGTAATTATTTGTAAGAATCCCATCCCAGTAACGATGCAGAGAAGGATTAATACTTGACGTAAGTAAGGAGTTGGAATATAAGCAAGTTGTTTGGAACCCAGAGAGACGTATAATAGAGGAGCATATTCCAAAGCTTGGGTCTTGAAATGTTACCAAAGACTTTCAGAAGTTAGCCTGCCAAACGCAGACGTCGCTAAAGCAATCTGTCTTGTTATTATAATATTGAGAAGACTAGAATTCCTACAGAATAATTCCTAAGCAAGTAAACTTAGGGATATGTGAATGGAGTTTGGAATTAAGATTGTGCGGGAGTGTTAGCGACAGCAAGTACAATATCTAACCACTTACTAAGAAACTAGTACGGCAGTTTATCTATCAGACGCCGCCCAACTGTCACTACGTCAATCACATATTGGGGCACACATTTTTACAGTCAGTCAGTCTGGCTATGCCGCCTCTCAGGTAGGTAGTCACCGGATTCTGAACGCAGAGACCCGGGTTCAACTCCACAGTAGTCGACGTGTGATTTATGGTGGATGAAGTTGTACTGGGGTACTTTTTCTCCCAGTACTTCGTTTTACTCTGTCAGTTATTTTGCCAACATCCATCCATCCATCCTTATTTGCTACCAGGGCTGCTACAATAGGCTGCGATACCAAAAGAGTCAGTCTCATCCAGTTAGAAATAAAGCACGGAGAAACCAGTTTCATGTACTGTAAGTGTATAAACGTGCCTTTTTATATTATTATGGAAATGAAGAATTTTACTTTCCCAGTGAATAATCGTCGTGAAACTTATAAGTTATTGCAAATTAAGTCCTTGCATGGCAGTAATTCTAACACACAATTTTGAGGAAAAAATAGAACTTTAAATTAAAATCTTTGACAGTGACGTATAAGCCTATGTGTGTATATATATATATAAGCTGTATATATATATATATATATATGTAAGCCGTGTGTGTATATATATATACACACAGCTTACAAGTTTCAGTATTGTAGAGTGTGTTCGCTACTCACTTTCTCACACATTCGACTGCAAATGCGAAGTATATCAGAACTTGATAAAAATTTGTGAATACAGTATACCATCTCCTATACATGCAGTTAAAATTTCCACATTTATACAATTTTTGGAATTAATTCATGCCCTTTGTGGAACAGGAAAGTTTGTGGACTAGTAATCTGCGTTTGAATGTTCTTCCTTGCAAATAAATAATCCAGTCACTGGTGCGAAGTATATATACATGGGGCAGTGAAGTTAAACCTGAAGTAGGTTTCGGAAAATGACGCCAGAGAAGAAGTTTTTGTCTTAAAGAAATAATCCATATTAATGAATTTGTTGGACCCCTGACTTTCCAGACGTACGATTGGCACTACGTCAAATTATGAGCTTTTGTGTTCTTGAGGAGTTACAGTTCTGCCCTTTCTTAATCTTCGGTATTATATGAGGACAATAGAAAGAGTTGCTCTCCGGCCTTCCCCTGTCCGCCTACCCAAGCCGGATAACACACACTGCTTAGCCATCCAGTCAGGATGTGCTGGCGAAGAAAATCGAATCCCGATTTTTTTGTCATCCGGGCCTTAGCTTAGGCACTACACTGACTGGGCTATCCGGATCCTAAACTGTCACATGGATTCCTAGATTTGTATTCAAAGAAAATGTTTAGTCCCTTTAAAAAAATAGAAATGGAAACAGAAGAAACAGTTTTTAATATTTAAGCTTAGTGGTTACTGTAAGTCCCCCCAGATTTCACACTAAAACACTGCATAGTTTCCAGTGTTTCGTATTATGTATTCTTACAATAAACTACCATTATTTTCCTATAAAATATCAACAAATTATTTTTCTAATGAAAGCAGTCACTGTTCTCTCTCATGCATGAACTGAATCTTTATACAAAAGAAATAAATGAATTTCAGTCTTCGTATCATTGCATTACCTTCTATTTGACATAAATTTACATAATTAATAAAACAACTGCATTCAGACTGGGGACATATAGGCATTTACTTGTTTCTTTTGCCTGACTGCTGGCTAGAATTCAGTATGCATCGGGAACGTCCTGTGACCGGCCATTTAGACACAGGTGTTCTTGACTTCCCTCTGTCTTCAATCAAATGCTTGGATGGTTACTAAGTTACAAGTTGCTATTTCATGCTTCGCATGCATACATTCCGTTTTAAATTAATTAAAATTAAAGCCCTTATTTTAAAATCAATGAAATTTCTTTTCGAAATTAGGCGCTTTGGCATTAACTTGAAAACAAAAATTCCATGGTCCCTGTTTCAAACCGAAACTTTCAACACTTTAAGGTTCTGTTCTTCATTTTCACACCACAGCTATCAGAAGGACGAGCAGGTGAATCCTGGAATCCTTCTAACAAAGAGATGCTCTTTCTCCCACCAAATTAAGCGCCTAGCAATTCTCCCTTGCCCTTCTCTTTCCTCTATTATTCCGTTATATCTTAGGTCTCCACCGTATCTGTAGTATCGAATGGTTTAATTAGAGAAGTTCACAAGGAAGGAGTGATAACCTACCGCTATGTTCACAAAGGCGTAATAAAGAACAACAAAGCAGGAAGAATTAAAAGAGATTTAATCCGAGAATTTCCATTCTAATCATACCAAAGAATATCGCTGCTCTCCTTAAGACCTTACATAAAAAGAAGTAAAAAATATTGAGTTTAAATACTTCCCAGCAGGCGTATAAAACAGGGGGCGTTGGAAATTAAGCCCCGTTGGCATTTACCTGAACATGCCAAGTAAAATTCTGGTATTTTGAAAATGCTGTCTAGGTTCAAGTATGTGCAGAACTGGCACAAACTAGTAGTCGTTCATTAGGTATTTCATAATGGGACAAGAATTTCTACGGATTTCATGGGTGAGCCAAGCATCTATATTTCCAGAGAACGTGAAAGTAGCTACGAAATGCCATTATTAAAAACGGATCGGCGATGCTGAAGCCTTCTTCTTCTTCTTCTTTAGCCCTATAGCCCTTTACGTTTGTTCTCGTCTTCCGTCACATCACCCATGTTACTCAAGCCCAATTCAACATCATCCATCCAGCTTAATCTACGTCTTACTTTTCTTCTCCCTCCTCCTGGGGTTTCTTCCAGAAACTTCTTTATTGTTCTTGTGCCATCGATTCTTACAACATTCCCAAGCCATTAAAGTCTACGTACTTTAATTACAGTCTTAATATCTGGAGATTTATATTTATTATAAATTTCTTGATTCATTTTTAGGAGGTTTACAGAATTGTGAAAACGACTACTACCTCCGTTATAATTGCCTGTCTGTCTGTCTGTCTGTCTCTCCGTCTGTCCGCATGGAACAACTCGGTACCCACTGCACGGATTTTCATGATATTTGATATTTGATAATTTTTCTAAAATCTGTCAAGAAAAGTCAAGTTTCGTTAACATCTGACAAGAATAAAGTGTAATTTGTGCGAAGATCTATGTACGCGTACATTTATCTCGCTCAATTCTTCTTAGAATGAGAAATGTATCAGACAAAAGTATCAGAGAAAATCAAAACACACATTTTATTTAATGTGTTACATGTCCGTGCACTATATCATACAAAAACACTTATCACCAACAAATGCACAAACAGAGTTTTATCATCAATCGTCACGCACTCCTACATGTTCCGACCCTGCTGGGTCATCTTCAGGGAGAACTTTTTGTTATTGTTACACTAAGGTTGCACTTTATAGTTGAGTGAGAATGTGCTGTTGACTGTGTACTGCATTGTTTTCGGAGGTGTGAACTCTCTGCGGTCCCGGCCTGCAGGCCGGGACCGCAGAGAGTTCACATTCTCACTAAACTATAAAGCGCAACCTTAGCGTAAAGAAACAAAAAGTTCTCCCTGAAGATAACCCAGCAGGGTCGAAACATGTAGGAGTGTGTTACGATTGATGATAAAACTCTCTTTGTGCATTTGTTGGTGATTAGTGCTTTTGCACACACTTTATGTTCAATACTTTTACCTAAAATCGTGCCGTTTAAGAGATAATGTGGAAAAATATCGCAGAGCCCTACAGGCCAGAGATGACAATATAATATGGCGCATGTGCTGTGCAAGCAGGATAACTAAGGCTACAGACACACACTCAGGATATGTAATACTTATTACTTTTCCACTGCAAAAACCCTTTCGCAAGCGCGCCTTAATGTTACATTGCACGCAAATTGCGTGTCTTGTGTTTCTCTTCAGTAAACATTCTCATATGCTGGATCATACATTTTCTCAGGGGTTTCCTTTCCCACTTTAAGTCTCTTTCCAGTTTATTAGTAATTGTTTATGATTCGGCACCATAGGTTATGGTTGTTCTTATTATTACTTTATAGCGACCTACTCCTAATGAGTGCGTTACATGTCTTTCTTTTAGTAAATGGCCTAGTTCATGGTAATATATACTACCAGCAATACTTATTTTTATCTCTGTTTCAATCTCATTTATGTTTCTTACCAAACAGCATAAATATTTAAGCAGTTCTACATTTTCAAGTCAGTCCTTGTATTTTAATTTCTTCTGGCTCATTTTCTTTTCGTTCATTTAATCATATATCTGAATTTGGAAACATTTATGGTGAAGCCAATCTGTTACGTTACATTCGTCACATCTTTAATATTTCTGCAATATGTTTCACTGCACGTCCCAAAGTACCATATCATCTGCAGATACGAAACATCGCCTTGATCTCTTTCATATTGTTCCTCCCGGGTTTGTTTTCACATTTTATAATCTTCGCCATATAAAGATTAAATAAGAGTCTGGATAGAATGTATCACTTTGCCTCAGTCCTACAACAGCTTCAGAACTAGGAGACATGTTTCCTTGACGTTTTATACCTGATATCACCCTCTTCCAATAACATCATGGCCAGTCTAACGAACTTGGTATTCCACATTCTCTCATAGCTTCTGTTAACTGACCTATATTAACCCTTTAAAGACGGAACGTATCTGATTTACATAAGGACTCAGTGCGTACCGCGCAGTAAACACTCTATACTTCGGTTATAAAAACCAGTCTCTTAATGTTTTATAAGGCAAAAGTTGCTGTTTGTTCTGAGATCCGTACAAAACACATAAACGCAATGTGGGCACCACGTAGAATTTTTTAATGTTAAACCGGGTATTATGTAAAGTTACCGCTAGGCTTTAAAAGGTTAATACTATCATATGCTTGTTTATAATCTATATATCACTGATGAATATCCACGTTACATTCACAGAACTTCTCTAAGATCACTCTCATACAGAAAATCTTATCACTTGTAGATGGACCTCTACGAAAACCACACTGACAGTCACACAGTGTCGCCTCTACACAAGGTTCAAGATATTTAGCCACTCATTGTGTATAAGTTTTGTAAGTTACCTTCAGGAGTGAAATTCCTCGTAGTTATTACACTCCCTCTCTAACCCTTTTTCGAAACTGAAATGCTTCATCGAATTATGTAAAGATTGTGCACTATCCTATTCACCCTCCTGCTTGCAAGTGAATAGGTACACCAATGAGGGTGAATGGGACCAGACTACCGCAGTTTAGTGATGAAGAATTGAGCTTTATTTGTACGTGTATAATCTTACAATGGTGACACACGTGTTCTGCGGTCTAGACCTTAAGCCCTTCTTACATATACTTTCCAAAAATAATTCTTTCATACCTCCAGCACCAACGGACTCTCATGCTACCATGCAGAGCACTTAATACACCGTGTCCAGTGTCAAAACTGAAATGAATTTCGGTAGTTGTATTGTTTACTGCAGAACCCACCACATGTATCTTTCTCCGAGCCTTCAGTTCCAGCTTTCTTAACATCACCTTGTAAGGGCAACTCAGAGTCAGAAATTCTGCAACTAGGGACACCTTTCTTCTTGCCGGTGTCACTCACATTTCCTTTCCTATACGCTTCGCAGACATTAGCAATGCACGAAGCAGAAGTGAACTCTGAAGACTTTTATGCCCATATTTTAGCTAGCTCAACACTTTTTTCTGCATGGAGTAGGTTTTCATGACACAGGTTGAAAATGATGAACTCTGTTCATGTGACTTTGATGAATAATTCTTGCTGCCAGGTCATTTCCTTCGCTAAAAGTTAACACGGCTTGATCAAGTCTTGACTTCACGGCACTCTCGCAATTATTCTACGACGCAGGCATGTTCGTGGTACTTGTAGCAGGTCTGCATCCTTAGTGCTTCAGCCTTCTAGAAAATACTTCAGGGCTGTATTCATGTGTTCTGGCATCTACGACGGCTCTGTTTTGTGTTTATGCGTACCTATCTTAAAACCACGAGAAGAAAAATAATAGCACGTGAATTACACACTTTATTAACTTCATTAAAAAAGGCTGACATACTAGTTTGAAATTAAAGTTTATGGGATGAAGATTTTCAACATTCCGCAAAACGGGCCTATTCACCCGCATTTGTTCGGTCATACACGAAAACCCTTGGTATGAGTTACAGACGACTAATAACGGATTTGGCCCTCGAAGTACCTGAGACAATAACAAACTGCAACTCAGTACAGCATGTTTGCCTAATCCCTAAAGTTAACCTGAAAAATGTTTAAATATTCACTGTTTTAGCTGAAATTAAAAACAAATTTCAAACAAAAACATATCACTGAAACGTGGTGTCCTGTCCACGCAAAATTTTCCCTTCACCATACTCTCGACGCTCTAGACAAACACTGCAAAAGCCACATCACCACCAGCAAAGCCATTAGGGAGTTCTTCCTGCAAATGATCGTATTCAGCCACTGGTTTCGTACACCCAAACTTAACACATACATTGTGGTACTCTGGAGAAAACTTCATAATGGGTTCCACGATTTGTAATTCTCAGCAAATGACATTCTGGTGAACACGCTAAGGAGCGTGAGATGGGCTCTGCATTTGGTGGAGAGGGGGAATGCATACAGGCTTTTGTTAAAGGACAAAACCACTTCGAAAACGTAGGCGTAGAGGGGAGGATAATATTAAAATGGAACTCCAGGTTATATGATGGAAGGACTGGATTGATCTGGTCCAGGATAGGGATAATTTGTTAATAAACTTTCGGGTTCAACAAATTGCAAGGAACTGATTGACTGGCTGACGATCTTCTGAAGTACTCTCCTATATGGGTTTAGTTAGTTAGTTAATTAGTTAGTTGATATAATGTGGGATATGAGGTACTCACAGCGTTGTTGATGAAGATTACAATTTGCTGGGATATGACCTTGTGTTGTTTGCTAATTACTTAAAAAGATTTTTGGGAACTTCCTGCCTCCATCTTCAAGAAATAGGAAAAAGATTTTTGTTGTGTTGCTGAGAAGGAAAACAGCCACATCCCCAGAAATGGGGTGGGTGCTTATGATTGTAGGCGTGCGAATAAAGCCCAGCACCTTCATCCGTTTCTTGCAACCCCTTTATGAAGCTGTTGCTTGCTGTTATTCCCCACGTGACAATTCATCGCCCTTCTGGCGTACACAAACCCCCATGCTTTGTTTTCTACCCTTTCATGAAGACCAACTGAAATGCGTTCAACGGCAACAATTGAGCGATTGCTTTCATTGTGTGGGTGTCTCCCTTTATGGCCTGATGTAATTTCAACAGTTCAATGCCCAGCGTCTGAACATCCCACACCTTCACTGTGAGCGGCAGAAACAAAACCAGAGAGAGACGTGAAAAAACACGAAGTTACATTGCAATGGAAGTTAAGTGTATGAGGCAAATGTGGTTGCATCTCACATACTCCAGCTAGTTTCAGACTAGGAGGACACAAGCGAAAAAAAAAATGGTGTGAAAATAAAGAAAAAGGAGAAAAGTGAAATGAGAAAGTTGGGTCAAGCGGTAACCCTGACTTACACTTGTAAGGTGCTTGGTTCGAATTTCGGCCGGAGTAAGGATTATTCTAACAGAATTTCTACGTTTTTTTACGTCCTCCTAGCAAATACGTGGACAGCACCTCTAACTAGGCCATGTCACGTCCTTCCACCTCTCTTTCGAACTAATTACTCCCTAACTATTCCATCATTTGTCTCTCCATAGTGTTAACTTCGGTGAACTTCTTTAAACAAAAAAGTAAATAACAATGGATAAAAGGAAGAAACAAAAGAAGAAAAAAGAAAGAAAGTAGGCAACAAAGAAACAAAACAAAAAAACAGAAAGAGGAAAGAGACGGGATGAATGAAATAACGGGTAGTTGTCATTTAGTTATAACTACACTGATGGTTTATTTAAACAGGCTGTTATTAACGCTGACAACAGGGGGGTCGAGTTCTGTGAACAACTATAAGTATTAAACTGAGAAGGACGCGGATGGAAGAAGTCGTGCCTTGATTTAACATAATCCTACCACTGAATCTGCCTAAAGTACTGAGTAAAACCACAAAACTCTTGCCAGGATAGAAGAACTCCAGGCTAAGATTTCAATCCGCAAACTCCCAATTAAGAATTAGGCCTGTATTTTGTGTCTGTGAGACTACGCTTCCAGTCTCTATGCTGCAAATTCTGCTGAACTGCTATGCAGTTAAGCGTATCACATTTAGAATAGGTTTGAGTGTCAAGACACTTGCTCTATAACTGCAACATTCTGAAGTCTGAAGTCCAGCTACATTACACATAAATCCTCAGCTGCTAGCTCACATAGAACACTCTTCGTCTCCGTTACAAAGAGTATCCTTTCATTGCTGTTTCGAGAAATTATCGTTGTTTATTTCGAAAATTATACCACACACAGGAACACAAAATTTGGGCAAAATGCAGAGTTTGCAAGGTAAAGTTCAGCTGTATATATATATACACAATAACACATACACACACACATATATATATTATAACCACTGCCCATAAAGTATTACCATTGGCATTGTTTATGAAGGTTATTACAGAAGCATGCAGAATGTTGTTGCAATATGCTGTACTCGTAGTTGCAAGCACCAAAACTGCTTACAGAAAACATGTGATGCCATATTTGCTATGTAACAATGCCAGTGGATTTCACATTAACCTCTTAAATTCCAGCGGTAACAATATGTAACGCAGGTAACTGTATTTTCCCTGCAAAAATATTTATGTGCGTCGTCATATTATTCTGAGAATGAATACCGATTGTTTCTGCACAGAGTATTTGCCAGTTTGTCTTTACAATAGATATGGACTTTTTATATTGCTCATCCCGTGTCTGATTATTATTCAAATACAATACTTGTCCAACCAATGCACTACACTCAATGTCTTTACATTACAACACTTACAATATTTCTACGTCTTAGTGCTACATGTTTCGATCCCGTAGGATCATCATCAGGGACTCATTACAAGTTAAAATTTAATTAAAAGTGTGTAATTTTAATTAATTTTTAACTTCGAGTGTGTCCCTGATGATAATCCTACGGGATCGAAATATGTAGGACGAAGATGCCAAAATATTGTAGGTGTTGTAATGTAAAGACATTGAATATAGTGCATTGGTTGGACAAGTATTTTATTTGGATACGGACGGTTTTCTCTGTGAGAAAGGAACTAAAGTTTTATGCAAATTTAGATTTTCATCCTTCAAAGGCTTGAGAAAGACCTGACTAAAGAATGGTATTACGTAATTTTAAAATAATAAATATAGACGAGTTTGAGCGCACAAGAACCTGTTCGTGATAAACAATTGAAGGATGCCGCATTTTGCAGTGTGACGTAGTGTAGTCTGGTAGATTGCCCCAAAGTTTCAAAGAGACTTTCTGCCTTTATCATAATCTCTGAAACTGTTTTCGTCCATTATGTCCAGATATCCACAATGTTTTTTTTCACGCGTGGCTTACGCATTTACCATCTTTACTCTAGCAGTAACCTTCCCTGAAACATCACTACGCTTCTACCAGACCACACGGTGTCACATCCCAGAGGACAGAAATCTTTAAGGTCATCTTGTCAGAACTTTAAAAGATCACTTAATTTGGTTTTCTTCTTCTCAAAAAGACTTAAAAAAAGGGTTAACAGCAGCGCTACACAGCATTATATAGCAGAAATAAGGGAAATCTATTTCACATCCATAGTTGCTGTCAGCTTCCTCATTCGGTTGATTGAATGAGGTTTTATTTTTCTTCTTTTTGATACAGTTTCATCAATGAACTGTATTTGCTTTATGTATAGAGTCCTTTCAAAAGCCGTTACATTGTCGTTTGAGAGACTTTAGCTTGCTTGAGTCTCTCAATTAGCCTCAGAAAAGCCAATCAGAAAAACGTGAGATGAGGACAATGTTAAAGACAGCGGGAGGTAAATCGCTATCAGCGCCATGCTATTGTTGCTGCCCGCACGAGCACCAAGACAAGAAACAGTTGCCTGGACACCACTGCTACTACCACACAAATATAAAAAAATTGTTTTAACAGAATAAAAGACTCAGAGATTAATACCGATATTTTAATTTTCCGCCTGTCATATACAGGATAGCGCGTTGACTTTTGTTATTAAATTGTTTCGGTAATTCTTTTTATATGGAGGTTTCTATTAGATGAAAAGAGAGTATTTCGAAGAAAGGACTTTCAAGACTAAGGAATTATGTCAAACGTTTGTTTCAGTGGATTTATTTACACTGCAAATAGAAAGGTTAAAATTCTTGTACGTATTCCAGCTACAATATTGGAATTTAAATTAAGGCACCGAATAATAAAACGAACTAATTGCGCCATTAGTCAATATAATCTGGTCGTGTTCATGAAAACAATGTACAATTATGCAATATAAACAGAGAAACAGACAGAGACAGACAGACAGACAGACAGCAGACAGACAGACAGACAGATTATATGTAGCATTTCCTTAGTATTGGAGCTTAAGTTATTTGAATTCATATTTATATAGATTTAGATTAATTACTTAGCCTGGAAGTAATGGTGACCGAAGACTTAGGCTCAAGTCACATTCAGATTACCCATTCAGAAGGCACATTTAATGCCCCCCCCCCACTAAAAACTTTGAAGAGAATTACAAAAAATATACTAATTAACCTTTTAAAGCCTAACGGTAACTTTACGTGCGATCAGGTTTAACATTAAAAAATTCTACGTGGTGCCCACATTGCGTTTATGTCTTTTGTACGGATCTCAGAACAAACAGCAACTTTTGCCTTATAAAATATTAAGAGACTGGTTTTTATAACCGAAGTGTAGAGTGTTTACAGCGCGGTACGCACTGAGTCCTTAAATAAAGTAGATACGTTCCGTCTTTAAAGGCTTAATGATAAATGAAGTCCATATCCTTAGAATTAATTTTAATATTATTCCAGGTGGTCGCTTCCCTTCTTATTTTCCGACAAAGTTTTGTATTTATCTCTAAAAATTCCCTCCACGTTCTACATTCAGAGTGCAACTAATTTTTCTTTATTTTATTGCTGTAAAATTTTAGGTAGACGATTACACAAGCCGCGTGTTCCAAATTGTGTACTCTCGACTACCACTCAAACACTAGCATCACAGCTTCAACTACCACGGAGGCATGAATGTATATCTGTGTTTGCTTTGTCTATTTTTTGTCCTTTGTTGGTAGGTACAGACCTTGCGAATGTCCAGTATCCCTTCCGAGGATTCTCCAGGTGTCTCTAACAAGTTTCAGAAAGCTGCAAACCTGGAGGTCGTTGGCGGCGCAGCGCTCTATAAGCAGTCTCACTCGGGAAAGTAGACAAATTTATAAATCACCAGACTATGTTTTTCTCCTCCAGTTTCCTATTGCTTCCCACTTCGTATGTTCATACATTATCCTCAGTGCCCTGTTACCAAACATGCTCAATTTGTGGTCTTCCCCTAAGGCAGCGGTTCAGAATCAGAAGTCCATCTTTCTTGTAACTTTGTCTGTGTTCGCAATAACAGCATTCTTTTTAAAGAAACATACTGTTTTTCACACGTATAATGCAAACTAACATATAATTTACAGAAAAGTAAAGGCACCACTGGAAAGAATACGCGAAGTGTCACTCTGAGGATGTGTAAGGGTAGGCCACCATGAAGGTTACTCTGAGACCAAGCGTGTTTAAGACCAAGGGTATAGTAAATGTTACTCTGAAACTAAGGACGTAAAGTCACGATGAGGCGAAAAGTATAAGAAGATTCTTCCTGATAACAAGGAATTCGTAATATATCACTCTGACACCAAGGGGTTACGTCACGTTTCTTCCTGAGGTAAAGTCTAAAGTCTGACTCGAGGACCAAGAGATGGTTGCAGTCTGACTGTGAGATCAATGGTACGCGAATTTTCACTACCAGACTAGTAAGATCGTGTATTTTCATCCTGAGAGAGATTGAGAAGTGCTTTCTTATGACAGACGAAGTATCACAGCCATACAAAACCAAAGGCACATTTACACTATTAGAAACCCAGAGCACGTCTAATCGGTACACGATAACAGTGACACAGACGGCTACGTCGTACAATTTTTTCCTCCCAGATTACAGCGTAGAAATTAAGAGAGGAAAGAAAGATTCCAGGCGGCACAGGAGGCCTGTTACTTTCTGTGTCAAGACCCGGCAATGTCAGCCCCTCTTCACAATTTACTTATAATGAAACATTACCGGAGCTTCCGGCTGCCACCCTCGCGTTTTCTACCCCTACTTCCATCCTCTCCCTCTATAGCAATTTATTCTTTAGAACACTCAAATGCCATTACCTTATTTCTGCGTTCAGCTTTATATAGCTACCCTTGAACAGTTTGTTACAAAACACAACTTAAATAAATGCTGACTGCCAATAGGCTACGTTAAGTGTAAAAGTATCAGAAAGTTTTGAAATATGCCAGCAATAAATTTCTATAGGGATTAATTTTATTCGTGCCTACAAGGACAAATTTCTTCTTTATAAAATGAAAGGTAAAGCAATCCCATTATAGGCCTGGGCAGGCCCTTACGTTTCCAGGAGGTTGAGGCTCCCAGATTTTTAGCCAATCGGCGCATCAAGGTAGTAAGTTTGTCAGCCCTAAGGAATGGCCGCCTTACCCCCCCCCCCCCCCCCAGGAAACATTCCTGGTACTCATTTCTTTTAGAGACTGAGTCGACCCCAGGGACATAGAGCGACCGAAAGGATTATGTCAATGAAAAATTCCAATGACACCATCGGGAATCGAACCCGCGACTGTCTGGTTTGTAGTGCAGTGCCACATTTTTCTATATAGTGCATAAACATTTATTTTCTGTATCAGAAATAAAATCTGCAATCTCCGTAACGAAAACCGAACAGTTAGCAGTGTTTAGGGAAACATCTGCTTTCTATCGTGACGCTCAGAAGAGATTAGCAA